>CM036768.1:27809426-28214426 GCA_020796225.1 Arion vulgaris | reverse complement strand
CAAACGAAAATACAAAAAGTTGTGGGGCAACAAACCCACAGCAAACACCCACAAGATCCCATCAGCCAGAGTCAACTATAAACTTATGGGCCTTCGGACTCCGGTACAAATTATAGGGAATCAGACCACAACTACACCACGTGACCTCGCATTCCAGTATTGTTGTATATAGACGAATTCATTTTAAAATCAATATAAAATACTAAATCAAAGTTATATTATGCAATAAATTAAGTTTAACAATAAGGAATATCAATATTACGAATATTTTTCACCAATAAATAACCATAGACTCACAGAATTGAGTAAAATACAAAAATGCTTGCAGTGTTCTATCAAACATCTGTAATTTCCATCCCCCTTTTCTGATCTAGGTCAGGGAATCCCCAGTCAATTGTCTGGCATAGTTATCCAGAGTTGGCTGTGCATCAGCAGACTAAACAGAAAACAGCAGATACCAATCGTTGGTATAAGAACAGGACACTGCAGGCTCAACTATCATATGCATAAAATAAAGCCTGCTCAGACTGCACAGTGTGCATGTCAGACAGAAACACAGACTCTATAACACATCCTACAGTCATGTCTATCATATATATACACCAACGAAACGAAACATTGCCTCATAAACGAAGCTTACAGAGCAAACTATGGGGAACTCTCGAAGAACTCTAACTGACATGTAGCTTAATAGAGGCAACCCATCTCATGGTTTACACGAGCATACGAAACCAAACGCAAAGAAAAAGAAGGAACCAAATGATAGAAGTTTTTAAAAAAAGGAAGGTTCTCGATATCGAATTTAGTAACAGGCTGCGTTAGTAACCACCTACAGTTTAAATGTTCGATTCCAATTTGACCCAAAAATTATCAACGTGCACATGGTACGTGGCTGGACTGCAGGAGACTGTAATCATTTACTTGGGGATCTAAATTACAATTATCTCTGGAGTGGAAGCAAGGCTCGCCTGAATGGCAAGAGGCACCAGCGATAAGGAACAGCAAGAGGCACTAGCGATAAAGAATGGCAAGAGACACTAGCGATAAAGAATGGCAAGAGGCACTAGCGATAAAGAATGGCAAGAGACACTAGCGATGAAGAATGGCAAGAGACACTAGCGATAAAGAATGGCAAGAGGCACTAGCGATAAAGAATGGCAAGAGACACTAGCGATAAAGAATGGCAAGAGACACTAGCGATAAAGAATGGCAAGAGGCACTAGCGATAAAGAATGGCAAGAGGCACTAGCGATAAAGATTGGAAAGAAGCACTAGCGATAAAGAATAGCAAGAGGCACTAGCGATAAAGAATGGCAAGAGGCACTAGCGATAAAGAATGGCAAGAGGCACTAGCGTAAAAGAATTGCAAGAGGCACTAGCGATAAAGAATGGCAAGAGACACTAGCGATAAAGAATGGCAAGAGGCACTAGCGATAAAGAATGGCAAGAGGCACTAGCGATAAAGAATGGCAAGAGGCACTAGCGATAAAGAATGGCAAGAGGCACTAGCGATAAAGAATGGCAAGAGGCACTAGCGATAAAGAATGGCAAGAGGCACTAGCGATAAAGAATTGCAAGAGGCACTAGCGATAAAGAATGGCAAGAGGCACTAGCGATAAAGAATGGCAAGAGACACTAGCGATAAAGAATGGCAAGAGACACTAGCGATAAAGAATGGCAAGAGACACTAGCGATAAAGAATGGCAAGAGGCACTAGCGATAAAGAATGGCAAGAGGCACTAGCGATAAAGAATGGCAAGAGGCACTAGTGATAAAGAATGGCAAGAGGAACTAGCGATAAAGAATGGCAAGAGGCACTAGCGATAAAGAATGGCAAGAGGCACTAGCTAAAAAGAATGGCAAGAGGAACTAGCGATAAAGAATGGCAAGAGGAACTAGCGATAAAGAATGGCAAGAGGAACTAGCGATAAAGAATGGCAAGAGGAACTAGCGATAAAGAATTGCAAGAGACACTAGCGATAAAGAATGGCAAGAGGCACTAGCGATAAAGAATGGCAAGAGGCACTAGCGATAAAGAATTGCAAGAGGCACTAGCGATAAAGAATGGCAAGAGGCACTAGCGATAAAGAATGGCAAGAGGCACTAGCGATAAAGAATGGCAAGAGGCACTAGCGATAAAGAATGGCAAGAGGCACTAGCGATAAAGAATGGCAAGAGGAACTAGCGATAAAGAATGGCAAGAGGCACTAGCGATAAAGAATGGCAAGAGGCACTAGCGATAAAGAACGGCAAGAGGAACTAGCGATAAAGAATGGCAAGAGGAACTAGCGATAAAGAATGGCAAGAGGAACTAGCGATAAAGAATGGCAAGAGGAACTAGCGATAAAGAATTGCAAGAGACACTAGCGATAAAGAATGGCAAGAGGAACTAGCGATAAAGAATTGCAAGAGACACTAGCGATAAAGAATGGCAAGAGGAACTAGCGATAAAGAATTGCAAGAGGCACTAGCGATAAAGAATGGCAAGAGGAACTAGCGATAAAGAATGGCAAGAGGAACTAGCGATAAAGAATGGCAAGAGGAACTAGCGATAAAGAATGGCAAGAGACACTAGCGATAAAGAACAGCAAGAAATCAAGCAGAACTCAGACATGGGCGAGATATTAGACGACATGACTACACTTAAATTCATAGCGGGCAAGCGTAACAAAAACAAAATAAAGACGGAGGATCTACTGTAATGCACCAAGTTTTCACATATGACTCAGGACCTCTCCTCAACAGTGGCACTACACCTGTCGAAAGTCGTCTGCAAAGGACGGAACTCAGTAGTTTCGACAACACATTTTAGGGTGCTCTGAAGATAATGCACTTGGGAAACGAACGACGCGGTCCAGATTCGAATCCTCGACTAACGGAACGAGGATTAACAATGTGACCACTTAGACACAGATGCCCCTTCGTTCTTAGGATCATATTAACACCTATAATACGGCAGTCCACATGACAATCCTTTCTGACACTACCAATTTTTCGACAAGTCATCTCACGAACCGAACAGTACATGTCAACAGAACTAATCGCCAAATCCGTTTGATGATATTTGTGTATAATTCTGCAATAGAATACAACAATTTAGTTTCTAAAATAGAGATTCAATCTCCATATTCTGGTATAGAAAATACGTCTCTAGTTCTTGACGCAAAAAACATAATAATATATACGTTTTAGGACGATCTTCTAAAAACAAATTTACAAAAAACATAATAATATATACGTTTTAGGACGATCTTCTAAAAACAAATTTACAAAAAAACATAATAATATATACGTTTTAGGACGATCTTCTAAAAACAAATTTACAAAAAACAGTACGCAACAAACGTCGTTTTAGTGCGCGTATAATCGAGGGAAGACGAAAACAAAAAAAGGCAGCGAGAGAAAATTTTGGACAGCATAATTTTATAGCACGGAAGAGCATCAGCATATGATATGATAGTAAACACCAGGGACAGATATTTCTGGAGATTCATGATCGCCTACGCTAGCCGGTACGGCACCTGATGATGATTATGATGATAATACGAGCTCGTGTTCTAGCCAAATACTATCTCTAACCAAGAACTGCGTACACAGTGTCAACAAGAACTGCTTACACAGTGTCAACAAGAGAATATGAGCACCATCATACAAATACTATCTCTAACCAAGAACTGCGTACACAGTGTCAACAAGAGAATATGAGCACCATCATACAAATACTATCTCTAACCAAGAACTGCGTACACAGTGTCAACAAGAGAATATGAGCACCATCATACAAATACTATCTCTAACCAAGAACTGCGTACACAGTGTCAACAAGAGAATATGAACACCATCATACAAAAGAGACACTGGAGGTGGATCAGACATGTGATAGGCAAGGAGACTAACTCTGTCACGAAAACTGCACTGAGATAGACGCCAGGGGGTAAACGAAAATGTGGAAGACCCAAAACAACATGGGGGAGCACTGTAGAACAAGAACTGAAAGAAATGAATCACAGCTGGAACACAATACAGAGGACGGCCAAGAATAGAGAAGAATGGTGTGTATTTATTGCTGTCTGAAAGAAATGAATCACAGCTGGAACACAATACAGAGGACGGCCAAGAATAGAGAAGAATGGTGTGTATTTATTGCTGTCTGAAAGAAATGAATCACAGCTGGAACACAATACAGAGGACGGCCAAGAATAGAGAAGAATGGTGTGTATTTATTGCTGTCTGAAAGAAATGAATCACAGCTGGAACACAATACAGAGGACGGCCAAGAATAGAGAAGAATGGTGTGTATTTATTGCTGTCTGAAAGAAATGAATCACAGCTGGAACACAATACAGAGGACGGCCAAGAATAGAGAAGAATGGTGTGTATTTATTGCTGTCTGAAAGAAATGAATCACAGCTGGAACACAATACAGAGGACGGCCAAGAATAGAGAAGAATGGTGTGTATTTATTGCTGTTCTAAGCTCCAGGGGCGTCACAAGCTAGAAAAATAGATGTAATGCGAGCTAAATGGGAGTTGTCCTGTAGGAATTCTGCGATTAATAATGCGGTATGTGTATAAGCAACTTGCAACTGGAACTGTTGCTAACTGTTGTTGGTGTTGCAATATTAGTTACATAATGTATTGCTTTCTTCCTTGTTCTAGTGTATCCACTTATAAACCATTTAAAGCTAGTCACGACAGAGATGAAGTGTTTACGTAGAATGCTGGGAGTAACAAGAAGTGTCTGGTTGAGAAATAAAACATCAGGAAAAAGTGGGTGCAACATGAGTACTGAACTTCATGAAGAAACAACAAATTAAATGGTTCGGGCACATAAGCAGATTATCAACAGACAGTACACCTCAAAGAGCAATGTTACTCCGATACAGTTGATACACCGGCCAGACAAAATGTGGACATCAAAGATAACAGAGACGACGAAAGACACTATTTATGAAGCGCACACACAAGCCCGTTCAAGAAATCTCTTCTTATCCTTACGATGTGAGGTAAAACAGGATTAGAGAAAGAAATAGACAGAAGGAAAAGAAGAAAGAAAGAACCATTCAATAGTTAGTTCACCATCAAATATTTTGTCCTGAGAAGAACTTTATCACACTAACCAGAGCCAACACTAAACTTATCTATAGTTGTTCATTATCAAATAGTTTGTCCTGAGCAGAACTTTGTCACACTAACCAGAGCTAACTATAAACTTATCTATAGTTGTTCATTATCAAATAGTTTGTCCTGAGAAGAACTTTGTCATGATAAAATCTCAGTGCTCACAATCGTGTCACACATTCATGGTGCTCTTCCTTACTCTGCTGGATTTAATATTAATCAGATTTCAAGAAACAAACAATTTTTCAGCTATTGTTTTATTTTTTGGTAACACTTTCATGAACATAATCTTCCCCTTTTTTGCAATCTTGTTTTGTTTTGTAACTATTCTATTGCTCTCTAATCTCACCCTTTTTTTTTTACTGAGAAAGAGTTTCATCTTAACTATATTAACATCACTCTTATTATTATTATTATTACTAGTAATAGTAGTAGTAGTAGTAGTAATAGTATTGTAATCATCACATGACCTGAACATTTTCGATGCGACAGTATTAGTCATGCGGACAGCATTACCCATGCGGTCGTTAAATTCCTCAGGCACATGTTCTTCCTGTTCTACGCCGTCTAGAAAGCGGTATTGCCCATAGTAACAACAGTTTTGTTTTGTTTTTTTAAAACCCTAGACTTGTCTTTAACGTTTTGTTTGATATTCAATCTGTTCTTGTTTTACTTAATACATTTCATATGCATCTTATCTCACTTGATGTCATCTAACGTTTTTGACTTTCTAAAACAATATGCATCTTATCTCACTTGATGTCATCTAACTTTTTTGATTTTCTAAACAATATGTGTAGCAACTAATGCATATATATATATACACATACAATACATTGGTCAACCGCTAGTAACAACTGTTATATGAAGGAGAAGATGGAGATATGTTGGACATACCTTGAGAAGAAATGTCTGGTCAACCACTAGTAACAACTGTTATAAGAAGGAGAAGATGGAGATATGTTGGACATACCTTGAGAAGAAATGCCTGGTCAACCACTAGTAACAACTGTTATAAGAAGGAGAAGATGGAGATATGTTTGAGAAGAAATTATCAAAGAATATCAAAGCAGGTACTGAAGTGGGGTGCAAAAGGTTCAAGAAAGAGAGGACGACCTAGAGAGACCCTGAAACTAACTTTGATGAGAGAGGTAAGAAATATCCGTCTCAATTCCATGGAGGAGATTGAGCGAGTTGCCCTGGATAGAGCAGTATTGAGAAATTGCTTGCAGACCCTATGTAACGTATAACGGTACAAGGGGAATTATTATTATTAATATACGTATATTATTCTATTCCACATAGGAAAATTTACATACAAATATATCGCTAGCAATAGAGATGAAAATATACTCCAGCTTCGATGTGCTGCAGACTGCTCTCTGGACAACACTCTGGTCAGTATTGCTATCTACAACGTATCCTCAATGATGCAGATGGTGGTTTGGAGAGTTGGAAAACCTGCTCTTGCTTTCAAACAACCTTCTTTAGACATTTCTTACTATGTGAGAGCCGAGTATTTTGGGTGAGTCTATTCAAATACATTATGTGTATATCCTCATTGTCATTAACTTCTACAATACGACAAGCCACATGACAAGCCTTTCAGCCAGCAACAATTTTTCCACAAATCACATCACGAACCAAAATATAAACACTGATCTACTTTACTTTTTAGTGTTTCTGTAGTATCAAATTAAGACTTGTTTGGTCCTGAGATGCATGGTTCAATTCTGGAACTGAAGCCTGAACTCCTAGCATATGAAGAGAGTACACTATTCACTATGTTATTGAGGCGCTCTTGTGAGCATATACTAAGAGTTAAGCGGGTTACATTTATTACAATAATCTTGCAACGTACATATCGTTTGTGTGTGGTCAGGGCTCGCGAGGGGAGCAAAGAATAGTACCACTACGACCTACAAGACATGTCGTAAGAGGTGACTGGGGTAGGGGCCTAGCTCTTTCCACGCTTTTGGACGCACACTGCGCCACGGCGAAAGTCCGTTGCACGCTTTAAGCCAAAACTGCGCCATAGAGTTGCTTCCTTATAAGAAGTCTTTCTAGTTTTACTTCTACTATTTTACTTCTACTACTTTTCAACCTTGTTATTCTATTGGTTTGTCCAGGTTTCTTCAATTTAGTATATAATAATATTTATATGTTTATTTATTGATGAGTAGGTGGGATCTTTTGGTGTTTTTTTTCTTTAACCTCCCTTGAATTAACTGTTTGAAAATTGAGGAAATAACTCCGCATGGAAAGAGTTAAGGAAGCTACCCTAGTAAATAAAAAGCGTCGCAGAAATCGGATGTGCCGGCCTACTTGTAGGCGAATAACTGGCACACCGTACAATTGCTCTTAGACTCAGATCACATACAGATCACAAAGAGTGGTTATCAAGTGGTCGATATGGAGCCTTCGAAGAAGAAGACAAGGTTTACATCAACTCATCATCAACAAGTAGCTTGTCCTGAGCAGAATTTTGCCACCCCAACAGTCCTTTGGAATTTATCTCTCTCTTTCTCTCTCTCTCTCTCTCTGTGTGTGTGTCTCATAGGCTAGCTGTCCCGCTACCTCTGCAACCGTCAGTCTGAAACCATCAGTTGTATCCTGAATCCATCTTTTCCGTGGTCTTCCTCTTTGCCTGGATGCCTCCTTCGTATATTAACTACATCTTTTAATAGATTATTCAGATGTTGTACCGTCTCCTTACCAGATCTCGATGTAGTGGATCATCAATGTTTTCTGTTTCTAACATGCTCTCAACCTCTCAATAACCTTTTCTGACTAAATCTTGTCTTCTAGTCTGACTTCTTTCTTTGCTTCTTAGCCTCTGTTTCCAGTTCGATTTTTTTCTTGGTTTCATAATTTCTTCTATCGAATTTATGTGTCCCTTACAAGTGTCTTTTTAGTTTGATTTCTCTTGCTCGTTTAGTCTGTCTTTTCTCTTTGTCCCTTAGTTTCTCATATTAGTCTGTCTTTTCTCTTTGTCTCTTAGTTTCTCATATTAGTCTGTCTTTTCTCTTTGTCTCTTAGTTTCTCATATTAGTCTGTCTTTTCTCTTTGTCCCTTAGTTTCTCATATTAGTCTGTCTTTTCTCTTTGTCCCTTAGTTTCTCATATTAGTTTGTCTTTTCTCTTTGTCCCTTAGTTTCTCATATTAGTCTGTCTTTTCTCTTTGTCCCTTAGTTTCTCATATTAGTCTGTCTTTTCTCTTTGTCTCTTAGTTTCTCATATTAGTCTGTCTTTTCTCTTTGTCTCTTAGTTTCTCATATTAGTCTGTCTTTTCTCTTTGTCTCTTAGTTTCTCATATTAGTCTGTCTTTTCTCTTTGTCTCTTAGTTTCTCATATTAGTCTGTTTTTTCTCTTTGTCCCTTAGTTTCTCATATTAGTCTGTCTTTTCTCTTTGTCTCTTAGTTTCTCATATTAGTCTGTCTTTTCTCTTTGTCCCTTAGTTTCTCATATTAGTCTGTCTTTTCTCTTTGTCTCTTAGTTTCTCATATTAGTCTGTTTTTTCTCTTTGTCTCTTAGTTTCTCATATTAGTCTGTCTTTTCTCTTTGTCTCTTAGTTTCTCATATAGTCTGTCTTTTCTCTTGTTCTCTTAGTTTCTCATATTAGTCTGTCTTTTCTCTTTGTCTCTTAGTTTCTCATATTAGTCTGTCTTTTCTCTTTGTCTCTTAGTTTATCATATTAGTCTGTCTTTTCTCTTTGTCTCTTAGTTTCTCATATTAGTCTGTCTTTTCTCTTTGTCTCTTAGTTTCTCATATTAGTCTGTCTTTTCTCTTTGTCTCTTAGTTTCTCATATTAGTCTGTTTTTTCTCTTTGTCTCTTAGTTTCTCATATTAGTCTGTCTTTTCTCTTTGTCTCTTAGTTTCTCATATTAGTCTGTCTTTTCTCTGTGTCTCTTAGTTTCTCATATTAGTCTGTCTTTTCTCTTTGTCTCTTAGTTTCTCATATTAGTCTGTCTTTTCTCTTTGTCTCTTAGTTTCTCATATTAGTCTGTCTTTTTTCTTCTTTTTCTTCTTCGAACTCTCCATATCGACCACTTGTTAAACCACTCTTTCTTATTTGTATGTGATCTGAGCCATACAGCGAATATACTTTGTGGCAGTTGTGCGCCTACAAGTTGGTCAGAACATCTGATTTCTGCGGTGCTTTTTATTTACTAGGTAGCTTCCCTATTCCTTACCTCAGTCACCTCTTACGACATGCCTTGCAGGTCGCAGTGTTAATATTTCTTGCTCCCCTTGTGAGCTTGGGCAACACAGGACGCTCCTATTAGTCTGATATCTCTTGTTCCCCTTAGTCTGATATCTCTTGTTCCCCTTAGTCTGATTTTAAACTAATTTTCACGTTCCTTGGCATATTATTTTTGGGTATTGTCATTTCTCCCAATAGTGTCATTTACTCAGTGTTTTCTTTTACTTTCTTACATTTTTCGTGTTTTATTTAGTGGTTTCTTATTCCTTGCTATTGCTCCTGACATCCTCACTACAGCTACAGACATAATCGTTTTTATACTTCTTCTTCTTCTTTGCGTTCGTTCTTAAAGACCAATTTTAATCACTCTTTGTGATATGTTTGATCTTTGCCAGAACATGTATACGTTGCACATTGGTTTGGTGAGCGCTGTAGCGTAGTTGTTAGTGAACTCGCTTCGCAAGGCTGGTGGTTTGGGTTCAGCTCCCGCAATGCGCGTGGAATTGTTCCCGACCGTGACGGTTCTCATGTCGACCCAGCCTCAACTGGGTACCAGACATGCTCTGGGAAAGTAAAGGCGGCCGGCGTGATGCTGACCACATCACCCATCGTGTGCCGACGGTCAATGAAAATACAGGCCTAACACTGTATTGACCTATCTACCACGAGGTATGAAAGGGTTCCTTACTTTACTTTTTACATTGGTTTGGTAGGCCCCTAAACGCATAGACTTCTACATGTTTAGGACATGTGCATCCGATTTCAGCCACACCTCCTTAGCCGCCTCTTACGACATGCGTAGCAGGTAACAGTGGTTCTATTCTTTACCCCCAATTTGGGCCCCGGTAACCACTCGGGTGGTTTTTATACTAATTCTAATAACATAGTCTCGTGAGCTTTATTGTGATTTTATTGTTTTGATAGGGACAGAAGTCGTCCGAGTAGTTACTGGGGCCCAAATTAGTGGTGTAAGGAATAGAACCAGTGTTATCCACCACGTGACTGTGGAGGTCGGTCGTGGGACTTGCGAGATCACCCGTAAAATTACTGGATAGCTACAGACACTACAACCAGGAAATCTTCAGCCCGCCACCGAGAAGAAGAAGGACCCAGCCAGGAAGGACTCATGAAGCATCTCGATGAAATCTGAAAGGAAATCGGGCTGCCGATTCACCTTCTTTCAGCCCGAGAGATCTTCAAGATTAATCACATGGAGACAAGAGTTGGAGACAGAATGCAAGAAAATGGGAAGAGAGTGGAAAGATCTAGAAAAGATGGTCTTGGATAAGAAGAGTTGGAAGGCCTTGGTTGGGACTCATGCCACCTAGGGTCAAGGGTGAAGAAGAAGAAGAAGGACATAAGTAGATCACAAGGTTTGCAATGCTACTTTGTTCACACATACACACAGAAGACGAATCTGAGACCCCTTACAAGTAATGCCACTTTGGTCACACATACACACAGAAGACGAATCTGAGACCCCTTACAAGTAATGCTACTTTGGTCACACATACACACAGAAGACGAATCTGAGACCCCTTGCAAGTAATGCTACTTTGGTCACACATACACACAGAAGACGAATCTGAGACCCCTTGCAAGTAATGCTACTTTGGTCACACATACACACAGAAGACGAATCTGAGACCCCTTGCAAGTAATGCTACTTTGGTCACACATACACACAGAAGACGAATCTGAGACCCCTTACAAGTAATGCTACTTTGGTCACACATACACACAGAAGACGAATCTGAGACCCTCTTAAGTAATGCCACTTTGGTTACACATACACACAGAAGACGAATCTGCTTACAAGTAATGCTACTTTGGTCACATATACACACAGAAGACGAATCTGCTTACAAGTAATGCTACTTTGATCACATATACACACAGAAGACGAATCTGCTTACAAGTAATGCTACTTTGGTCACATATACACACAGAAGACGAATCTGCTTACAAGTAATGCTACTTTGGTCACATATACACACAGAAGACGAATCTGAGACCCTTATGATTAGATTCGGGAGGATCTGCGAAAATGTTGATCTCATAATCTGAAGGGTATAAAGACTAAGGATTGATTTCATTGCACCGGGTTTTACACAGTGTCGCTCGTCCCCTCTCCACAAAAGTGGCAATCCACATGCCGATGGTATTATACAATGCACGAACTCTGTAGCTCCTGCAAATATTCTAGGGGTCTCTGGACAAAATGCACTCACGGGCAGAACGATGCTCCCTAACTAATACTGCAATAACTATTGTTATTACTACTACCACTACTACTACCACTACTACCACTACTACCACTACTACAACTACTGCAAGTACTACTACCACTACTAATACTACTACTACTACAACTACTACTACTACTACCACTACTACTACCACTACTACTACCACTATTACTACCACTACTACTACCACTACTACTACCACTACTACTACCACTAGTACTACTACTACAACTACTACTACTACTACCACTACTACTACCACTACTACTACCACTATTACTACCACTACTACTACTACTACTACTACCACTACTACTACCACTATTACTACCACTCACAACTACACACACTACTACCACTATTACTATCACTACTACTACTAACACTACTACTACCACTACTACTACCACTACTACTACCACTACTACTACCACTACTACTACTACTACCACCACTACTACTACCACTACTACCACTACCACTACTACCACTACCACTATTACTACTATCACTACTACTACAACTACTACTACTACTACAACTACTAGTACTACTTCAACTACAAGAACTACTACTACTACAACTAGTACTACAACTACTACATTTACCACTACTGTATCTAATTCCCATATTTGTTATTTCTCATCGCTTCCAGAGAAGACAGTCAATGTACCTTGGAACTTGTGATAATTAACTTGTATATGCCCACAAGTTTTCAATTAGGATGCAACACTTCAGTTATTAACACAATGGCAAGCTACTCCAGCAGATCAACAATAGTCACTATAGATAAGGGAGGTAAGAAATGTTGATATCAACATCAACCTCGTTTTCTTTATGTATTAGGGATAGGGGGTGAGATGCAGGGGATTGGGGGAGGGAGGTTAACTTCAATTTCGATTCATAAATAAGGGAGGTAAGAATTAATGTTCGTGTCTTCTTCAATTTTATATATAAGGGAAATAAGTTGGAAGCAAATTAGTTCCCTTGGATTTTTACAAACTGTAAAGTAGACCTCACAGTTCAGAATGCAATAGCAAACTACTGAACGTATAAGTGGTGCCTAGAAAATCTAACCATTTACGTTGTTGATGGCTACGTCATGTATGCCACGATTGTCATTAAAAGGAATGTTAGTGTCCAGTTCATTTTGATTATATAAATATATATTGTTTATAAGTTGTTATTCTCTCTCTCAATCACCACCCAGACCGATGTACCAGACCTCCCCATAAATTCTATTCATGTGGAAATCTGATTCATGCAGCCCTAGCATTGGTGTGTTTTACGTCACATCTTCAGCACCATTTGGAGCCCGTGTGCTTATCCTTCGGTGATGTGTCCGGTTTCAGAAAGCGTTTACTTGGTTCTGTAGCTATTTAGTGTTTTTTACGGTGTATGGTAGCTAGCCCCACGTCCAGCTTCCCCAGTCGCCTCTTACGACATGCGTGGTAGGTAACAGTGGTTCTATTCTTTACACCCCAATTTGGGTCCCGGTAACCACTGGGGCGAAGTTGTTATTCTAGAACCAACCAGTGGCGGCTAGTGATCGTTTTTGTTGGTGGGGCCAGACAGATATTTTCGGAAAGATCATGGTTTCGGTTAGGATATATTTTAATGTATAAAATAAGAAATACACGTTACACCTTATTTTTGGTGGGGCCCGGCCCCACTGGCCATTAATGACGAGCCGCCACTGGAACCAACCATAACAAGCAACATACAATGGACCTTATAAACGAGGGCCTCTATTTTGCAACTGATTTATGTTATTTTTGTTTTACGCGAAATTTGATTTAGGTGAATTCGAGTTCCCAAATCATTACTCTTGGAAGAGAATGTAGAGATTGGGGCAACATGAAGGCTGATCTCGCAGTTAAGCAGCTGATAAAAGATAATGCAAGGGATAAATGATGTTGTGTATAACGATGGGTCGGTTCAACGTGGTGAGAAGTCCGGCTGGGGTTTCTTGGCTAATGCGCATGGTAGGGTTGTTGCAGAGCGAAGTGGGGCATACAGGACTTCTAGTATGAGGATGGAGATTGAGGCCGTTATTGCTGCCCTCCATTGGATCTCTGGGACTTCAAATAATGGGGTCGTTGTTGTATCTGACTCTCAGTCGATGGTTCATAAGATCCAGAAGGGCAGGTTTCGGTATGAGTGGATGTCGTCTATAGAAGTTTCTAACCTCCAAAGTCTTACGTGGATATACTGTCCGGGGCATGCGGGTGTTTGTGGAAATGAGAGAGCGGACAGGCTTACATCAACAGCATCGATTGTTGGGGAGTTGAAGATGGATAAGGGGGATCTTCTTCTTCTTCTTCGCGTTCGTTCTTCACGACCAATTTTAATCACTCTTTGTGATATGTTTGATCTTTTCCAAGAACGTGTATACGTTGCACATTGGTTTGGTAGGCCCCTAAACGCATAGATTTCACAAGTTTAGGGACATTTGGGATGCCGATTTCAGCCTAACCTCCTTAGTCGCCTATTACGGCATGCGTGGCAGGTAACAGTGGCTTATATTCTTTACACCCGAATGTGGGGAGTAACATGCGAAGGGGGATATTCTTCGGTCTCTTTGCGACTCTCTTTGGATGAGGACACTAGAATCGATGCTGAATCGATCAGCGATTTAGGCAGTTTGGAGTTACCCGTTGTTCAAGTCGAGCTGGATGCCTGAGAGGCAGAGTGAGAGGTGTGTTTAATCAGCGAGCCACGGGAACCATCAGTATGCATACTTTCGATATCTGTTGGGGGAGACTGAGCACCTATGGGTCTGTCCGGAGTGCAATGACGTCAGTTTAGTAACCAATAACGAGTTGCCAACCCTCAGACATAAATCGAGAATGTGTGTGTGTGCATATGAAAATATGCTTGTATAATTACTCTATTTAATTAATTATGTGTATGTTATATATTAACATATGTGTGTATCTCTGTTAGCTTCACAGGATGGACAACACAGTATGTCAACAACAACACTTAGTATTGTTATTGTTCTTATTATCGTTCTGTTTCTACTGGCAGTTTTCTTTCTGTCCATGTGGATACGAGGTGAGATATGTTACAGTCAGTACTATATCTTCGTTTACAATATTGAGTGGTGGTAGGAGTAGATGTAGTAGTTGTTGTAGAAGTAATAGCAATAGTAGTAGTATTAGTAGTAGTAGTAGAAGTAGTAGTAGTAGTAGCAGCAATAGTAGTAGTAGTAGTAAGAGTAGTAGTAGTAGAAGTAGTAGTAGTAGAAGTAGTAGTAGTAGCAGTTGTAGATGTATTACTAGTAGTAGTGGTGGTTGTGGTGGTGGTGATAGATAGTGAGTCATGTAGTAGGCAATAGTAGTAGTAGTAGTAGTAGTAGTAGTAGAAGTAGTAGTAGTAGTAGTAGTAGTAGTAGTAGCAGCAGTTGTAGTTGTATTACTAGTAGTAGTGGTGGTGGTGATAGTAGTAGTCGTAGTAGCAACAGTAGTAGTAGTAGTGAGAGAGAAGCAGTGGTAGTTGCTTAGTAGAATAGAGGACCGAGATAGTATGATGAGGAACCAGAGAAGACTAGCATATACCATGGGTAAAGAACTCAGAGGAAAGAACTAGCAATGCCATGGATAAAGAACTCAGAGAAAGAACTAAGCATATACCAGTGGATAAAGAACTCAGGAAGAAACGCTGGCGATGGACACATTGAGAAGACCGACTGGAAGCATTGCAAAACAAGCAATGTTTTGGAACCCGCAGTGAAAGAGGAGTGGCTGAAGGCCTAGACATACCTGGAGAAGAGAACTAGAGGCTGATATGAAAATGATAAGTAAAACATGGACAGAATTGGAAGGGATAACAGGAGAGAGAAAAAGCTGCAAGAAATTTGTTGAAGACTCCGTTGGGAGTTGAAAGGTGAAGGAAGCAGTAGTAGTAGTGGTCAGAGGAGGTGGAGGAACATCATCAATAGTTGATTATGTCAGCTGATCTTCTAGCTAACAAAGTACAGATATACTATTATTGTAATGTTTATTAATTCTCAATGAAATACAAAAATCTTGTCACATAAGTATTGTTGACAACGTAACCAATAGCAACAAGAGACTGCAATGTTACATGTTCTGTTACCACTCATACCACTCGCCCGGGTGGTTACCCAGGCCCAACTTAGGGTGTAAAGAATAGAACCACTTTTATCTGCCACGCATGGTGTAAGAGGCGATTAAGGAGGTTGGTCGTGGAGGACTAGTTACTCCACCCCGTAAAAACACTAGATAGCTACAGAAACCACAACTAAGAAAATTCATACCTTGCCACCCTAGGAAGAAGGAGAAGAACCCCACAAGGAGGGACTCGATGAAATTAAAAGGAAATCGGGTTTCCAGCAAGAAAGTGGAGAGAGAGTGGAGAGATAGGAAATCGGGCTGCCGGCAAGAAAGTGGAGAGAGAGTGGAGAGATAGGAAATCGGGTTTCCAGCAAGAAAGTGGAGAGAGAGTGGAGAGATAGGAAATCGGGCTGCCGGCAAGAAAGTGGAGAGAGAGTGGAGAGATAGGAAATCGGGCTGCCAGCAAGAAAGTGGAGAGAGAGTGGAGAGATAGGAAATCGGGCTGCCAGCAAGAAAGTGGAGAGAGAGTGGAGAGATAGGAAATCGGGCTGCCGGCAAGAAAGTGGAGAGAGGTGAGAGATAGGAAATCGGGTCTGCCAGCAAGAAAGTGGAGAGAGAGTGGAGAGATAGGAAATCGGGTTTCCAGCAAGAAAGTGGAGAGAGAGTGGAGAGATAGGAAATCGGGTTTCCAGCAAGAAAGTGGAGAGAGAGTGGAGAGATAGGAAATCGGGCTGCCAGCAAGAAAGTGGAGAGAGAGTGGAGAGATAGGAAATCGGGCCTGCCAGCAAGAAAGTGGAGAGAGAGTGGAGAGATAGGAAATCGGGCCTGCCAGCAAGAAAGTGGAGAGAGAGTGGAGAGATAGGAAATCGGGCCTGCCAGCAAGAAAGTGGAGAGAGAGTGGAGAGATAGGAAATCGGGTCTGCCAGCAAGAAAGTGGAGAGAGAGTGGAGAGATAGGAAATCGGGCTGCCAGCAAGAAAGTGGAGAGAGAGTGGAGAGATAGGAAATCGGGTCTGCCAGCAAGAAAGTGGAGAGAGAGTGGAGAGATAGGAAATCGGGCTGCCAGCAAGAAAGTGGAGAGAGAGTGGAGAGATAGGAAATCGGGCTGCCGGCAAGAAAGTGGAGAGAGAGTGGAGAGATAGGAAATCGGGCTGCCAGCAAGAAAGTGGAGAGAGAGTGGAGAGATAGGAAATCGGGTTTCCAGCAAGAAAGTGGAGAGAGAGTGGAGAGATAGGAAATCGGGCTGCCAGCAAGAAAGTGGAGAGAGAGTGGAGAGATAGGAAATCGGGTTTCCAGCAAGAAAGTGGAGAGAGAGTGGAGAGATAGGAAATCGGGCTGCCAGCAAGAAAGTGGAGAGAGAGTGGAGAGATAGGAAATCGGGCTGCCAGCAAGAAAGTGAGAGAGAGTGGAGAGATAGGAAATCGAGCTGCTGGCAGAAAGTGAGAGAGAGTGGAGAGATAGAAATCGGCTGCAGCAAGAAAGTGGAGAGAGTAGTGAGAGATAGAAATCGGTTTCAGCAAGAAAGTGAGAAGAGTAGGAGAGATAGGAAATCAGGGCTGCCAGCAAGAAAGTGGAGAGGAGGTGGAGAGTAGGAAATCGGGCTGCCAGCAAGAAAGTGGAGAGAGAGTGGAGAGATAGGAAATCGGGCCTGCATAGCAAGAAGTGGGAGAGTAGTGAGAGATAGAAATCAGGGCTGCCAGCAAGAAAGTGGAGAGAGAGTGGAGAGATAGGAAATCGGGTCTGCCAGCAAGAAAGTGGAGAGAGGACTGGAAAAGAACTAGAAATCAGGGCTGCCAGCAAGAAAGTGGAGAGAGAGTGAGAGATACGAAATGGGTCTGCACAAGAAAGTGGAGAGGAGAGAGATAGGAAATCGGGCTGCCAGCAAGAAATGGAGAGAGAATGAGAGATAGAAATCTGGCTGCTTGGCAAGAAAGGAGAGAGAGGAGAGATAGAAATCGGAGCTGCTAGCAAGAAAGTGAGAGAGAGTGGAGAGATAGGAAATCGGTTTCCAGCAAGAAAGTCAGAAATGAGAGATAGAAATCACCCCAAGAAATGTACAAGTAGAGATAGGAAATCGGTTTCAGCAAGAAAGTGGAGAGAAGTGGAGAATAGAAATCGGGGTTGCCAGCAAAATAGAGAGGTGGAGAGATAGAACATGTCTGCCAGCAGAAAGTGGAGAGGAAGGAGAGTAGGAATCGGGCTGCCCAAAAAGTGAAGTAAGAAAAATAGAAATCATCTGCACCAAGCAAGAAGGGAGAAAGGGAGAGATAGGAAATCGGGCTCCAGCAAGAAAGTGGAGAGAGAGTGAAGAGATAGGAAATCGGGCTGCCAGCAAGAAAGTGGAGAGAGAGTGGAGAGATAGGAAATCGGGCTGCCAGCAAGAAAGTGGAGAGAGAGTGAGAGATAGGAAATCGGGCTGCCAGCAAGAAAGTTGAGAGAGAGTGGAGAGATAGGAAATCGGGCTGCCAGCAAGAAAGTGGAGAGAGAGTGAGAGATAGGAAATCGGGCTGCCGGCAAGAAAGTGAGAGAGAGTGGAGAGATAGGAAATCGGGCTGCCAGCAAGAAAGTGGAGAGAGAGTGGAGAGATAGGAAATCGGGCTGCCGGCAAGAAAGTGGAGAGAGAGTGGAGAGATATGTAAAAGATGACCTTGGATAGCTTGCTTGGAAGGCATTGGTTGGAATCTATGCTTGACTAGGGGTTGAAGGATAAAGAAGAAGAAGAAGAAGAATTTCTCTGTTTGAAATGTTTACAGAAAATATATTTCAAATCAAGAACAATAAAAATATGACTTTTATAATATATTGACCAGGTTTGTGTCGTCAGAGAAACAACATTCTATATCAAACTCCACCTCATAGTGAGATCAACCACAACCACACCCACTATGGAGACGCCTTATCTGTATCAAGCTTTGCCAAATCTCCTTCAAACTTTAGTGTCCATAGAGAGTCTGTATTCAAATTTCCGACAAATAATGGATCAATTCGAAAAACGACTTCCAGAAGCGACACTAATATTTCATCCCACAGACTAGGGTATCCACCCTTACCACCAGCACCTCCATCTAAAACGTTTCAAAAGACAGGGTGAGTTCTCCAAAAAATGTTAAATTTATTATTATCTTGTCTCAATTTTATTTGTATCATTTATTAATATTTATTATTATTGTCTGTTCATTCTTAATGGCTACCTTCTTCTTCTTCTTCTTCTTGGTTTTTGGTTACTAAACTGATGTCATTGAACTCCTGACAGACCTATAGGTGCTCAGTCTCCTTCAACAGATATCTAAGGGTATACATATTGATAGTTTCCGTGGCTGGCTGAAACAAACACACTCCTACCTCTGCTCCTCAGGCATCCAGTTCTACTTGTGCAACGGGTAACTTCAAACTCCTACCTCTGCTCCTCAGGCATCCAGTTCTACTTGTGCAACGGGTAACTTTAAACTCCTACCTCTGCCACTCAGGCATCTAGTTCTACTTGTGCAACGGTAACTTCAAACTCCTTACTCTGCTCCTCAGGCATCCAGCTCTACTTGTGACCCAAAAGGGTAATCAAACACCTACCTCTGCCACTCAGGCATGCAGTTCTCTTGTGAAGGGAACTTCAAACTCTACCTTGCTCTACTCAGGCATCGTTCTATATGTAGCAGACGGGGTACTTCAAACTTCCTTAAATGCTGTTGGAGTCAAGTGATCTATTTTAGTGTCTCACCAACAGGGAAGGGTTTTGAACGTATATCTTTTCTTGTTCTCTTCACCATTTACTTCTTTATAGAAGTGTTTGGGAGGGGGAACGTAGTGATCTTGTGTGTGCTTGTTCTCTTTCACCATTTACTTCTTTATAGAAGTGTTTGGGAGGGGGGGAACGTAGTGATCTTGTGTGTGGTTGTTCTCTTTCACCATTTACTTCTTTATAGAAGTGTTGGGGGGAACGTAGTGATCTTGTGTGTGCTTGTTCTCTTTCACCATTTACTTCTTTATAGAAGTGTTTGGGAGGGGACGTAGTGATCTGTGTGTGGTTGTTCTCTTCCACCATTTACTTCTTTATAGAAGTGTTGGGGGGGGAACGTAGTGATCTTGTGTGTGCTTTTTTTTAAGACACTTTGTAAACATTTTTGTAAGGCTGTTCTTGATGCCGTCGCTCCATCTTTGCGTGGTCTTCCTCTTGCTCTGTACTCATTATAATGTTCCTGTGTGGCTCTCTGTGGTAGGCGATACCAGGGTATTCTTGTCAGGTGTCCAAACCATTTAATCTGTTGCTATTTTATGATTGGTGTGACTGGTTTCATATCCAGTCTTCTTCGGATTTCTTCATTTCTAATTTTGTCTCTTATTGTCACACCTGCAGCTCTTCTAAGACACCTCACACATCTCTGTCGTTATGATTTTCCGCTCATTAGCTGCTGTTATTGGCTATGTTTAACATTGGTAACATAGTGTTGGCCAGAAAATCGTTCTTATGAACATTCACATGTTAACATTCTGGGATGTGCTAGTGACAAAAAGCGTTAAAATGTGTTAGAATGTGAACTTTGTGTTAGGTAGGGAAAAGTGTACAGTTAGAGATGACTATACGACAGGCCCGGCAAACCGATAGAAGATCTAATTTGCGACACAGAGGTGCCCAAGTAGACAATGGGAAATGTAGCAGTAAGCGATCTATATATATGTATGTGTGTGTATATATATATATATATATTATTATATATATATTATATATATATTGTGTGTGTGTATTATATATATGGTGTGTGTATATATATATATATATGTGTGTATGTAATATATATTGTGTGTATATATATATATATATGTGTGTGTATATATATATATGTGTGTGTGTATGTATATATATATTTGTGTGTATATATATATATAGTATTGATGTATATATAAAATAGAAGATTATTTGTGTAAAAGTGACTGTAACAATGGATTACATAAGTCGTCTATATATATGTATTTATAGTATAAGTAATAGTATAATATTGGTGTGTGATGTATATTGTGGATATGTTTTTGAAGGTTATATATATATGTGAATGTTACTGCATGTAAACTGTACATCGACTCTACAGTCGTCTTACCACGCAGAACAGTGAAATACGTATGAGCTTTCATCCTCGATGACAGCTATTATTTGAATGTCCATATTGACATCATATTTACACAAAATTTTATCTCCAAGTATTACTTAACAAACACACACACACACACACACACAAACACACACACACAAACACAAAACACACACACACACACAAACACACACACACACAAACACACACACACAAACATAAACACACGCACACATACACATACACACACACATAAACACACACACACACACACACATATATACAAACACACATAAAAGTAAAGTAATAAGTGTTCATATCTCCAGGTACATGTGATAATACAGTGTTAGGATCACATTTTTTGATTGACCGTTGGCACACGATGAGTGATGTAGTCAACATCACTCCTGCCGCTGTTACTTCTCAGTGCCTTTCCTGGCACCCAATTCCAGCTGGGTCGAACTGAGACACGTACAGGTCGTACAAACGTTTCATGCACACAGTGGAATTGTGCCCCGATCATACATCTAAGTAGCGCGTTTACTAACAACTACGCTACAGCGGCTCTCACATACATACACACACACATACACACACATATATATATATGGACGTGAGGCCCGTCTGCCCAGTGTGTCGTAGCGCGTTGGACTGCGGGTGACAAGTCCTCTGTGAGTACGGGTTCAATTCTGCGGACTGGCAGAAAAGCCACAGGTTCCCCAGATTTACGGTGTTCGTGGCACCGAGCCGAATGGTTACGATGTCCATGACACAGAGCCGAAGAGCTTTCAGCTCGAGTGCTTCTAGATCGGTAAAAAAAAAAATATGGACGTTAGAGGTATATGTTCTTTAGAAATTCATTATATTATCTTTCTGTGGTGAAGTAGTCACGATGTTTTGCACAGTGTCCTAAATGCGTGTGTTCGCATCCGGACCCCATCTTTCAGTTCTCTGGTACAGTTTTCCCTGGGATTTCTGGTACTGGTTGCTGCAGCTACGGAGTTCGCGAGTTTGGAATACTCTCGGCGTAGATGTTGAGTTATTTCTGCGAAGAGGGACCAGGGTATATAGGGAAACCCGGTGCTATAAAGTCCTTCCTTCTCGTTTAGAAACTTTCTATCTAATCTTTTACAAAATCGTGACTTGATATGGTTACTTCTTTCTCTAATTCTGTGTTTGCCTCACAGCGCCATGATAAGAAGAGATTTCTAGAACAGAATTTTCTGTCTGCTTCATAAATAGGGTTTTTCACCGCCTCTGTTATTTCTGAGGTCCACCTTTTGCATGGACGGCCTTCTGATTTGTATCCACTCTCTCTCTTTCTCTCTTGCAATCGTTCTTTTTCGGTCATTTGTATCATTCTTATTGTGATAAATAAACAACCTTTGCCAAGAACGTTTTTTACGTCACAATCTTCAGTACCATCTAGAGCTCTAGTGCTTGTCCTTCGGTGATGTGTTCGATTTCATCCAGTGTTTACTTGGTTCGCTCTCCGTCAGCCTTGACTGTCCCCAGGCGACCTGCAAGGCAGCTGGTTGCTATTTTCTTTTAGGGTAGCGACCCTTAGATGACCTGCCCTTCCGGGCTGTGGAGCGTCATCTGCCCAGGTTACCGGTCTTTTTTGGACTATTTAGTTTACCTACCGTCAAGTTGTGTACCGTCAAGTTGTGTACCGGGTTGTGTACCGTCAAGTTTGCTCCGCTAGCCTTTGATTGTCCCCAATCTAACTATAAGGTAGTAGTAGTTCCCTGCTAGCGGAAACGCCCACTGGATTCAAGCCTTTGCTGGGCTTTCCAGTTTTTCTGCACATTTGGGTGGTCGGCTCACCCCTACGATTGCCACGCTTCTTCGTCGCTCCACCAGCAGCACCTTGCACGTCTGTTCCACCGGTGAGCCCACCCGTGCATCGTCCACATGCGTGCTTGCTCACCATTTCCATCAGTTCTCACCGTGCTCACATTTACCATGCCTCTAGACTGTCCGACCACGGAGCTCAACTCGGGCCCCCACCTCTGGGCTCCGAGTTTCGCCCTATTTGGGCCCACGTGCAACTTAACTCGGCCCGGAAGTGGTGATTCCCCACCTCCGGCCCGAGTTTCGCCCCACGCGAGCCCACATCTCCTCTCTGGATGCACCTCTCTTCTCTTTATGCGTTCAGCTTTTCCCATCGGGCGGGAGAGACATGCATTAGTAGTCACTCTGGAATTCCGCTGGTCTGTGATGCAGGTGGATCTCATACGACGTGACTGCGTCAACATCTCTACCTACACCAGAGTAACTCTCCTTCGATCTCTACCCGCTTAGCTAGACAGGAACCAGTGTCTGTTACCAGGGTCACCACGTGGAGGTGTGGTAGAATCTTGATTAGTACCAGCTCACTAATCCTAGCGCAGCGTTGTCCCTAAGCGCCTTTGCTCCCCGACATCGGAGTATCCACTGTATCGGAATAGCATTGCTCATGGATGCGCACTGTCTGTTGACAATCTGCTTATGTGGCCCTACCATTTAACGTGTAGTTTCTTCATGAAGTTCAGTACTGATGTTGTACACATTTGTTTATTGATGTCTTCATTTCTAAACTAGTCTCTTCTTGATACACCCAGCCTTCTGTGTAGAGACTTCATCTCTGTAGTGACTAGTTTTCTTCTATCGTGTAATATCAGATTCCAGATTTGGCACTGATCGCATTATGTTTATAGAATGATTTTGTTGTACAAAATAGGAAATAAAATGGCACATTTTAATGCTTGTGTTATTGTCATTTGCAGCAAGCGCTCATCCATCGTCAGCATGCAGCTCAATCAAGATCATCTACGATCGTCCTAAAGACGCCATTGAACCAGATTTCAGCGAAGACGGTGACGTCACTTCCAGTAGCATCGAGCATCACCATGGTTACTCGCGGTCTCTTAGTCACAGGAATAGTAAACAGAACACAGGTTTTTATTCCTGTGTCCCGGTCAATTCTGTTGACATATAAACAATTCGCGCAAATATTGCGTCATTCAAATGTGTGTACACGTCAACATAAGGAGCTTTGCTTAAAAATGACTTTAAAAAAAAAAAATTTCAATAACAAAAATATACATAAAAACTGTAATAAAAAGAATTTAGGAACTTTGATTTTTTTAAAAAGTATTTATCAGAAAAAGCAATTTAAACACCAACAAAAAAATGTTGTCCTCTTCAATGACAAATAAAAGGTCACTGCAGGCTCAACCATCACATGCACAGAATAAAGCCTGCTCAGGCTGCACAGTGCGCATGTCAGACAGAAATACAGACTCCAGAGCACATCCTGCAGTCATGTCCATCATACATACACCAATGAAACGAAACATTGCCTCATGAACAAAGCTTACAGAGCAAGCTATGGGGAACTCTCGATGAACTCCAACTGACTTGCAGCTTCGCAGAGGCAACACATCGCTTGCTTTAGACGAGCATACGAAACCGAACGTAAAGAAGAAGAAGAAGAAGAATGGAATATAGTATAAAGTATATTTTTTTAATATATGATTTTACTATTTTGAAATTTGTGTTGACAACTTAGAAATATGCATAGCAAGAAGTTTATATTCCAACTGACATACATGACACAACTGGCATAAATGACACATGTACTCGTATGTCACATATGACATCAATAGAGAAATTATAATTATCTACATATTATTGTCTTTGTTTTGGTGGCAAACGTTTTTTAAATCTATATTTTTCTACCAACACTTTGTTACCAGTGCCAAACTTGGTCTCTTACAGCAACACTCCACAGAAAGCTCACCAACACTTTGTTACCAGTGCCAAACTTGGTCTCTTACAGCAACACTCCACAGAAAGCTCACCACGTATGAAATGAAATATTTGAGGAAGACAGTGTGGGTCACCAGGAAAGATAGACTACAAAACGAGGACATCAGAAGTGGAGTGAGCATAATTTCATACACCGAATACATCGAAAGATAACAAATGCAGTGGTTTGGGCATCTAATGAGAATGGAATACAACTAGCCACCGATAACAGCATACAATACAAAAAAGACCAGGTACTAGAGCCAATGGAAGACCAAGAAAAAGATGGATATATGGATTACCCATTAAATAATCAGGGATATAACAGAACAAGGTCGACTCATCTGACCCTGGAACGCAAATTATATCTCCCAACCTCTAACTGTCTAACGACAAGAGTGGACTACCAATTCAATCATCCACCTGGGGACAAACAATTGCGGATTTATAACCAAAAATATTCTCTTTCCTTTTATTGTTTCTTATAGTTTTTACATAGTAGTATCGATATATTTTCTCTCCTCTTCTCTCTCTCTCTCTCTCTCTCTCTCTCTCTCTACCACGAACACGACATTGTTTGGCATGTCCAAATTCCTAATTCTCGCACTCGTTCCAGTGTCTAAGACCCACCCATATCATATAAATGAGAGCGTAGCGCATTGATGATACCGGCTCTGTCCATACTTCTGCCCGCTTGAGTCAGGACCTTGTTTGCAAAAAAGTCAGCACATTCGTTGCCATGTATTTCGCAATGTCCATGATGTGTACAGCATACTTACGTTGTGGGCGTCAGAGATGCCAGTGAGAATGAACGTAAACAATCCACAAGAAACAACGTGTTATTCAAATATTGGAAAATTAAGGTGTCAATCTCACATTTTTTTTAACAAACGGCTCACGATGTCTAATGTGATCAACCTCACGCCATCTTTACTTCCCAGCGTTTATCTGATACCCAGTTCAGGCTGGGTCGACATGAGAGCTGATCTGACTTCAGCCGTGGATTAAACATAGGCCCCTTATCTGGGTAGAAAGTTATACTACCAGTGTTCTCAGATCCCGTACAACTTCATCAAGAAACAACAAATTAAAGAGTTCGGCTACATAAACAGATTACCAACAGACAGTACGTCACAACGACTAATGTTAATCCGATACAGTACATAAGCAGATTACCAACAGACAATGCGTCACAACGAGTAATGTTAATCCGATACAGTACATAAGCAGATTACCAACAGACAATGCGTCACAACGAGTAATGTTACTCCGATACAGTACATATAAAGCAAAAGGCCGTCCACTCAAAAGGTGCGTAGAAAACAGAGGCGACGAAAAACACTGCTTATGAAGCGCACACAAGGGCTCGTTCTAGAAATATCTTCTTATCCTGAGTCTGTGAGGCAAGACAGGATTATAGAAAAGAAGAAGACGAAGATGCTCTCAGATCCATTAAAGCATATCATTTTTCTGATGCATTATACATAAGATAGTATAGTTTCACTCTTGCACAATCAGGAATACCAAATATATGATCCAGAACCCACCAAAAACAAACCACCACTCTAAAATGAATCAATATCTCTATATCAACGTGTAACATGTATAGATGTCTCTTCAACTAGATTCTTCTATTACTTTACTAATTTACTCCTGAAGAAGTTCTTTTGGTCGAGATGTATGAGAATCTGTTGAGGGGAACTATTGAAATTCCTCTTTATTTTTTATACGTTTTGCGAGGTTTTTTTGTTTTTGTTTTGGCTGTGTATTTTTGCTTTGAAAATTTTGCATAAATTGTTTTATTGTTTCGATTTTGAGGTGTTTCGTCAAAGATGTACTCATTTTTTAGTTGCAGCAGGATCACGTTTTTTTGGGATCCAAAATGTTCATCAACTATTGATAATTTTTATTAGATGTTTGAATTCAGGGCTGGCTCAAGTACAAATTTAAACCAGGATGGCTTGTTCTGCTCCCTTTCTGATAGATATAACAAACATAAAACAGCGGAACATTTGAAGTTAAATTAGAGTGCTTGCTATTTTAACAATATAATTATGTTCTTCTTTTAGCTGACTAATTTATTTATATTTTTTTCTTTAATAACTTTCAAAGACATTTGCATTTTCATTGAAATATTTAAAAAAAATTATAAATAAGACTTGTAGTAAAATGTCATTTATGAAGATGGTTTTCTTGCTGCATCGAAGATTGGTTGTTTTTTTTATCTATATCCTCTTGGTGTCCATTTTGACACTTGAGACTTCACCAAGAGAGTTCCGTTATTGTCATTTTGTCGTCGTTCTTCTGTTTCCTATACCAGGCTACAATCTTTCAGCTTTGTTTCCCCAGTCTTATCCGTTTCCCATACCAGGCTACAATCTTTCAGCTTTGTTTCCAGTCTTCTCACAGGCTACAATCTTTCAGTTTTGTTTCCACAGTCTTCTCCAAGTTTCCTTTGGAAACCCATGCCTTCTTGTCCCATTCACTGTTGATCGAAGAGCTGTCCTAACCAATGTCTCTACTGACATACATGCCCAGTTCACCTCCATCTTGTCTTTGAATGATGGTCTCCAAAGATGCACTGTTTGTTCATTTCAAAAGCTCTTCATTTGTGAGCGTATGTGATCAGAAAATGTGCAGGATTCTTCTTAAACATTTATTTGTAAATTCTCAAACTTGTGTATGATGTTGTAGGTCATTGTCCAGCACTCACTGGTGTATAATTGAACCCACATTCAAGATTGTTGTTAACGACCATCGGTTTTTTTTTTTTACTATACTCACGTGCTCCCTTTTCTACCGTCCTTTTTATATCTGCACTTGAGCCAGCTCTAATATATTATTGATATTTGTATTGTATATTTAAACATTATTTGCAAGCAGTGAGAAATATGTGTTAATATATGAACAGTTTTACTGTTGTGTTCAGACTTGTCTTTGTATGCGTGGTGTCAGTGAGAAGATATATGAAGAGTTTTACTGTTGTGTTCAGACTAGTCTTTGTATGCGTGGTGCCAGTGAGAAAATATATGAACAGTTTTACGTTGTGTTCAGACTTGTCTTTGTATGCGTGGTGCCAGTGAGAAGATATAGAAGATGCTCACATGAGGAGACCTTGAATAAATCATTATAATTAGCATGAGATTGAGATGGGCAAGGCATCCGTGTGTTGCCAGGGCCCACAGGGGAAACAAAGAACAGTAACACTGCCACCTACAAGACCTGTCGTAAGAGGCGACTGAGGTAGGAGTCTAGGGAAGCTACCCTAGTAAATAAAAAGTGTCGCTGAAATTAGATGTGCTGGCCTACTTGTAGGCGTATAACTGGAGAACGTACAATCGCTCTTAGGCTCAGATCACATACAAATCACAAAAGGTGGTTAACAAGTGGTTGATATGGAACGTTCGAAGAAGAGGAAAGGTAAGAATGTTGCAGGATATGTTGTCAAGAATGTCGTGAAAAATGTAGTAGAGATAAATGTAATAATGTTTAGAAATGTAATAATGTTTAGAAATGTAATAATTAGAGAAGGATGATAAGAATGAAGTAAGAATCTAACATAACAACGACGACTTATCTGCCCCTGGAACGCAAATTAAAGCTCCTACGCTTAACGACAAGAGTGGTCAACGAATTTCATCATACACCTGGTGCAAGACAATAGACAATAGATAAGAATGTAGTGAGAAATAATAATAATTCCTATCGTATTATACGTTACATAGGGCCTGTAAGCAGTTTCACCATACCACTCTATCCTGGGCAACTCGCTCAATCTCTTCCATGAAACTGAGACCGATATTTCTTGCCTCTTTCAGCAAGAAATTTCGTTTCAGTGTCTCCCTAGGTCGTCCTCTCTTTCTTGAACCCTTTGCATCTCACTTCAATGCCTGCTTTGATATTCTTTGATCATTTCTTCTCAAGGTGTGTCCAACATATCCCCATCTTCTCCTTCTTATAACAGTTGTTACTAGTGGTTGACCAGACATGTCTCTGATTTCATCACTTCTCCTGAATTCGTTCCATTTTATATTCATTATTTTTCGCAGACATCTATTTTCAAATGCATTCAACGTGCTTTCTATATCTTTAGTCATTTTCCAACTCTCGGTAGCAATTGTTAGGATTGATACAACATTTGAATTGACGATTCGTAATTTAGTTTTAATACTATATAACTTGCAGTTCCATATTTTATTTAGACTTTTAAAGGCTGATGTTGCTTTGCAAATTCGTATCATAATTTCTTTTTAACATTTCCTGTGCAATCAAAATTGCTACCTAAATAGGTGAACTGCTCTGTTATTTTTATCATTTTAGATTCCAGTGTGATATCTGCATTACTTGCCATACGTGTCTTCTATGTTGTGACCCTCTGGTCAGATATGAAGAAGCAAAATCCGTTGCTAATTGACACTTTGATGGAAAGGGGAAGGAAGAACACCCAAAACACAACAATGACGATAGATATTACGATCTGTACAGAAGGAACCAGTGGGTCACAACAGAATAAGACACCATCTGCACGCTAGATTCAAGATATGCACCAACGGTCTGTGCCACTGTGAGCTGGCGAGTATGACAACAGGGCATCTCCTACAAAACTGCCCCCGGTATGCAGAGCTGAGAAAAGGAGGTGGACCACTTACACCAGTTTACAAGACAACATATGGCGTGGCAGACAATCTGAAGCAGACGTCAACCATCATTAGATAATCCTAAATCCCAATCTAGTGATTGCATTAAGAAGACGAAGAAGCAGAAGAAAGTGTTTAGAGAAAAAAATAGAGAATGTAAGGAGAAAAATAACATAGACTGCATGGTGAAAGTAACAAGAGCACCACAAGACTAAGAAGGACAGAAAGAGGTTAAAGACACCGGCCATAGCGGACATAACTCAAGAGGGTAACCTAAATTAAACATATGTGGAGGCTGACATTTTGCAGTGTTATTTTCCACAGGAAACAGCTGAATATGGAAATGTAATTATATTTTTAAACGTCGCGACTTTGTCCACAAAACGACTTGACTTGAAAAACAAAAATGTAAGGGTATGCAACTCTGCCCTTACTGTTTGTCAATCTTTGTTATTCTATGGTTGTCTCTCTTTGACCACAATCAATTCAAGATTTTTCGTTTTATCAAACTCTTCTTCTCTTGCGTTCGTTCTTTACGACCAATTTTAATCACTCTTTGTGATATGTTTGATCTTTGCCAAGAACGTGCATACGTTGCACATTGGTTTAGTAGGCCCCTACAAAACTCTGATAATGTGAAGAAATTTGAGGTTGAGGGAAATTTCAGAAATGTCCGGACATATTTCAATGAAACCGGCATTTCATGAAGCATGTAGAGACTAACGATAGGGAAGCCAAGATGCAGATATCAGTTTACAAGTTTGTAGGGAGTCGTTTCAGCACTTTTATCAGTAACAAGAGATCCAACAGAGCAAATAAAAGATATAAAGAACCTTACAACTACTTTGTCTTAGAGAACCCCACTCCCAGCAAGAGATAAACAATAGGTTATTCAGTACAAGATCTGTGATGGGTACTATGGTCTGTCCCGTAACGAACAAGCTGCCATGTTCCGCCTCCGTACCGGTCATAACAGACTCCGGGCCCACATGTTTAACAAATTTAAAATTAGCACAACTAGGCTGTGCAACTGTGAAAATGCGGACATGACGGCAGAGCACATACTGCAAAACTGCCGGCTGTTAGCAGCCCTGAGAAAAGAAACTTGGCCCGATAACACAGAGCTTCGCGAGAAGCTGTACGGAGTGACAAAGTCCCTAAAAGCAACAGCAAAATTCATGATAAAATTTGGTTCATCAGTCTAGGCGGGGATCGCGAGAGTATAAAATCTCCTAAACTAAAAGAGAACATTCTAGCAGAATGTGCTCAAATGAACAAAGGAGCTAAAGCTTGGACAAAAGAAGATAAATGGCTGTACGTTGAGAAACTTACAACCGAAGCAAAAGAGTAAGCTAGCGGACGTGATATTAAATCTCTGTTTACCATAACTCGTGGGCGTCTGTAGCTTAAGCAGTAGTAAGTTCGATCAGAACCCAAGTGTACCTGGTTCAACATCCGTGGCGGGTAGTTTAGAAACTAATTCTTTCCCGTGAAATTTTACGAACTGTTAAAATATACCTCACCGTTCATAAAGCAATGACAAACTACTGAACGTATAAGTGGTGCCTAGAAAATCGATTACTCGTTTACAGTGGTTGATGGCTACCTCCTGTAAAGGATATGCCACGATTTGCATTCCATAACCAAAACTTTGAGAGGAAACATGTTAATAATTTTCTATTATTTCCAAACTATGTTAATAATTTTCTAATATTTCCAAACTATGTTAATAATTTTCTATTATTTCCAAACTATGTTAATAATTTTCTATTATTTCCAAACTATGTTGATAATTTTCCATTTTTCTAAATTATACCAATAGTTTTCTTCAATTATTAAATTATAAAATAGCGAATATAATTAAAGCATTTTATGCAGACTTTCAGTGTCAAGTAGTTTACAATAGTCCTCTGACAGAGTGTTTCAAGGGTGTTTTAAAATAGGAGAGTTTATTCTTTCTCGTGTATTCTTAGTTTAACCTTGTCATAAACTGGTTGATGAAAGAGGCCATAAAGGATAACAGCAGAGATATTCGATGGACACTTACCTCAGTATTTGAGAATTTGAACCTCGCAGGCGATATTTGTCTTTTAACCAGTGGATACTTTTCTTCAGGCAATCATATCAACAAAAGAAGAACAGCTACAACAACACATCAACAGACTCCAGTTAGCATGTAACGAATACAACATGAGAATTAACATCGACAAACAGAAGTAATGACATTCGCCAGAGAGGAAAACACTACCAACATCTCCATCGATAATCATCTACTAAATCAAGTAAAAGATTTCACATACCTGGGGAGCATTTTTTCAGCAAATGGAAGAATAACTAATGAAATTCAACACAGATGCAACAAAGCAAATCAAATGATAGGCAAATGGCGCCAATTTTAAGATGCAAACACGTCACCATGAACACAAAAGAGCAATGTTCAACACAATCTTTCTCCCACATTATGTTACCAGTGCCAAACCTGGACGCTGACAACAAACGATAGAAGAAAACTAGTCACAACAGAGATGAAGTGTCTACGCAGAATGCTGGGTGTAACAAGAAGAGACCGGTTGAGAAATGAAGACATCAGGAAAAAGTGGGTACAACATCAGTACTAGACTTCATCAAGAAACAACAAATTAAATGGTTCGGTCATGTAAGCAGATTACCATCAGACAGTGCACCCCAAAGAGCAATGCTGCTCCGATACAATGGGTACAAAGCAAAGGCCGGCCACGCAAAGATGGACCTCAGAGATAACAGAGGCGACGAAAGAGACTATCTACGAAGCGCATACTAGGCCCGTTTTAGAAATCTCTTCCTGACCTGACGCTGTGAGGCATACAGGATTCGAGAAGAAGAAGAAGAAGAAGATACTTCTTCTTCTTCTGCGTTCTCACTAGATTGGGATTTCGGATTCTCTAATAAAGGCAGCCGTCTGCCTCAGATTATCAGCCACGCTATACAGTTTGTCTTGGATGCTGGTGTAAAGGGCCACCTCTTTCTTCTCAGGTCTGCATACTGGGGGCAGGTCTGTAGGATGTGTTCTGTTGTCATACTCGCCAAGCCACAGGAGCACAGATCGTTGGTGCCTATTTTGAATTTAGTGTACAGGTGGTGTCTCATTCTGTTGTGACCCGTCCGGAGATGAAGTATGGATGTCTGGTCCCTTCTGGACAGTTGGGGAGGGAAAAAAAAGGCGATACGAGGAGGTTCATACAAAAATATATACACTTTCTAGAACATCAAAAATGAAAGTAAAGAGAAATTTTGAAAAATCAGAAAGCAATTATATTACCAAACAAATCATAAAAGTTCAGAGTTTTGTATACCTGGAAAGTACAGAATCACAGGATGGTGATTCGAAAATTTACATCATTGAAAATCAAAAAGCTTTTGCCATGCTCAGCAAAATCTGGAACGGAAAAGCGTTATATCTTAAAACAAAACTCCAAATATATAGAAACAGTGTCCGTGAGTGTTGTTATACAGTAATTTTTGCTGAAAAATTACCCACAACATCATACACAAGTTGAAGGTTGTTATACAGTAATTTTGCTGAAAATTACCTACAACATGATACACAAGTTGGAGACAGTTCCCCAAAAATGGTTAAGAAGAATCATGAATATATTCTGGACAAATACAAAAAAAAATTAAGCGCTTTTAAAACGAACATACTTGTAGCAGGCGTGATGAGAGTGTTCTTCTTTACTTCTAATACTGGGCAGGGCATCGAAATGATGAGACTGTAGCCGGTCTGTTGTTATTATACTGACCTGGACATGTTACACATCCCCCATCCTTGTCTATCTATAACTATTCTGTAGACGGCCTGTTGTATTATTATTATACTGACCTGGACATGTTACACAGCCTCCATCATTGTCTATATGTAACTATTCTGATCTCTGTACTATAGTCTGTCCATTAATTCGTGAGCACGTTTGAAATTGATTTTCTCGAAAACTACCTGTTGGATCTCAGTGATTTTTTGCATGCAGCCTTAGAATATCCATGACGCTAAAATAAAGCTAACCAGTAGTCCGTAGATGCTACGGATTTTGCACATCGGCGAATTCCTTTGATCTTTTATGACAATTGCAAATACGGGGGCTCAAATTTTAGATTTTACAGTATCCCTAGAATTTGTCCATGTCAATTCTATTCATAGGTGTATCTCCATATTAACTTGATAGGTCAAGTAATTAAGTGTGTTGCCCTTTATGTGCAATCGTGAACTTGGATACAATATGCAACAGTTAGTCCTCCCTTCGGTCACCATTAGACCCCAGGGTGTCTTAACTTCACCACAAATTGTATGATGGTAGACGCATTTGGATATGGAAATGTATACGTTGCTATTTCTCAGTCTGTAATCAAATATGATTTGTATCATCCCGAATCTGACGATTCCATGAGGTTGATAATTGTTACTGGCTGGACAAATTGTAATCCATCTCGGTGCCAGTACTCGTCTTCCTCTCGGAGCACATGTTCAACACACTTCTTCCAGAACTGCATGTCTATCATTGAGAAGGACTCACGTGTCAGAACTTCAACATCACACATTTTAAACGTCCTGTTCTGTTCGGCAACTTGCCCTTTTACTTTAGCCCAGACAAGCTCTATCGGATTGAGCATGATATGGAGGTAGTCGCAAAGACGTGTGACCGTATTCCGCAATGATTTTGTCAATATGAAACACCTTTGTCTTATTTGTCATCCTCACCAGGTGCAACAACTCGGGTTTCAAATATGTATCATCGAAGCTGACATTTTCCTTAGCAAGCCAAGTCCTAATTTGATCTTTGATAGCCTTGCCTCCGCCGCTCACGGATCTGCCTCAGGTATTTACTTCGGGCAGCAATTAAATGTGGCTTTTCACAAATAATATTCCTGCCGCCTATAGTTTTTCTGAAGGTGAAGCCGGCGCTCTTACAATTTTTCATAGAGTACTTTTAGAAATGTCTATGCTGCAATCTGATTGCAGTTTTAATTTCAGTTTCCTGAGAGTAACAAGTTGATTTGTCGCAAACATTTTCAAGAGCTCCGTCTTATGACATCTATGTCAAAGTCGTCAATTGTTATTTTCCGTCCTTGCTTGACATTAGTGCACTTTGTGTCCTGTTTAATCCATCGGGAAAAGGATTCTCTATTCAGACCAAGCGCCAGTTGCGCTCGTTTCTCGGGTTATGAATATCGCAATATAGATGACCTCTCTTAGATCCCTACGGAAGTGTTGGTATAGTAAACTGTAACCTTCTGCATTGTTATAAATGTGCACTTCAGACTCATTATGAATGTGATATCAATGTCAGTTTTGATAAGCCAACAAATATGATACAATAGTTTCATACAAATAGCGAGATACGCCTATAACTATACAACGGTATCCCAATTATAACGTCATATGCTTTCCGCTTTCAAAGTCGACTGGGTTAGGTGCACGGGATTTCGTGAAATTGTTGTATACTCACGATATTTCTATGTTACCATAATGTATTTTAGAACAACGCGTCTGTGTACCGTAGATCTGTTACTATTGTGTACAATCAGGTGAGGTTGATTTTAATATAACCTGAAGAAGAAATATTTCAAACTACATCAAATTTTCTTGGAAAAAATATTTCTCTAGCGTCATGGATATTCTAAGGCTGCTTGCAAAAAATCACTGAGATCCAACAGGTAGTTTTCGAGAAAATCAATTTCAAACGTGCTCACGAATTAATGGACAGACTATAGATCTACGTTATCTAGTTGTCCACGGTATCACAGGTATAAATACCAGATCTTCGTTATCTAGTTGGTCACGGTATTACTGGTATCTATACTAGATCTACGTTATCTAGTTGGTCACGACACCACAGGTATCTATACTAGATCTACGTTATCTAGTTGGTCACGACACCACAGGTATCTATACTAGAATAAGATTCTCTGTAGGTGTCTTGATTATTTTGTCCTGCTACTTCAAGAACAAGAGAATCTCTCTCTTTCTAAATCAATTATAAATTCACAAAATACCTGATAAATGTCAATCAAATTTGTATTCCTTTCTCAGCTATTCTTACCGAGAACTTCATCATTAAATATGAATTGATACAAAAATCATATAGAAATCAATAGTTCTCGAGAGATCCCAGCGGTTGACAGAAAAATACCATGTCCTACGAAGACAAAATCAAACTGAATCCAACTCACAATTCCATGGTCTCCGCTACTCATACTATTTTCTCTAGATCGAGATTCGCATCCTCCACAATAACTGACTATTTAAATATCTAAATATGTCTACCAGAAATTCCCAACTGGTCTGTTAGATCTTCCACGTCTACTGGATCTCTCTACAAGTCTGCTCTGCTTGATCTACCCTGGCTTCAGTTTCCTTTCAGTCTCTCTCTCTCTCTCTCTCTCTCTCTCTCTCTCTTTCTCTCTCTCGAATTCCTTCTCACCGTATTTATACCAGGCTGGCGTTATGCAATCTATCATCCTCCCGAAAGTTCTAGATCGGGGTTGTTTTCCTCAAAATACTACGCCTAACACTAATCTAAGAATTATATTGATCTAACTAGATGTTAAGATGACCTGTTTACATCCGGCTTCAAGAAGACTTTTGAACGTCTCAAATTGTTTATTGTTGAGCGGAAACTTCCAGCGACTAATCTGCGATGTCCAAACCATTTCGTAGATGTTTACAAAAACAAGTTGTTTTGCAAAAATAAAATTTATAACTGGATCATTTTTTTCGTAAAATATAGTACTCAAATTCGTCTAACGAACAGCGTCATTCTTTTAAATAACCTAGATTTGTCTCTGTTACAACTGTGCATCATTAGAGACTATTATTAGAAGGCGAAGATGGAGATGTATTGGGTCATATTTGTCGCATGCCAGTGCGGACATTGGCTAGAACAGTTCTCTAATGGACAATGGATGGAAAAAAGAAGGCCTGGATGTCCAAATGGCTCATGGAGAAGAACTATGGAAAGTTGAGTATGGAGAGTTGAAAATTTGGGGCTTGACATGGGAGACAAGTGGTAGAAAGGGGGCAGAACGGCAACAATGGAAAGCGTTTTTGGAATCCTAATGTCTTCAACGAGACCTAATGTCTCCAACGAGACCTAATGTGCCCAACGAGACCTAATGTCTCCAACAGACCTAATGTCTCCAACAGAACTAATGTCTCCAACGAGACCTAATGTGCCCAACGATACCTAATGTCTCCAACGAGACTTAATGTGCCCAACGAGACCTAATGTCTCCAACGAGACCTAATGTGCCCAACGAGACCTACTGTCTCCAACGAGACCTAATGTCTCCAACGAGACACGAAGTGAATATATAATTCTAAATTATACTTATAATCTAAACATCAAAGTCTCTCATGGAACCCCAAGGGCAATAGCTTTAAAGGAAGACACATAAACATCTGGAGATGGGAGTTGGAGACACGAGTTGGAGACGGAGTTGAGACAAGAGTTGGAGACGGAGTTGAGACAGGAGTTGGAGACAAGAGTTGAGACAGGAGTTGGAGACAGGAGTTGGAGACAGGAGTTGGAGACAAGAGTTGGAGACAGGAGTTGGAGACAAGAGTTGGAGACAAGAGTTGGAGACAAGAGTTGGGGACGGAGTTGGAGACAGGAGTTGGAGAGGAGTTGAGACGGAGTTGAGACAAGAGTTGGAGACAGGAGTTGGAGACAAGAGTTGGAGACAGGAGTTGGAGACAAGAGTTGGAGACAGGAGTTGGAGACAAGAGTTGGAGACGGAGTTGGAGACAAGAGTTGAGACGGAGTTGGAGACAAGAGTTGGAGACGGAGTTGAGACAAGAGTTGAGACGGAGTTGGAGACGGAGTTGAGACAAGAGTTGGAGACAAGAGTTGGAGACGGAGTTGGAGACGGAGTTGAGATAAGAGTTGAGACAAGAGTTGAGACAAGAGTTGGAGACAAGAGTTGGAGACAGGAGTTGGAGACAGGAGTTGGAGACAGGAGTTGGAGACAAGAGTTGGAGACAAAAGTTGAGACAAGAGTTGGAGACGGAGTTGGAGACGGAGTTGGAGACAAGAGTTGCAGACAAGAGTTGGAGACGGGAGTTGGAGACAAGAGTTGGAGACAAGAGTTGGAGACAGGAGTTGGAGACGGGAGTTGGAGACGGGAGTTGGAGACAAGAGTTGGAGACTGGAGTTGGAGACAAGAGTTGGAGACGGGAGTTGGAGACAAGAGTTGGAGACAAGAGTTGGAGACGGAGTTGGAGACAAGAGTTGAGACGGAGTTGGAGACGGAGTTGAGACGGAGTTGGAGACAGGAGTGGAGACAGGAGTTGGAGACAAGAGTTGAGACGGAGTTGGAGACAAGAGTTGGAGACAGGAGTTGGAGACGGAGTTGGAGACAAGAGTTGGAGACGGAGTTGGAGACGGAGTTGGAGACAGGAGTTGGAGACGGGAGTTGGAGACAAGAGTTGAGACGGAGTTGGAGACAAGAGTTGAGACGGAGTTGGAGACAAGAGTTGAGACGGAGTTGGAGACAGGAGTTGGAGACAAGAGTTGAGACGGAGTTGAGACGGAGTTGGAGACAAGAGTTGGAGACTGGAGTTGGAGACGGAGTTGGAGACGGAGTTGGAGACAAGAGTTGGAGACGGAGTTGGAGACAAGAGTTGAGACGGAGTTGGAGACAGGAGTTGGAGACAGGAGTTGGAGACAGGAGTTGGAGACAAGAGTTGGAGACGGAGTTGGAGACGGAGTTGGAGACAGGAGTTGGAGACGGAGTTGAGACAGGAGTTGGAGACAAGAGTTGGAGACAGGAGTTGGAGACAGGAGTTGGAGACAGAGTTGGAGACGGAGTTGAGACGGAGTTGAGACAAGAGTTGGAGACAAGAGTTGGAGACGGAGTTGAGACAGGAGTTGGAGACAAGAGTTGGAGACAAGAGTTGGAGACAAGAGTTGGAGACAAGAGTTGGAGACGGGAGTTGGAGACAGGAGTTGGAGACAAGAGTTGGAGACAGGAGTTGGAGACAGGAGTTGGAGACAAGAGTTGGAGACGGAGTTGAGACGGAGTTGGAGACAGGAGTTGGAGACAGGAGTTGGAGACAAGAGTTGGAGACAGGAGTTGGAGACAGGAGTTGGAGACAGGAGTTGGAGACAGGAGTTGGAGACAGGAGTTGGAGACGGAGTTGGAGACGGAGTTGAGACAAGAGTTGGAGAGGAGTTGAGACGGAGTTGAGACAAGAGTTGGAGACGGAGTTGGAGACAAGAGTTGAGACGGAGTTGGAGACAAGAGTTGGAGACAGAGTTGAGACAGGAGTTGGAGACGGAGTTGGAGACAGGAGTTGAGACAAGAGTTGGAGACAAGAGTTGAGACAAGAGTTGGAGACGGAGTTGAGACGGAGTTGAGACAAGAGTTGAGACAAGAGTTGGAGACGGGAGTTGGAGACAAGAGTTGGAGACAAGAGTTGGAGACGGGAGTTGGAGACAAGAGTTGAGACGGAGTTGGAGACAAGAGTTGAGACGGAGTTGGAGACAAGAGTTGGAGACGGGAGTTGGAGACAAGAGTTGGAGACAAGAGTTGGAGACGGAGTTGGAGACAAGAGTTGGAGACGGAGTTGGAGACGGAGTTGGAGACGGAGTTGGAGACAGGAGTTGAGACAAGAGTTGGAGACGGAGTTGGAGACAAGAGTTGAGACAGGAGTTGGAGACAGGAGTTGAGACGGAGTTGAGACGGAGTTGGAGACAAGAGTTGGAGACGGAGTTGAGACAAGAGTTGGAGACGGGAGTTGGAGACAAGAGTTGGAGACAGGAGTTGGAGACGGGAGTTGGAGACAAGAGTTGGAGACAAGAGTTGGAGACAGGAGTTGGAGACGGAGTTGGAGACGGGAGTTGGAGACAGAGTTGGAGACGGAGTTGGAGACAAGAGTTGGAGACAGGAGTTGGAGACAAGAGTTGGAGACGGGAGTTGGAGACAGGAGTTGGAGACAAGAGTTGGAGACGGAGTTGGAGACGGAGTTGAGACGGAGTTGAGACGGAGTTGGAGACAAGAGTTGAGACAAGAGTTGGAGACAGGAGTTGGGGACGGAGTTGGAGACAAGAGTTGAGACGGAGTTGAGAGGAGTTGGAGACAAGAGTTGGAGACAAGAGTTGGAGACGGAGTTGGAGACGGAGTTGGAGACAAGAGTTGGAGACAAGAGTTGGAGACGGAGTTGGAGACGGAGTTGGAGACAAGAGTTGGAGACAAGAGTTGAGACAGGAGTTGGAAACAGGAGTTGGAGACAAGAGTTGAGACGGAGTTGGAGACGGAGTTGGAGACAGGAGTTGGAGACAGGAGTTGGAGACAAGAGTTGGAGACAGGAGTTGGAGACAGGAGTTGGAGACAGGAGTTGGAGACAGGAGTTGGAGACAGGAGTTGGAGACAGGAGTTGGAGACGGAGTTGGAGACAAGAGTTGGAGACAGGAGTTGAGACGGAGTTGGAGACAGAGTTGGAGACAGGAGTTGAGACAAGAGTTGAGACGGAGTTGGAGACAAGAGTTGGAGACGGGAGTTGGAGACAGGAGTTGGAGACAAGAGTTGGAGACAAGAGTTGGAGACAAGAGTTGGAGACAAGAGTTGGAGACAAGAGTTGGAGACAAGAGTTGGAGACAAGAGTTGGAGACGGAGTTGGAGACGGAATGCAAGAAAATGGGGAGAGAGTGGAGAGATCTGGAAAAGATGGCATTGGATAGGCGGGCATGGAAGGCCTTGGTTTGCAGAGCTATGCCTTCAAAAGGACGAAGGGTGAAGATGAAATATTAATTTCTTTAACTTATATTTACTGTCTACATCCTTCTATTATAGATCAATGAGATTCAGATTTGATTTCTTGTTCTTTCACTCTCTCTCTCTCTCTCGATCACCGCCCAGACCGATATACCAGATTTCCCCATAAATTCTATTCATGTGAAAATCTGATTCATGCAGCCTTAGCATTGGTGTGTTTTACGTCACATCTTCAACAACATTTGGAACTCTTGTGTTTATCCTTCGGCAATGTGTTCGGTTTCAGCCAGCGTTTACTCGGTTCGCTCTCCGTTTTGTAGCCATCTTGTGTTTTTTACGGTGTCACGCCAACCTCCTTAGTCGCCTTTTACAACATGCGGGGCAGGTAACAGTGGTTATATTCTTTACACCCCAATTTGGGCCTTTTGTAACCACTCGGGCGATTTCTTGTTCTAGTAATCTGTATCGATCTCATACTATCTGTCTGAATGAAGTACACTACAAACTCTCTTACTAAATCCTTTAGCTACTAGCGTTGTCTTCCAATATTACGCCTGACCTTTGATGCTGATAATCTCCAGTTTGATACCAATCGAGTCTTATATCTTCAATCAGTCTATCTAGTCTTCAATCAATCTATCGTTTCAGTCTGTCTACTCAATCTTTCATTCTAGTCCGCTCTAGTAATCTGTAATTCTATTCGATTTCATTTCCGGGTTTAGTTTCGTATTTCAAGTTTCCCATGTTTTTCTTGTTGTTCTATTCACACAGCGATGACTATTTATTGTTTAAATAGACGACCTAGTGAAAGTAGAGAGTTGGAAGGAGGGATGGGGGAGGGTGGAGTACCTGGCTTTCTGTAAGACCCAGGAACCTCCAACAACTCTAAAAGTGTAGTGCTATGCTAAGTGTTGCAGGAACCTCCAACAACTCTAAAAGTGTAGTGCTGTGCTAAGTGTTGCAGGAACCTCCAACAACTCTAAAAGTGTAGTGCTGTGCTAAGTGTTGCAGGAACCTCCAACAACTCTAAAAGTGTAGTGCTATGCTAAGTGTTGCAGGAACCTCCAACAACTCTAAAAGTGTAGTGCTGTGCTAAGTGCTGTAACACTAAACATGGCGTTGCGGAGACTCCTACACAGGTAGAGTCGTTTGGCGACCACTGCAATACTCCCTCTTATCTAGCGCAGCATGCATGCTCTATAAACATCACTGATTGACCACCCTGGGCAATCTACACGTGATTATAGTCCGGGGCTACTTCCGATTGTTCTAGACCAATCACCCGTTGCCCACTTTATGTAAGCGTTGCGCGATTTTGGTCAGAGAAGGTACTGAGAGATCACATGTATGGACAAACAAATAACGTTCGCTCAAACGATCAATTTTCATGTTGGATAAGTTGTGTATACTATTTCTTACTTTTTTGTTTATGTTTATATTGATATCACATTTGTGATATGGTAGAGTGGGGAGTGAGGCAAGTCACATTTTGACAGTTGGTGGACAAGTCAGCGGGTCACATTGTGAAAGTCAGTGGGGAGGGTGGGGGAGGGGTTAAAAGGGGGTCACATTGTGAAATAGAGGAGGGGTGAGGGAGCCACATTGTATAAATTTAAGAATATTCTCTCTAGCACTGAGACAACAGGAACGCTTCTCGATATAAAAGTATCTGATTCGTTTCCGCGTTGAGACGTTGAAGCATTTCCCAGTAGGCGAGATTAAGCAACTCTTCTCGTTGTTTAGACCTCTAGGCATAGGCAACTGAAGAAGAAGAAGAAGAATTCTCTGAGAAACTTCAACATACTCTGCGACACAAGTTACAACAACAAAATTCGGAAGAAAATTGAAAAAGATAACAATATTAATAAGACGATAAAGAAAAAAGAAAAGATAGATTAAGAAGTAGGAGTACTTCTTCTTCTTTAGCGATCTCTGGCCATGCGCTTAATTTACTGTGGACCACAAACTGGGCAGTCAGCTTCAGGTCTGTCAAGTTTTTCCAAAACGTAGTTTTCAGTTCGACTGGGTATTGTCGCATGTTGCTTCTCAGCTCACCCAGGAGAGGACAGTCCTGCGGGATATTCTCTGGTGTCTGCTCCGCCTGCTGACACTGGCAGAGAGCTGTTTAACTTATTCCTAGTCTATATAAGTGTTTGTTGAGTCTGCAGTGTCAGGTGCGTAGTCGAAATATAATGACCTGGTCTGTTCTGCTTAGGTCTTTAAGGAAGTCTTTTCCATAATCATATCCATTAGGAGTAGAATAAGGTGATGAATATAAAGAAGAATTGGCTGAAATCGGATGCACTTGTCCTAAACTTGTAGAAGTCTATGCGTTTAGGGGCCTACCAAACCAATGTGCAACGTATACACGTTCTTGACAAAGATCAAACATATCACAAAGAGTTATTAAAATTGGTCGTAAAGAACGAACGCAAAGAAGAAGATGAAGATAAGGAAGAAGCGGATGAAAATTACAATTACAAAATGAATGATGGGAGTATCAAGGAGAGACAGGGTTGAAAAATGAAGACATAAGGAACAAAGTGGGTACAACATCAGTACTAGACTTCATCAATAAACAACAAATTAAATGCTTCGGCCACATAAGCAGATTACCAACAGATAGTGTACCACAATGAGCAACGTTACTCCGATGCAGTGGATATAAAGCAAGAGGCCGGCGACGCAAAAGGTGGACCTCAGAGATAACAGAGACGACGAAAGACGCTGTTTATAATGCGCGCACAAAAACCTGTTCTAGAAATCTCTTCTTACTCTGAAGCTGTGAGACAAATCAGGATTGGAGAAGAGAAGAAAGACAAGGTGCATAGAGAGGCTCGCTCCAGGTGTCTCCTTTTTCGAACTGACGCTGAAAGACAAAACCGGATAAGAGAATAGATAGATAGATGAAAATTACAAGAAAAAATTCAAAGATCAAGACAAGAAAAATTAGTGATATTATATTTATAAGAACAGCAAGTCGGAGAAGAAGATGCAGATAAGGAAAAAATTAAAATTCTGAAAATATAAAGATTGAAAACATTAGAAAAATAAATATGAATGAGGATTAAAAGAAAGGTTTAGAAGAAGAGTAACATTGTTTTAAAAAATGAAAGTTAGAAGAAGTGCAAGTTTAAGAAGACGAAGAAGAAGAAGAAGAAGAAGTGCAAGTTTAAGAAGAAGAAGAAGAAGAAGAAGAAGTGCAAGTTTAAGAAGACGAAGAAGAAGAAGAAGAAGAAGAAGAAGTGCAAGTTTAAGAAGAAGAAGAAGAAGAAGTGCAAGTTTAAGAAGAAGAAGAAGAAGAAGAAGAAGAAGTGCAAGTTTAAGAAGAAGAAGAAGAAGAAGAAGAAGTGCAAGTTTAAGAAGAAGAAGAAGAAGAAGAAGAAGAAGAAGGTCAAGTTTAAGAAAAGAAGAAGAAGAAGAAGAAGAAGAAGAAGAAGAAGAAGAAGAAGAAGTTCAAGTTTAAGAAGAAGAAGAAGAAGAAGAAGAAGTGCAAGTTGAAGAAGAAGAAGAAGAAGAAGAAGAAGAAGAAGTGCAAGTTTAAGAAGAAGAAGAAGAAGAAGAAGAAGAAGAAGTGCAAGTTTAAGAAGAAGAAGAAGAAGAAGAAGAAGAAGAAGTGCAAGTTTAAGAAGAAGAAGAAGAAGAAGAAGAAGTGCAAGTTTAAGAAGAAGAAGAAGAAGAAGAAGAAGAAGAAGTGCAAGTTTAAGAAGAAGAAGAAGAAGAAGAAGAAGAAGTGCAAGTTTAAGAAGAAGAAGAAGAAGAAGTGCAAGTTTAAGAAGAAGAAGAAGAAGAAGAAGAAGAAGAAGTGCAAGTTTAGAAGAAGAAGAAGAAGAAGAAGAAGAAGAAGTGCAAGTTTAAGAAGACGAAGAAGAAAGAAGAAGAAGTGCAAGTTTAAGAAGAAGAAGAAGAAGAAGTGCAAGTTTAAGAAGAAGAAGTGCAAGTTTAAGAAGAAAAGTGCAAGTTTAAAGAAGAAAGAAGAAGAAGAAGAGAAGAAGTGCAAGTTTAAGAAGAAGAAGGCAAGTTTAGAAGAAGAAGAAGAAGAAGAAGAAGAAGTTAAGAAAAGAAGAAGAAGTTAAGAATGAAGTTAAGAAGAAGAAGAAGAAGAAGAATAAGTGCAAGTTTAAGAAGAAGAAGAAGAAGAAGAAGAAGAAGTGCAAGTTTAAGAAGAAGAAGAAGAAGAAGAAGTGCAAGTTTAAGAAGAAGAAGAAGAAGAAGAAGAAGAAGTGCAAGTTTAAGAAGAAGAAGAAGAAGAAGAAGAAGTGCAAGTTTAAGAAAAAAGAAGAAGAAGAAGAAGAAGAAGATGCAAGTTTAGAAGAAGAAGAAGTTTAAGAAGAAGAAGAAGAAGAAGAAGAAGTGCAAGTTTAAGAAGAAGAAGTGCAAGTTTAAGAAGAAGAAAGAAGAAGAAGAAGTAGCAAGTTTAAGAAGAAGAAGAAGAAGAAGAAGAAGAAAAGAAATGCAAGTTTAAGAAGAAGAAGAAGAAGTGCAAGTTTAAAGAAGAAGAAGAAGAAGAAGAAGAATGCAAGTTTAAGAAGAAGAAGAAAAGAAGAAGAAGTGCAAGTTTAAGAAGAAGAAGAAGAAGAAGAAGTCAAGTTTAAGAAGAAGAAGAAAGAAGAAGAAGTGCAAGTTTAAGAAGAAGAAGAAGAAGAAGAAGAAGAAGAAGTGCAAGTTTAAGAAGAAGAAGAAGAAGAAGAAGAAGTGCAAGTTTAAGAAGAAGAAGAAGAAGAAGAAGAAGTGCAAGTTTAAGAAGAAGAAGAAGAAGAAGAAGAAGCAAGTTTAAGAAGAAGAAGAAGAAGAAGAAAGAATGCAAGTTTAAGAAGAAGAAGAAGAAGAAGAAGAAGAAAAGAAGTGCAAGTTTGAAGAAGAAGAAGAAGAAGAAGAATAAGAAGAAGAAGAAGAAGAAGAAGAAGAAGTGCAAGTTTAAGAAGAAGAAGAAGAAAGAATGCAAGTTTAAGAAGAAGAAGAAGAAGAAGAAGTGCAAGTTTAAGAAGAAGAAGAAGAAGAAGTAAAGAAAAGTAGCAAGTTTAAAAGAAGAAGAAGTAAGAAGAAGAAGAAGAAGAAGTGCAAGTTTAAGAAGAAGAAGAAGAAGAAGTGCAAGTTTAGAAGAAGAAGAAGAAGAATTGAAAGAAGAAAGAAGAAAGTGCAAGTTTAAGAAGAAGAAGAAGAAGAGTAAGTTAAGAAAGAAGAAGAAGTAAGTTTAAGAGAGAAGAAGAAGAAGAAGATTGAAGAAAGAGTAAGAAGAAAAAGATTAAGAAAATGAAAACAATTAAGGAGAAGAAAGATTGAAAAAAGGAAGATTAAGAAAACGATTTTAAAGACAAAATAGAAGATTTAGTTGTGAAGAATGTTTACAGTGAAGATTTAGTTGTGGAGAATGTTTACAGTGAAGATTTAGTTGTGAAGAATGTTTACAGTGAAGATTTAGTTGTGAAGAATGTTTACAGTAAAGATTTAGTTGTGAAGAATGCTTACAGTGAAGATTTAGTTGTGAAAATGTTTAGTGAAGATTTAGTTGTGAAGAATGTTTACAGTGAAGATTTAGTTGTGAAGAATGTTTACAGTGAAGATTTAGTTGTGAAGAATGCTTACAGTGAAGATTTAGTTGTGAAGAATGTTTACAGTGAAGATTTAGTTGTGAAGAATGCTTACAGTGAAGATTTAGTTGTGAAGAATGCTTACAGTGAAGATTAAGTTGTTAAGAATGCTTACAGTGAAGATTAAGTTGTGAAGAATGCTTACAGTGAAGATTAACATTTAGAAGAAGGAGAAGAGTAATGTTTAGATTAAAAAGAAGATTAAGAAGAAGATGAAAAAAGAGAAGTAAAATTAAGATTAAGATTAAGATGAAAGAAAAGATTAGATAGAAGAGGACATATAGCTTTAAGATTAAGATGAAAGAAAAGATTAGATAGAAGAGGACATATAGCTTTAAGATTAAAATTAAGAGAAGGAATTGAGGTCACTGTGGCGTAGAGGTTAGTAGAATTGAGGTCACTGTGGCGTAGAGGTTAGTAGAATTGAGGTCACTGTGGCGTAGAGGTTAGCTGCCCGTCTCTCGTACCAAAGGTAACAGGTTCGCTCCCAAGTGGAGCCATTTGGATATTTTCCAGAGATCTCGATCTCAGTGTAGGTGTGATCGAGTTCCCAGTCTTATCGGAGACGGGCAATAAAACGTAGATCCTGTGTTCAATTTGAGCACTTAAAAGAACCCTCGACTATTCAAAATCGAGAAGATCAGGCTGGAAAGCCGCTGCCCTGCACAATTCATTAGAAAGCTGAAAAAAATTGCTAAAAATATTTGTTCATCTTTAAAATTATAATGTGGACCCTGCCCGATGTTACAGAGTTCGTGCACTGCATCTGAGATCTTTCTGTGTAAGAAACAGAACGGAGCACACTTTGCTACTCACTGAAGTGCAATGATGATGGTGTTATTAAATCAATCAAATAAGGTGAAAATTAATCAGGAAAAAATGATCACAATGAAGTGAAAATGAAAAATTTTGAAAAGTAGAAGAGGAAATTTAAGAAAGAGAAAGATTCGGGGAAAAGAAAAAGAAAATTAAAACTAAGATAAGATATAAAAGAAGATTGACATAGAAAAAGAAGGTTAAGATAAAAGAACAAATTTTACAAAAAAAGATAAAGAGAAAAAAATATATAAATTTCGAAGAAGATTAAAAAGAAGATTAGTCAAAGAGAAATGTTGAATAAGAAGATAACAAAATAAGTCGACGTGAAAAATGAAGAAAACGATGAAGATTAAAACGAAGGAGTAGATTCATGAGAAGATGAACATTATGAAGAAGATTAAAACGAAGGAGTAGATTCATGAAAAGATGAACATTATGAAGAAGATTAAAACGAAGGAGTAGATTCATGAGAAGATGAACATTATGAAGAAGATTAATTTTCAGAAGACGCTCTAAAGAAGAGAAAATAATGAGAAAGCAATGAGAAAGAGATAGAAGATTAGATAGAAAATGAAAATGAAGAACAAGAGGAAGATTACGGCAAAGAAGATTATCTATAAGAAGATAACAACGAGGAAGATAAATATTCATGAGAAGAAGAAGAATGAAGAGAAAGAAAACATAAAAGACTGATTCTAAAAAGATCGTTAAGAAGAAAATTAAGGAGAAAACAAGATTAAGAAGGAGAGAAAGGTTTTAAAAGAGAAGTAAAAGAGGAGAAAGGTTAGGACAAAAATTAGAAGATTAAGAGGACTTTTAGGAAGAAGATACTAATACAAATTATAAGTGATATAACATTAAGTAGAAAGAAGATTAAGGAAGATAAAGATTAAGTCACGAGTAAGATTGAGAAGATAAAACTAAGAATTAAGAGATTAAGATTAAGGTTAGCAAGATTAATAAGAATTTAGATTAGATAGGAAAATTAAAAGAAGATTAAGATTAGAGCAAATTTAAAGAAATTATAGCAGAAAATTAAGAAGATTAATGATTAGAAGAGATTAAGACTAAAAGAAAATTAAGAAGAAGATTGTAAGATTAAGAAGAAAAATTAAGACAAAAGAAAGAGTAGAGATTAAGACTAATGCAAGATTAAGAAGGTGAGATTAAGACTAGAGAAGATTAAGAAGAAGATTAAGATTAAGACTAAGTAAGATTAAGAAGAAATTGAGATTAAGAGCAAGATTAAGAGAAGATTAAGACTAAGAGCAAGATTAAGAAGAAGAGTGAGATTAAGACTAAGAGCAAGATTAAGAAGAAGAGATTAAGATAAGGCAAGATTAAGAGAAGGTGAGATTAAGACTAAGAGCAAGATTAAAAGAAGATTAAGATTAAGAGAAAAATAAACACATACCTGTATTGACATTTGAAAAGCAATGGCTTAAACGCATTAGAAAACAAGATAGAAGAAGAAGGGAGAAGATAGAGAAAGAGGGAAAGAGGAAGATAAGAAAACAACGATTGATGAAACAGAAGAGGAAAGAAGACAATGAGAAGTTGAAAAGAAGAAAGACAGAGGAAAAAAACAAATGAAAAGGAAAAGAAGGAAATGAGGAGAAAACAAGAAGAGGAGAAAGAAAGGGAAGAAGATAGAAGAAGAGAAGAGGAGAGATAGAAAGAGAGAAGAAGAAAGGAGAAAAAAGAAGAGGGAAAGAAGAATAAGAAAAAGAAGAGGAGATAAAGAAAAGAGAGGAAAAGAAAGAAGAAGAAGAGGAGATAGAAAGAAGAAGAAGGAGATAAGAAAGAAGAAGAAGGAGGATAAGAAAGAAGAAGAAGAGGGAGAAAGAAGAAAGAAGAGGGAGATAAGAAAAGAAGAAGAGATAAGAAAGAAGAAAAAGGGAGATAAGAAAGAAGAAGAGGGAGATAAGAAGAAGAAGAGGAGATAAGAAAGAAGAAGAAGAGAGGAGATAAGAAAAGAAGAAGAAGGAGATAAAAAAAGAAGAAGAAGAAGAAGGGAGATAAGAAAGAAGAAGAAAGGAGATAAGAAAGAAGAAGAAAGGAGATAAGAAGAGAAGAGGGAGATAAGAAGAAGAAGAGGAGATAAGAAAGAAGAAGAAGGAGATAAGAAAAAGAAGAAGAGGAGATAAGAAAGAAGAAGAAGGAGATAGAGAAAGAAGAAGAGGGAGATGAAAGAAAGGAGATAGAAGAAGAGGGAGATAAGAAAGAAGAAGAGGAGATAAAAGAAGAAGATGAAGAAGAGGGAGATAAGAAAGAAGAAGAGGGAGAGTAAGGGAAAGAAGAAGAGGGAGATAAGAAAGAAGAAGAGGGAGATAAGAAGAAGAAGAGGGAGATGAAAGAAAGGGGAAAGAAAGAAAGAGGAGATAAGAAGAAGAGGAGAAGAAAGAAGAAGAGGAGATAAGAAAGAAGAAGAAGAAGGAGATAAGAGAAAGAAGAAAGAGGGAGATAAGAAAAAGAAGAAGAAAAAGGGAGATAAGAAAGAAGAAGAAGGAGATAAGAAAGAAGAAGAGGGAGATAAGGAAGAAGAAGAAAAAGAGGGAGATGTGAAAGAAAAAGAAGAAGTAAAGAAAAAAGCAAGTATCTCAAGAAAATGATGCAGTAGAAAAACAGAGAATGAGAAGAAGAAGAGGAAAGAGAAGCTGATAAAAAAGAAGGATGAAAAACAGACAAGAAAAAGAAGTAAACGACATAATAGAAGGAGACGACGATGTAGAAGAAGAAGAGGAGGAAGAGAAAGACGGAAAAGAATCAAATGGATAATATGAAGAAGAAGAAAAGGTAGGAGAAGAAGAAGAGAAAGGAGAGGAGAAATGTAGAAATTGGTTATTGGTTCGAAATGTAGCAAAAGAAAAAGAAGAAAAATATGAAGCAGAAGAAGGAGAGGATATAGAAGAAGAAAAAGAAAGAAAGAAACGAGATGATGAAGAATAAAAACAAGATGAGATAGAAGAGGAAGAAGAGATAGAAGAAGGTACAAACGAAGAAAAAGATAAAGAAGATGAAGACAAATAAATAAGGAAAAAAAGGTCAGTTTAGACAAGAAGACATGCACATAGACGACGGTCAAGTGGAGTACAAACAGGAACCTGAAGACTGTATTAAGCTTGGGCTCAGGTCTTCCTGCAAGATGAGGTCGCTAACGAAGATGTATGAGATGACGACAGCGACATCAGGTGTAATCTTACCAACCAACCAGAAACGAGAAATCCAAGCTCCACCCTTTTGAGTTTAAGGAGAAAGGGTGGAGAGAGGGGGGCTTCGAGGTCAAACAGCCATCTTGAATCGACCTCACGCTCTTTCATGCAAATGAACCAGGTGTCTACGTCATTGTCTATGTCACCATGACCTAATCCCCACCATGACAAGCTCTCCAAGTCTGCCGTCGGTTTGGGGGCACAGTGCCGGTCACTGCAAATTAGAACTTTATTTGTGTTTCTACGACCAGGCATGGAAAGTTATATCGATAATAAAATTTTAACCTTTCAAATCGTAAACAGCGGCCTAAATTTTAGACACTAAATACGATTCTCGCTTGGGAAAACTTAATATGTAGACAAAATACTGTTAGTGTCTAGGTTTACAGTTGACTTTGTCAAGATTACAGCCTATTTTCAAGATTACTGCCTATTTGTAACGCCGCCGCCACATTTTCTGTAGCAGCTTAGTCGTTGACGGACAAGTGTAAGTATATTTAATATACTAGAATTCAGATTATTGATGATGATGATGATGTTGATAATGATGGCGGTGATGACAATGGTGATGATAGTGATAATGATATGATGATAATAATGTTGGTAAATAAAATGGTACTGATGATGGTAAAGGGTGATGTTGGTGATACAATAAATGCTTTTAATGATGGTGTCAGCGTCTATAGTGTCTCTTTGTAATATATATATATTGATAAAGTTGTCATATTTTGTAAAGCTTTAATGACAAATAGCCGCTAGTGTGTTGATGCGGCTCGTAAGAGGAGCAAAAAATAGTAACACTGCAACCTACAACGCATGTCGTAGGAGGCTACTAAGGTAGGGACTAGGGAAGCTACCCTAGTAAATAACAAGCGAGACAGAAATTGGATGTGCTGGCCTACTTGTAGGCGCATAACTGGCACAACTTAAATCTCTATTAGGTTCAGATCACATACAAATCACAAAGATTTGTTTAACAAGTGGTAGATACGAAGCGTTCAACAAAAGAAGAAGAAGAAGCATTGCAAATAGCGATTAGTGAGAATTATCATCTCTGCTCTCCGGTCAGATCCAGAGATGTTCCGATCTCATCCTCAACATTTCCATTAGCGTAAGGTAACTGCTCACTCCAGTTCTGTGTTGATTAATTAACCAAACGTCATGTATCACTAGCAAAGTGTTCATGTCTTGCAGTTTTGTGTTGATTAATTAACCAAAGGTCTTGTACCACTAGCAAAGTGTTCATGTCTTGCAGTTCTGATTAATTAACCAAAGGTCTTGTACCACAAGCAAAGTGTTCATGTCTTGCAGTTCTGTGTTGATTAATTAACCAAACGTCTTGTACCACGAGCAAAGTGTTCATGTCTTGCAGTTCTGTGTTGATTAATTAACCAAACGTCTTGTACCACGAGCAAAGTGTTCATGTCTTGCAGTTCTGTGTTGATTAATTAACCAAACGTCTTGTACAACTAGCAAAGTGTTCATGTCTTGCAGTTCTGTGTTAATTAATTAACCAAACGTCTTGTACCACGAGCAAAGTGTTCATGTCTTGCAGTTCCAAGTTTCAGTCACATCCTTCACTCTGGATAGAGGTTGCGGTAAATTATTGTAAATATTTGACAATTACTTTTTTTTTCCAGTTGAACATTTCAACATTTGAATAATAAATAGAACATATCTAGTTTTGTGGGGGTTTTATTTGACATAAATTAATCCAAGTCTATTTGTCTTCTTCTTTGTGTTCGGTTTCGTATGCTCGTCTAAACCATGAGATGGGTTGCCTCTATAAAGCTGCATGTCAGTTGGAGTTCTTCGAGAGTTCCCCATAGCTTGCTCTGTAAGCTTCGTTTATGAGGTCATGTTTCGTTTCGTTGGTGTATGTATGATGGACATGACTAGTAAAAGATGGTAAACGACCGTCAGGGAAGACGATGAAGATGCCGGACATAAAGTTAAATATGAGATAAGACAAGAACAGTCATAGTTTAGTTTTGTCAATTAAACATTTCATTTGTCTTCGCGTCCGGTTTCATAAATAACTACATGTTTCATCTCAACATTTAACAGATCTTCAGTGTAGATTATACTGAGGAGATTTGCTATCTAGTTTCATTAATAACTAGATGTTTCAACATCTAACAGATCTTTAGTGTAGACTATACGTCCCGTGGGATTTTACAAAGGTAAAATAGACCTCACCGTTCAGAAAGCAATGGCAAACTACTGAACGTATAAGTGGTGCCTAGAAAATCAACGACTCGTTTACTGTGGTTGATGGCTACGTCCTTTGGATATGCCACGATTTTCATTTTCATACTGAGGAGATTAGTTGTCATCCCCCACATTGGAAGTCGGTTGTAGAGGATCTTGAATAGTTCATGTCGTTTAACAATTGATGTACTATATATATCAACTTTGTGTTATGTTTGTTACATCAAACTTCTACAACAAGTTTCTATTGTTGTCGTTATGCCTTCTATCTACCAATTGTTTTCCATAGCAGGCCACAATATTTCAACTCTTTCCACAGCTCTCAATGTTTCATTTCCATGTCCAGACCTTTTTTCCCATCCGCTGTCCTAGCCAATGTCCTTACTAAACTATGACATTTATGACCAATCCAGCTACCTCTATGTCTTTTAGTGATGGTCTCCAATCAAGCACATCGTGTTCATTTTGAAAGCTCTCATTTCATGCATTATTCTCTCTAACTTATTTTGGGAATATATAAACATTTCTCTCAAAGACTTCTGTCCACTTCCTGATATATAAGTGACTCTCAAAGACTTGTCTGTCCACTTCCTGATGTATACTTGTCACTCAAAGACTTGTCTGTCCACTTCCTGATGTATACTTGTCACTCAAAGACTTGACTGTCCACTTCCTGATATATACTTATCACTCAAAGACTTAACTGTTCACTTCCTGATGTATACTTGTCACTCAGAGACTTGACTGCCCACTTCCTGATATATACTTATCACTCAAAGACTTGACTGTCCACTTCATGAAGTATACTTGTTACTCAAAGACTTGACTGTCCACTTCATGAAGTATACTTGTTACTCAAAGACTTGACTGTCCACTTCATGAAGTATACTTGTTACTCAAAGACTTGACTGTCCACTTCATGAAGTATACTTGCTACTCAAAGACTTGACTGTCCACTTCCTGGTGTATACCTGCCACTCAAAGACTTGACTGTCCATTTCATGACTTATAGTTGCCACTCAAAGACTTGACTGTCCATGAAGTATACTTGCTACTCAAAGACTTGACTGTCCACTTCATGAAGTATACTTGCTACTCAAAGACTTGACTGTCCACTTCATGAAGTATACTTGCTACTCAAAGACTTGACTGTCCACTTCATGAAGTATACTTGCCACTCAAATTATTAAATACTAAAGAATAGTTTTCATAAATAGGTTTAATCAAATTAATATAATTATTACAAAATATATAAAATAATTTGCTACAAATAAACAAAATGTATCCCTAATACATCATTCTTTACAACTCTATGTGTTGTCCCTAACTTGATACATTTTGTTCAGTTATATCAAATTTGTCACAAATATAGCACTGTTCTCAAACACATATAACATTTGTAACAAATATAGCACTGTTTTTAAATACACACACAACATTTGTCACCAATATAGTACTGTTTCCAAACAAATTTTGCCACAAATATAGTACTGTTTTTAAACAAATTTGTTACATATATAGAACTGTTTCCAAACAAATTTGTCACAAATATAGTACTCTCTCCAAACAAATTTGTTACAAATATAGTACTGTTTCCAAACAAATTTGTCACAAATATAGTACTCTCTCCAAACAAATTTGTTACACAAATATAGAACTGTTTCCAAACAAATTTGTCACAAATATAGTACTCTCTCCAAACAAATGTGTTACAAATATAGTACTGTTTCCAAACAAATTTGTTACAAATATAGTACTGTTTCCAAAACAAATTTGATACAAATATAGTACTGTTTACAAACAAATTTGTTACAAATATAGTACTGTTTCCAAACAAATTTGATACAAATATAGTACTGTTTACAAACAAATTTGTTACAAATATAGTACTGTTTCCAAACAAATTTGTTACAAATATAGTACTGTTTCCAAACAAATTTGTTACAAATATAGTACTGTTTCCAAACAAATTTGTTACAAATATAGTACTGTTTCTAAACAAATTTGTTACAAATATAGTACTGTTTCCAAACAAATATGTTACAATATATAGTACTGTTTACAAACAAATTTGTTACAAATATAGTACTGTTTCCAAACAAATTTGATACAAATATAGCATTGCTTTTAAAGACATAAAATGTGTCACTGAACGCTCACCCTTTGACAGAACTATCAAATACACACCTTTATGAAATCATATAATATGTTGCACTAATGAAAACATTATTATTATATTTCTTTCGTACATTACATGCTACATCGGGCATGCAAGTGATTTCTCCTTACCATTCTATCCTGGGCAATTCTCTCAATCTCTTCTATGGAGTTAATTCCGATATATTTTGGTTGCCTATCTCAGTAAAGTTTGTTTCAGGGTTTCCTTAGGGCGTTATTCATTTCTTAAATCCTTTGTCTCTCACTTCAATGCAGGTTTTGTGATTCTTTCATCATTTCTTCTGAGAGTGTGGTCAACATATCTCCATCTTCTCCTTCTTATAACAGATGTTACTAGTGGTTGACCACACAGTTCTTCTCAGAGTATTGCCAACATATCTCTTCTTTCCTTCTTATAACAGATGTTACTAGTGGTTGACCACACAGTTCTTCTCAGAGTATTGCCAACATATCTCCTTCTTTTCCTTCTTATAACAGATGTTACTAGTGGTTGACCACACAGTTCTTCTCAGAGTATTGCCAACATATCTCCTTCTTTTCCTTCTTATAACAGATGTTACTAGTGGTTGACCACACAGTTCTTCTCAGAGTATTGCCAACATATCTCCTTCTTTTCCTTCTTATAACAGATGTTACTAGTGGTTGACCACACAGTTCTTCTCAGAGTATTGCCAACATATCTCCTTCTTTTCCTTCTTATAACAGATGTTACTAGTGGTTGACCACACAGTTCTTCTCAGAGTATTGCCAACATATCTCCTTCTTTTCCTTCTTATAACAGATGTTACTAGTGGTTGACCACACAGTTCTTCTCAGAGTATTGCCAACATATCTCCTTCTTTTCCTTCTTATAACAGATGTTACTAGTGGTTGACCACACAGTTCTTCTCAGAGTATTGCCAACATATCTCCTTCTTTTCCTTCTTATAACAGATGTTACTAGTAGGGTTTACCACACAGTTCTTCTCAGAGTATTGCCAACATATCTCCTTCTTTTCCTTCTTATAACAGATGTTACTAGTGGTTGACCACACAGTTCTTCTCAGAGTATTGCCAACATATCTCCATCTTCTCCTTCATGTAACCGTTATTACTAGTGTTTGACCAGACATTTCTTCTTAGAGTATGCCCACCATATCTCTATCTTCTCCTTCTTGTAACAGTTGTTACTAGTAGTTGACCAGACATTTCCTCTCAAAGTATGCCCAACATATCTCCATCTTCTCCTTCTTATAACAGATATTACTACTGCTTGAAAAGACATTTCTTCTCGAGTATGCCCAAAATATCTCCATCTTCTCCTTCGTATAACAGTTGTTACTAGTTATTGACCTGACATTTCTTCTCAGAGTATGCCCAACATATCTCCATCTTCTTCTCCATCTTATAACAGATGTTACTAGAGGTTGACCAGACATTTCAATACAAATATAATTTGTATAAATATATAAAATATGTTACTAATACTAAACATTCTACACATTTCAAAATAAAATAACTATATAGTATTTGGAAATCTTTAAATAATTTTTATTACTACATAACTTTCTTGAAATTGATATAGTTTATTACTTGTCCAAAAATGTTTACAAATATTAGTTTTTTAAAATATTTTTGCAACTTTGTACAATGCAACACAAGGTGTATATCCAAATTTTGCAAATTTATACAATGCAGCACTAGTTTTATATCCAAATTTTACAACTTTATACAATGCAGCACTAGTTGTATATCCAACATTTGCAACTTTATACACTGCAGCACTAGTTGTATATCAATTATTGCAACTTTATACAATGCAACACTAGTTTTATATCCATTTTTATTTGCCCATTGGGTATAACGCAACAAGGGCGACTCATCTGGCACTGGAACGCGAATTAAAGCTTCCATCCCCCACGCTTAACAGCAAGAGTGGACAACCAATTTCATCATCCATCTGGGGAAAGATAATAAACAATAGTTGAATGTATTTGAAAATAGATGTCTGTGAAAAATAATGAACATAAAATGGGACAAATTCAGGAGATAAGATGAAATCAGAGAAATGGTTGGTAACAACTGTTATAAGAAGGAGAAGATGGATATATTTGTTGAGTATACCTTGAGAAGAAATTATCAAAGAATACTAAAGCAGACATTGAAGTAGGAGGCAAAGGGTTCAAGAAAGATAGGACACTCTAGGAAAAAACCTGAGACAAACTTTGCTGAGAGAGTCAAGCAATATCGGACTCAATTCCATGGAAGATATTGAGCAAGTTGCCCTAGTCAGAGCGGTGTGGAAAAATTACTTGCATGCACTATGTAAAGTGTGACGGTATAACGGTATATATTAGATATATATAATAATAATAATAATATTATTATTCCATTATATTTTCACCCAAAAAAATAATAAAATGATGTTTGCAGCAAAGAAAAAAATGGGAAAAATTAAATCTACGAGTATTTCAAATGTTTTGATAAACAAATAAATTTTCATCCTATTTTTAAAATGATATTTCCTGTTCACAAATTGTGCAGTAAAGTTGTCCCCTTTTTACAGCTGAAGGTGCTCAATGACCTAGTATCATGGCTGACTGACCACTCTTTTACTCATTATCGAGAAATGCAGAGAATACAACAAAGACCTGCATGCATGTTTCATAAACTATAGCAAGGCTTTCGACCATATACAACACCAGAAAATGTGGAACATCATGAAAGACATGCACTTTCCAACACACATAATACAACTCATAGAATCTCTATACCACGAACAACAGGCAACCATTAAAATAGGAGGTGAAATAGCTGAATGGTTCGAGATTCAAAAGGGGGTACGACAGTGATGTATTTTGTCCCCATACTTTTTCAACATATATGCAGAGAACATCATGAGGAATGTAAAAGAAGATGCCAACTATGTGAATTACAACCCTCTCACTATAGGCGGCAAATCCATACTAGAGCTTAGATACGCAGACGATACAGTATTATTATCCACCAGCAAAGAGGTTTGGAAAACCTAATCATGACGACCAAGAAACACAGTGAAGACCAACATCTATATTTGAAGACACAAAAAATAAAAATCATGTCAACTGACAAAGCAAAAGGCTCACCTAACATCCAAATAAACAATGAAGAACTCCAATGTGTAGAGAGCTACGAATATCTGGGTTTAATAATTAGCAATAACGGCGACTGCCCCAGAGAGATCTCAAGAAGATTGGAAACAGCAATCAAGAAGTTAAACACAATGAAGAACATGTGGTAAAGCATCAGCAAAATGTTAAAATTAAAAATATTGAGAGCATGCATTTTCCCAGTGGCTACTTATGGTTGTGACTCATGGACTATTACACACAAAACAAGAACGAAAATCCAGTCATTTGAAACTAAATGCTGCAGAAAGATCCTACAAATACCATGGACAGAAAAAAGAAAGAACACTGATGTCCTGAAAGAACTAAATGTTAAAGAAAATTGGCTGATAAATAATATACTATACAGAAAAATTAGATACTTTGGTCACATCAAGCGTCACGATGGCCTGGAATGAACAATATTAGAGGGCAGTGTCCCAGGTCGCGGAGGCAGAGGCAGACCAAGAAGAAGATGGCTACAAGATATTAAAGAAACCATGAATATGATCATCGACGAAGTGGGTGAACTGGCAAGAAACAAAGTGAATTTCAGATGCGCTGCAAAGAGAACAACGTCCTATAAAGGATACGCACATTGATGATGACCACTCTTTTAATCGTATACATGTTTAGCTTTATTAACCCATAACTCAGTAAAGATAGTACATAAAAAGTTGAAAATGGTCGCATTGGTTTAAAAAATTTTGCTAGAATAAGCATTTTCAGATGTTATGAATCCGGAGTTTAAGGCTATCAGGTTTTTCTTGCCACACAAACAAACTTTTTTTTATAATTAAGATTTCAGTTAGTTCGAGAAAGAACTAATTAGTAGTTTTACTTAGACAGTGGCATTTAAAAAAATATCAATAAAAATCAACGTTTCGACAGAAAGATCTTTTTCAGAGAAATAAAAAACACACTTGAAGTGAAGATTAACACTTATCACATTCAGAAAATACAAATCTGATTGGTGTAGCAAAATTGCTAAACAGTGTGTTAATTAACTTTAACCTTCTCACTCCGTAATTTTTTATTTATTTTACTGACTCACTTATTTTGCAATTATACTTCTTCTACTTCTTCCAACGTTTTCAAACATCGACTTGTATACTTCTTCTACTTCTTCCAACGTTTTCAAACATCGACTTGTATACTTCTTCTACTTCTTCCAACGTTTTCAAACATCGACTTGTATACTTCTAAAGTAGTTAGTGGTCAAATGGAGTCTGTGTCCATCTCCATATAGTTTGTCTTGGACTGACATCGACTTGTATACTTCTACAGTAGTTAGTGGTCAAATGGAGTCTGTGTCCATCTCCATATAGCTTGTCTTGGACTGACATCGACTTGTATACTTCTAAAGTAGTTAGTGGTCAAATGGAGTCTGTGTACATCTCCATATAGTTTGTCTTGGACTGACATCGACTTGTATACTTCTAAAGTAGTTAGTGGTCAAATGGAGTCTGTGTCCATCTCCATATAGCTTGTCTTGGACTGACATCGACTTGTATACTTCTACAGTAGTTAGTGGTCAAATGGAGTCTTTGTCCATCTCCATATAGCTTGTCTTGGACTGACATCGACTTGTATACTTCTACAGTAGTTAGTGGTCAAATGGAGTCTGTCCATCTCCATAGAATAGCATTTTGGATGACATGACTTATACTTCTACAGTAGTTAGTGGTCAAATGGAGCTTAACCTTCTCCATATATTTTCTTGGACTGACATTATTTTGTATACTTCTACAGTAGTTATGGTCAAATGGAGTCTGTGTCCATCTCCATATGCTTTCTTGGACGACATCGACTTGTATACTTCTAAAGTAGTTAGTGGTCAAATGGAGTCTGTGTCCATCTCCATATAGCTTGTCTTGGACTGACATCGACTTGTATACTTCTAAAGTAGTTAGTGGTCAAATGGAGTCTGTGTCCATCTCCATATAGCTTGTCTTGGACTGACATCGACTTGTATACTTCTAAAGTAGTTAGTGGTCAAATGGAGTCTGTGTCCATCTCCATATAGCTTGTCTTGGACTGACATCGACTTGTATACTTCTACAGTAGTTAGTGGTCAAATGGAGTCTGTGTCCATCTCCATATAGCTTGTCTTGGACTGACATCGGCTTGTATACTTCTAAAGTAGTTAGTGGTCAAATGGAGTCTGTGTCCATCTCCATATAGCTTGTCTTGGACTGACATCGACTTGTATACTTCTAAAGTAGTTAGTGGTCAAATGGAGTCTGTGTCCATCTCCATATAGCTTGTCTTGGACTGACATCGACTTGTATACTTCTAAAGTAGTTAGTGGTCAAATGGAGTCTGTGTCCATCTCCATATAGCTTGTCTTGGACTGACATCGGCTTGTATACTTCTAAAGTAGTTAGTGGTCAAATGGAGTCTGTGTCCATCTCCATATAGCTTGTCTTGGACTGACATCGACTTGTATACTTCTAAAGTAGTTAGTGGTCAAATGGAGTCTGTGTCCATCTCCATATAGCTTGTCTTGGACTGACATCGACTTGTATACTTCTAAAGTAGTTAGTGGTCAAATGGAGTCTGTGTCCATCTCCATATAGCTTGTCTTGGACTGACATCGACTTGTATACTTCTAAAGTAGTTAGTGGTCAAATGGAGTCTGTGTCCATCTCCATATAGCTTGTCTTGGACTGACATCGACTTGTATACTTCTAAAGTAGTTAGTGGTCAAATGGAGTCTGTGTCCATCTCCATATAGCTTGTCTTGGACTGACATCGACTTGTATACTTCTAAAGTAGTTAGTGGTCAAATGGAGTCTGTGTCCATCTCCATATAGCTTGTCTTGGACTGACATCGACTTGTATACTTCTAAAGTAGTTAGTGGTCAAATGGAGTCTGTGTCCATCTCCATATAGCTTGTCTTGGACTGACATCGACTTGTATACTTCTAAAGTAGTTAGTGGTCAAATGGAGTCTGTGTCCATCTCCATATAGCTTGTCTTGGACTGACATCGACTTGTATACTTCTAAAGTAGTTAGTGGTCAAATGGAGTCTGTGTCCATCTCCATATAGCTTGTCTTGGACTGACATCGACTTGTATACTTCTACAGTAGTTAGTGGTCAAATGGAGTCTGTGTCCATCTCCATATAGCTTGTCTTGGACTGACATCGACTTGTATACTTCTAAAGTAGTTAGTGGTCAAATGGAGTCTGTGTCCATCTCCATATAGCTTGTCTTGGACTGACATCGACTTGTATACTTCTAAAGTAGTTAGTGGTCAAATGGAGTCTGTGTCCATCTCCATATAGCTTGTCTTGGACTGACATCGACTTGTATACTTCTAAAGTAGTTAGTGGTCAAATGGAGTCTGTGTCCATCTCCATATAGCTTGTCTTGGACTGACATCGACTTGTATACTTCTAAAGTAGTTAGTGGTCAAATGGAGTCTGTGTCCATCTCCATATAGCTTGTCTTGGACTGACATCGACTTGTATACTTCTAAAGTAGTTAGTGGTCAAATGGAGTCTGTGTCCATCTCCATATAGCTTGTCTTGGACTGACATCGACTTGTATACTTCTAAAGTAGTTAGTGGTCAAATGGAGTCTGTGTCCATCTCCATATAGCTTGTCTTGGACTGACATCGACTTGTATACTTCTAAAGTAGTTAGTGGTCAAATGGAGTCTGTGTCCATCTCCATATAGCTTGTCTTGGACTGACATCGACTTGTATACTTCTAAAGTAGTTAGTGGTCAAATGGAGTCTGTGTCCATCTCCATATAGCTTGTCTTGGACTGACATCGACTTGTATACTTCTACAGTAGTTAGTGGTCAAATGGAGTCTGTGTCCATCTCCATATAGCTTGTCTTGGACTGACATCGACTTGTATACTTCTACAGTAGTTAGTGGTCAAATGGAGTCTGTGTACATCTCCATATAGCTTGTCTTGGACTGACATCGACTTGTATACTTCTAAAGTAGTTAGTGGTCAAATGGAGTCTGTGTACATCTCCATATAGCTTGACTTTTGCTGACATGAAGATTGGCCATGTGTTTTATCTCTGTTCATTGTATGTTGTACATTTTTGCATGTGTGTGTCTCTGTCACCTTGCTTGTGCCACATATGTATATGTCAGGAGAGCCTATTTTGTACTTGTTAACCAGATGGTACCTTGGCCTATTGTGCCCTGTTCGTAGACGAATTAGTTCATTAGATACATTTGCATTTTTCCGTTATCGTCCATTTGTAAGTGTTCTCTATAATTCGTCACTCCTGTTGTGTCGTTTGCTTGATAAAGGCCTTTTGGTCGAAACGTTGCTGTTTATTGTCACTGTTTCTGTATTTTGTAAAACTATAGTACTTTGTTTGTACGTGTTTCGCTAGACGAATAATAAGAACCTGTTTTCTCTTTTGAGTTGGTAAAAGTTGATCTCTCACCCATTTGTTTTTGTATGCCATTTTTATTTGTAGTTTTTCTTCCTCATATGTCATGCTGGTATCTGTCTGTGACAGCCTGCCGCCTGTGTTTGGTAATATGACTCCCTCACCCATGTGTTGCTGGGGATCGCAAGGGGAGCAAAGAATAGTAACATTGCGACCTACAAGACATGTTGTAAGAGGCGATCGATGTAGTGGCCTGGGGAAGCTACCCTAGTAAATAAAAGCGTCGCAGAAATCGGATGTGCTGGCCTACTTTTGGGCACATAACTGGCACAAAGTACAATCGCTCTTAGGTTCAGATCACATATAAATCATAAAGAGGGGTTTAACAAGTGGAAGATATGGAACGTTTGTCGAAGAAGACAAAGAAGCCAATATGTCCGCAGTCTAGCTGCCAGGTATTCCGCAGTGGGATGGTACCTACTGTATTAGCACTATAAAAAAGACGTTGCATACTTGGCGTAGTGATGATTGCAGTTCCTATAAGTTATCTTCTCGATTTCTTAAAGCAGTATTTACCGACAGTTCATCAGTTTAAAATACTATGTTGTGCTAAATTAGTGCAGTATATTGCATCATCATAATAAATACTGCGAGCTGATATATCGGCAAACAGGGACGAATGAGTTAACTAATCTTCCTTTTGACCTGACCAAGATATATCGTAGACTTAAAACAAATCTCAAGAACACATGTCCCTTTCTTGTGACCCACTTATCCAAGGATATTTGGAAACCTGTCAGAGATATCAAGATTCTGCAGATAATTTCAGCGTCGTGGGTGGGCTGGAACTAATTATCTTTCGTGGAAATCTACATGCTCTATCCCTGCACAAAGCTATCGGTTTGAGCCATCTATGTGTGTGGTTTCTTGGTAATGTAAACTGCTTGTTGTTTTTTTTTGGTTTTTTTTTAAGCGTAGGTGAATTGGTAATCATAGCGTCGACATTTATGTAATCTTCATGAACGTAATGTTGTCATACTAGATGATGTTGTTATATGTGAACGGTGAAGGAACACTTTCATACCTCGAGATCTATTGTCTATTGTCTATTCCCAGGTGGATGATGGAATTGGTTGTCCACTCTTGCCGTTAAGCGTAGGGGTGGGAGATTTAATTTGCGCTCCATGGACAGATGAATCGCCCTTGTTTTGTTAATTTTGGACATGCCAGATAGTGTCGTCTTCGTGGTAGAGAGAGAAGGGTACACAAATCAACTTCTAATGGGTCAACTTTCACAGTGAGCAAATGGAATTTTGGAGGGCTGATGCAACGGAAGATAGAGCATGCATGGGAATATCCAATGTGTCATGATGTCGATCGGATAACATAACATAGCATTGTTGTGTTATATTCGTGTCTATTTAGTGTGGTCTTGATATTGTCTATCCATCTTTTTCTATGTCTTCCGCTAGCTCTAGTACATGTTATCTTTTTATTGTATGATGTTATTGGTAGTTGGTTGTATTTCATTCTCATTAAATGTCCAAACCACTGCATTTGTTGTCTTTCAATGTATTCGGTGTATGAAGTTATACCTTCTCTGCTTCTGATGTCCTCATTTCGTAGTCTGTTTTTCATGGTGATCCCCACTGCCTTCCTTAAGCATTTCATTTCATACGAACCCCGAATATACTGGATAATACAGTGTTGTGTCCATGTATGTCATTGACCATCGGCACATGATTGGGGATGTGGTCAACATCACTCCGACCGCCATTTACTTCCCCGTGTTTTTCTGGTACCCAATTGAGGCTGAGTCGACCTGAGAACCGCTACAGTCGGAGAAATATTCTATGCCCAATGTTGAATTGAACCCGAACAATTAGTCTGAGAAGCGAGTGCACTAACAACTACGCTACTTCAACTCTCAGATGTTGTTATAATTACATTTAATTGTGTAAAATCAAAGTGAGCTGAAATACTTGTTGACGCATAACTGGTGCAACGTACAATCGCTCTTAGGCTATGATCGCATACAATTCACAAAGTGTGATTAACAAGTGGTTGATGTGGAGCTTTCAAAGAAAAAGAGTAGACTATTAATAATAGAAAGATAATTAGTTTTTTAAAAAATAATGGCAAACAAAAATGTAAATAAATAATTTTAGAAAAATAGAGATACATGACACTGTTGAAGCACCATACTTGAAGTAACAATTTTAAACTCATGATGTGAAGGAGAATGACAATGTTATAAATGTAAAAGAAATATGTGGGTAAAGTCTCTCAGATTGTACCTTCACTAGAACAACGATATATATTGGAGATCCCTCGCAGACAAAATTCCAATAGAAAATATATATTGGAGATCCCTCGTAGTCAACATTCCAATAGAAAATATATATTGGAGCTCCTCGTAGTCAACATTCTAATAGAAAATATATATTGGAGATCCCTCGTAGTCAACATTCCAATAGAAAATATATATTGGAGATCCCTCGTAGTCAACATTCCAATAGAAAATATATATTGGAGATCCCTCGTAGTCAACATTCCAATAGAAAATATATATTGAGATCCTCGTAGTCAACATTCCAATAGAAAATATATATTGAGATCCTCGTAGTCAACATTCCAATAGAAAATATATATTGGAGATCCTCGTAGTCAACATTCCAATAGAAATATATATTGAGATCCTCGTAGTCAACATTCCAATAGAAAATATATATTGGAGAACCCTTGTAGCCAACATTCCAATAGAAAATATATATTGGAGATTCCTCGTAGTCAACATTCTAATAGAAAAAATATATAATGGAGATCCCTCGTAGTCAACATTCCAATAGAAAATATATATTGGAGATCCCTCGTAGTCAACATTCTAATAGAAAAAATATATAATGGAGATCCCTCGTAGTCAACATTCCAATAGAAAATATATATTGGAGATCCCTCGTAGTCAACATTCTAATAGAAAATATATATTGGAGATCCCTCGTAGTCAACATTCTAATAGAAAATATATATTGGAGATCCCTCGTGGTCAACATTCCAATAGAAAATATATATAATGGAGATTCCTCGTGGTCAACATTCAAGTAGAAAATATATATATTGGAGATTCCTCGTAGTCAACATTCAAATAGAAAATATATATAGTGGAGATTCCTCGTAGTCAACTTTCTAATAGAAAATGACATTGATCTTATCTTAATATGATAAGGTACATCAAATGTTGGTTGTTTACCAAAATGGAACATTGTCTGCGGAGATTGCATTTAACCTTGCATTAACAAAAAAAATAAAGGAACCCTTTTTCAAAGCTCGAGATATATTGGAGAAAACTGTGTCAGACTCGTATTTTTCATTGACCATCGGTACACGATGGGTGATGTGGCCAGCATCATGCTGTCGTCTTTACTTCCCAGTACTTTTCTTGTTATCCAATTGAGAATGACGATCTGAGAGCAGTTACTGTCGGAAAAATGGCCCATGCCCGTTGAGGAATTGAACCCAGGTCACGCGCCTAAGAAGCGATATCACTAGCAACCATGCTACTATGACTTGCTTGTCCTGACATGTCTGTTGTCAAGATGTTGAGGTTTTCGATTGTGGACAACAGTTGATACTGCAGATCGAATATTTTTCTTATTCTTCTTTTTTGAGATCGGTTTCGTATGCTCGTCTAAACCATGAGATGAGTTGCCTCTATGAAGCTGCACATCAGTTGGAGTTTCTCGTGAGTTCCCCATAGCTTGCTCTGTAAGCTTCGTTCTTCTTCTTCTTCTTTACGTTCGGTTTCGTATGCTCGTCTAAACCACGAGATGAGTTGCCTCTACGAAGCTGCATGTCAGTTGGAGTTCCTCGTGGAGTTTGCTCTGTAAGCTTTGTTCATGAGGCCATGTTTCGTTTCGTTGGTGTATGTATGATGAACATGACTGCAGGATGTGCTCTGGAGTCTGTGTTTCTGTCTGACATACACACTTTTGAGTCTGAGTAGGCTTTATTTTGTGCATGTGAGGGTTGAGCCTGCAGTATCTTATTCCGAGATAAAAGATTGATGTGTGCGATTTTCTGTTTAGTCTGCTGATGGGATCTTGTGGGTGTTTGCTATGGGTTTGTTGTCTTTTGTATTTCGCTTAATATGCGTATATCTCGTGATTTATGGTAGTGACACTGGGGGTTTGTGTTGTATCTATTTTGTTCCTTCCTTAACCAGTTTATCTACTCTCTCATTACCAATATCTCAAAATATAAAAGAATATCTAACTTGTCTATGTGTCAAACAATTAACCTAATCCACTCCATTAACCCTCGTAGTGGCATACAAATGTGGGCCAATCTTACCACTAGCCCATACAGTGGATTTTCACATAGAATACTTTCTTTTTCTTGGTACTAAAACCTTTACAATTTTTTTATCCAAGCTATAAAAAGTAACATGAATTTATATATAAAATATAAATTCATTAATATTTAAATATTAAGTTATATAATATATTTTTAACAACCAAATTCAATAATACATAAATAGTAAATTCAATAATACATAAATAGTAAATTCAATAATATATAAATAGAATTTATAATATAAAATAAATTCAATAATACATAAATAGTAAATTCTATAATATATAAATAATAAATTCTATAATATATAAATAATAAATTCTACAATATATAAATAATAAATTCTATAATATATAAATAATAAATTCTATAATATATGAATAATAAATTCTACAACACATAAATAGTAAATTCTATAATATATAAATAATAAATTCTATAATATATAAATAGTAAATTCTATAATATATAAATAGTAAATTCTACAACATATAAATAATAAATTCAATAATATATATATAAAAATTAATTCTATAATAAACATTAATGCGACACATACTGCAACAACATAAACAAAAAACTTCGTGGAGAAAATGATGCTACCATACAACTATTATGGTTAGAACTCGTAACATGCATGGTATTGAAAGAGTTAAAATGTAATATAATATCTAAGTTGTCTATGTCAGCAACACTAGTAAAATAACATAATATCTTAGATGTCTATGTTTAAGAATGAAAGCAACACTAGTAAAATGTAACTTGTTTTATTTCCAGATTTTCATTAGAAACGTTTGTTTTTGGTCGTCCGTTTGTTTTTTTAAATTTGTCACTCCTGTTGTTCGTTTGCTTGATAAAGGCCTTGTTGGTCGAAACGTTGCTGTATTTTGTCATTGTTTTTGTAATTTGTAAAACTACAGTACTTTGTGATTACGTGTTTTGCCTAGTAAAATGTAACATAATATCTAAGTTGTCTATGTTTAAGAATGAAACCAACACTAGTAAATAAAAAGCATCGCGGAAATCGGACGTGCTGGTCCACTTGTATAGGCATAACTGGCACAACGTACAATCGCTCTTAGGCTCAGATCCCATACAAATCACACAAAGTGGTTAACAAGTGGCTGATATGAAGTGTTCGAAGAAGAAGAAAAGCAGCTTACAATCCTACATTGTTTTTCTTTGCAGTTTTTCTTTGCAGTTTTTCTTTGTAGTTTTCTTTGCAGTTTTTCTTTGTAGTTTTTCTTCTTTGAGTTTTTCTTTTTGCAGTTTTTCTTTGCAGTTTTTCTTTGCAGTTTTTCTTTGCAGTTTTTCTTTGCAGTTTTTCTTTGCAGTTTTTCTTTGCAGTTTTTCTTTGCAGTTTCTGTAACAAAGTCATTTTTAAATGAATAGATTTACCTCTTTAGCATTGACCCAAGTCTCAATAGCATTTTAAAATGTTGTCCAATATAGCCACAGTTTTGTACGTATGTTCTACGGATAAGTTTTAGAAATATAAAATTTCACTTTACAGTACCACGTTTACTGAGTTATACTGTAGTATTGTATCAGATCGAATTAGCCATATCGGTCTAATAAAGGAAACCACTAGAGATGACGCAATGAAAAAATGAAGCTAGCTAGGTGTGTCATTTGTTTACTTCTCCATATATATATATATATATATATATATATATATAATGGAATCCAAACTAAAGAGGAATATAAACTAAAAGACAAGGAATTGAAAAGAGCAGCTAGAAGAGATAAAAGAGCATATGTCAATCGACTGGCCGAAGAAGGGGAAAAGACAGCTAAGACTGGAAACAGTAAAATGCTATACAACACACTAAAACAACTTACTTGAACTTTTGTTTCAAAGGGTGGCCCAATCAAGAGCAAAGATGGTAAGTTCTAACATCAGATACCGAGCAGAAGAAAAGATGGGCAGAACATTTTGAAGAAATATTAAATAAACCTGATGCACCAGTACTACTCAAGTTTGACGAAGAGGCAAGAAACATCTCCCTACCAATTAACGAAGAAATGATAAGTGTAGCAGAGATCAAGGAGGCAATCGACTCTTTGTTTGCTTCAAAGCGGCTGATGATACAACTATTAGCCAGGTGGAAGAACTATTTAATAAAGTATGGGAAGAAGAAACTGTCCCAGATCAATGGAAGAAGGAAATAATGTCACAGATCATCTTACGGAATTAATTGTTAAGATCCCCAAAAAGGTGATCTCAAAGATTGCAACAACTGGAGAGGTATCACCCTATTATCAGTAATGACCAAGACTTTCTGCAAAATCATTCTTAATAGAATCAAAGGAACAGTGGACACAACCCTGAGAGAAGAACAAGCTGGTTTTAGACCTGGGAGAAGCTGCTTAGACCAAATAATTACCCTACGACTAATTTTGGAGGAACATATTGAGAAGCAACAACCACTCATACTAAATTTCATCGATTTTAAAAAGCCTTTGATAGTCTACACAGAATCTCTCTGTGGAATATTCTGAGATGCTATGGAATACCAGAAAAATAATAAACATTATTAAGAGCCTCTATGATGGTTCACAGTGTGCAGTTCGCACTGATGGTGGATGCAACTACTGGTTTATGGTTGAAACCGGAGTAAAGCAAGGCTGTATTCTATCTCCGCTATTGTTTGGAGTGACCATTGACTGGGTGATGCGAAAATGTTGCAGGGGCGAAACTGGCATCGATTGGGTAGAAAATAGTCAACTGGAAAATTTGGATTTTGCAGATGATATTGCCTTGTTAAGTAGAAACAACCAAGATATGCAAAGAAAAACAGACAACTTGTCATCTATAGCATCAAAAGTTGGACTGCAGATAAGCTATGAAAAAACAGATATAATGAAGACACCTATGGCAAGTAAAGCAGATATCACACTGGAATCTAAAATGATAAAAATAACAGAGCAGTTCACCTATTTAGGTAGCAATTTTGATTGCACAGGAAATGTTAAAAAGAAATTATGATACGAATTGGCAAAGCAACATCAGTTTTTAAAAGTCTAAATAAAATATGGAACTGCAAGTTATATAGTATTAAAACTAAATTATGAATTTTCAATTCAAATGTTCTATCAATCCTAACATATGCTATTGAGAGTTAGAAAATGACTAAAGATATAGAAAGCAAGTTGAATGCATTTGAAAATAGATGTCTGCGAAAAATAATGAATATAAAATGGAACGAATTCAGGAGAAGTGATGAAATCAGAGACATGTCTGATCAACCACTAGTGACAACTGTTATAAGAAAGAGAAGATGGAGATATGTTGGGCACACCTTGAGGAGAAATGATCAACGAACATCAAAGCAGGCATTGAAGTGGGATGCAAAGGGTTCAAGAAAGAGAGGTAGACCTAAGGAGACCCTGAAACGAACTTTGCTGAGAGAGGCAGGAAATATCGGTCTCAGTTCCATGGAGGAGATTGAGCGAGTTGCCCTGGATAGAGCGGTATGGAGAAAGTACTTGCAGGCCCTATGTAACGTATAACGGTACGAGAGGAATTTTTATTATTATTATATATAATGGAATCGTCTATGAAAATTGTATAAATATTTATATATAATGAAATCGTCTATGGAAACTTTACACATATTTATATATATATAGTGGAATCGTCCGTAGAAATTGTATAAATATGTAAATATAATGGAATTGTGTCTAGAAATTGTATAAATAATTTTATAGAATGGAATCGTGTATGGAAATTGTATAAATATTTATATATATTGGAACCGTGTATGGAAATTTTATAACTGTTTATATATAATGGAATCGTGTATGGAAATTGTATAAATATTTATATATAATGAAATCGTCTATGGAAACTGTACACATATTTATATCTATAGTGGAATCGTTCGTAGAAATTGTATAACTATTTATATAATGGAATCATGTCTAGAAATTGTATAAATATTTATATAATGGAATCATGTCTAGAAATTGTATAAATATTTATATAATGGAATCATGTCTAGAAATTGTATAAATATTTTTATATAATGGAATCGTGTATGGAAATTGTATAATATTTATATATAATGGAATCGTGTATGGAAATTGTATAAATATTTATATATAATCAAATTGTGTATGGAAACTGTTCACATATTTATATATATAGTGGAATCGTTCGTAGAAATTGTATAAACATTTATATACAATGGAATCGTGTATGGAAATTGTATAAATATTTATATATAATGGAATCGTGTATGGAAATGGTATAAATATTTATATATAATGGAATCGTGTATGGAAATTGTATAAATATTTATATATATATATAATAGAGTCGTGAATGTAAGTTGTCTATAAATCAAAAATATCTCAAATTTATAAACGTATGTAATCTATTTTTCTCCAAATAAAATAAATAAAATGCAATTATGTCTCAAATTTGTCTGCTCGTAAAAAAAAAAGATAGACATGAAACTATGTATCCAACTGTGAAAATAAAAAAACTTTATATAAGGATACTTTGAATTCAACTTTATAGCATCCAAAATAGATAGAAATGGAATCAAGTTCATAATTTGTCCATATTCACAAATCTATATTATAAGATTATGTATCGAAATTATCTAGACATAAAAATATATAAAATGGAACCGTGTCACTGAAGACTCAACAACCTACATAGACTAGGAATAAGTCAAACAGCTCGCTGCCAGTGTCAGCAGGCGGAACAGACACCCTGCATGTCCTACAAGACTGTCCTCTATTGGATGAACTGATAAGCAAAACTAAGCTTTAGGCCTAGGAAAACCTGACAGACTGAAACTGACTGTCCAGTTTGTGATCCACAGTTAACTAAACCAGTTGATCACTGAAGAAGAAGAAGAACCGTGTACTTAATTTATCTTTTTTTTTAATTTATAAAATTAAATTTTAATATATAAAATGAAATTATGTATCTAAATTTTCTAAATTTTAATATATATATAAAACTAAACTTTAAATCTTCTTCTTATTTGCGTTCGTTCTTTACAACCAATTTTAATCACTCTTTGTGATATGTTTGATCTTTGCCAAGAACGTGTAAACGTTGTACATTGGTTTGGTAGGCCCCTAAACGCATAGAATTCTACACGCTTAGGACATGTGCATCCGATTTCAGCCAAACCTCCTAGTCGCCTCTTACGACATGTGTGGCAGGTAACAGTGGTTCTATTTTTACACCCCAAATTTGGGCCCCGGTAACCACTTGGGCCAAACTTTAAATGTAATTTGTCTGTAAGTTTTAAAATCTATTTTTTAAAATTGTAATTTACTTATAAATAAGACTATATTTAAAAGAAACTATATTTAAGTTGCCTACAAACCAAATAACAGCAAATGGAAACATGTATTTATTATTTCTAGATTTAACTCTTTCCATACCATGAATAAGTTCTGACCACATTTGTTTTGTGATATCATAATTTTCATCACACAAACGTTTGTGTTTGCATTGTTTGCAGTAGGTATCATATGAATTCATCAAATACCTTGTCCTGAGCAAAACTTTGACATCATAACAGTTCTTTGAAATTTATCTCTCTCTCGTATGCCTCTATGTCCTTTCTCTGCAGCCGTCAGGATCAAATCATCAGTTACATCCTGAATCCATCTTTTCCGTGGTCTTCATCTCCACTTTGTCGTGATGGTTTTCTTCAATACTTTAAATGTCCAAGATACTCATAAATTCTAATTCTTATTTGTAGCATCATCCAACTTTCCTTTTATTTTGAGTTTCTTTCTGGATAGATCTATTTGTTCTCTTCTCTGTTCTTGATATAAGGAGGACTCTTCTGTAACACTTATATTCTAAAGCACATATATGTTTTTCCTCTGTGCTTCACACCCATATGTTGTAACTAGGAATTGCACTTAGTATTCTGATATTTATCACATTAATATATACACACACACACACACACACACACAATATATATATATATATATATATATATATATATATATATATATATTCAATATACTATATAATTAAATATATTTGCTTTACTATTTTATAGCCAAAGGCTACAAAATAATGAGGTAAAAGAGGAATATCAGCTCGAACTTAAGAATAGGTTCGAGTTACTCAATGGTGAAAATGAACAGAACATTGAAGACAAATGGACTAAGATAAAGGACACACTATTGGGGCAGCAAATAGTAGCGCAGGATTAAAGACGAAAGACAGAAAACCCTGGATAAGCGATGACACCTGGAAATGTATTCAAGAAAGAAGGAAGATGAAACTAGCAATATTTAATACTAACTAAGGATGCAACAGATAAAATCCAAGCTAAAGAGGAATATAGACTAAAAGACAAGGAAGTGAAAAGAGCAGCTAGAAGAGATAAAAGAGCATATGTCAATCGACTGGCCGAAGAAGGGGAAAAGGCAGCTAAGACTGAAACAGTAAAATGTATACAAACACTAAAACAACTTACTGGAACATTTGTTTCAAAGGGTGGCCCAATCAAGAGCAAAGATGGTAAAGTTCTAACATCAGATACCGAGCAGAAGAAAAGATGGGCAGAACATTTTGAAGAAATATTAGACCTAATCCACCAGTACTACTCAAGTTTGACGAAGAGGAAAGAAACAGCTCCTACCAATTAACGAAGAAATGATAAGTGTAGCTGAGGTCAAGGAGGCAATCAATTCCTTGATAAACAATAAGGCAGCGGTGATGACAACATTACTGCAGAAATGCTCAAAGCGGCTGATGATACAACTATTAGCCAGGTACAAGAACTATTTAATAAAGTATGGGAAGAAGAAACTGTCCCAGATCAATGGAAAAAGGAAATAATTGTTAAGATCCCCAAAAAAGATGATCTCAAAGATTGCAACAACTGGAGAGGGATCACCCTATTATCAGTAATGACCAAAGACTTTCTGGAAAATCATTCTTAATAGAATCAAAGGAGCAGTGGACACAACCCTGAGAGAAGAACAAGCTGGTTTTAGACCTGGGAGAAGCTGCTTAGACCAAATAATTACCTACGACTAATTTTGGAGGAACATATTGAGAAGCAACAACGACTCATACTAAATTTCATCGATTTTAAAAAAGCCTTTGATAGTCTACACAGAATCTCCTGTGGAATATTCTGAGATGCTATGGAATACCAGAAAAAATATTAAACATTAAAAAGAGCCTCTATGATGGTTCACAGTGTGCAGTTCGCACTGATGGTGGACACAGCGACTGGTTTATGGTTGAAACCGCACTGATGGTGGACACAGCGACTGGTTTATGGTTGAAACCGGAGTAAAGCAAGGCTGTATTCTATCTCCGCTATTGTTTGGAGTGGCCATTGACTGGGTGATGCGAAAATGTTGCAGGGGCGAAACTGGCATTGATTGGGTAGAAAATAGTCAACTGGAAAATTTGGATTTTGCAGATGATATTGCCTTGTTAAGTAGAAACAACCAAGATTGCAAAGAAAAACAGACAACTTGTCATCTATAGCATCAAAAGTTGGACTGCAGATAAGCTATGAAAAACAAATATAATGAAGACACCTATGGCAAGTAATGCAGATATCACACTGGAATCTAAAATGATAAAAATAACAGAGCAGTTCACCTATTTGGGTAGCAATTTTGATTGCACAGGAAATGTTAAAAAGAAATTATGATACGAATTGGCAAAGCAACATCAGCTTTTAAAAGTCTAAATAAAATATGGAACTGCAAGTTATATAGTATTAAAACTAAATTACGAATTTTCAATTCAAATGTTCTATCAATCCTAACATATGCCAGCGAGAGTTGGAAAATGACTAAAGATATAGAAAGCAAGTTGAATGCATTTGAAAATAGATGTCTGCGAAAAATAATGAATATAAAATGGAACGAATTCAGGAGAAGTGATGAAATCAGATACATGTCTGGTCAACCATAGTGACAACTGTTATAAGAAAGAGAAGATGGAGATATGTTGGGCACACCTTGAGGAGAAATGATCAAAGAATATCAAAGCAGGCATTGAAGTGGATGCAAAGGGTTCAAGAAAGAGAGGTCAACCTAAGGAGACCCTGAAGCAACTTTACTGAGAGAGGCAGGAAATATCGGTCTCAGTTCCATGGAGGAGATTGAGCGAGTTGCCCAGGATAGAGGGTATGGAGAAATTACTTACAGGCCCTATGTAACGTATAACGGTACGAGAGGAATTATTATTATTATTTATAGCCATGATTAAAAACTCTGGAAGTTTTATTACAGCGAGAAAGAAAGTAATATATGTCTTAAAAACATAGTGACTGTAGGTGAAACTGGTGCTTGTTTGTAGCCGCTATAGTGATCAGATACAGAGATGAAGTGTCTACGCAAAATGATGGGTGTAACAAGAAGAGACCGGTTGAGAAATGAAGACATCAGGAAAAAGTGGGTACAACATCAGTACTAGACTTCATCAAGAAACAGCAAATTAAATGGTTCGCCCACGTAAGCAGATTACCAACAGACAGTGCACCTCAAAGAGCAATGTTGCTCCGATACAATTGGTACAAAGCAAAATGCCGGCCATATGCAGAGATAATAGAGGCGACGAAAGAGACTATCTACGAAACGCATACAAGGGACCTCTTTAGAAATCTCTTCTTGACCTGACGCTGTGAGGCAAACAGGATTGGAGAAAGAAAGAAAGAGTGGTCAGTGGTACGGGATGAGTTAAAGAAATATAAAAGGACGCTATATATATATATTCTGTTGACGCTTAAAGACATACAAAATAAAACTAGCTGGTATCTAGTATGTTTACGTTAAATCTGTTTACTATCAAATCTAGTTTGACAATGTTTACAAAAACTGTTCTACATTTCAACACGACCACAAATCATATACACTTAAAAAGTAAATATTATAAATATTATAAAAATGTTAAGTAAAAAGTAGGTTAATGTTGCTTTTAAATACATTTAGACAATCTTATGTAAGATTAGTTTCTTTCTTGGGCACTTGATAAAGGTAATTTGATTGAAACTTTGCATGCCACTGCTTTTACAGCGCTTCTTCCATTTCTGAAAGTATGCCGGGATATTGTATTTAGCAGATAAATTAAGATTGCTTGTTCGAAGCTGTCGTCACGCGTGTCGAGTCATCTGTTTTATTTTCTCACTGACAGTAAAAAACAACTTTGACTTTTCCGAAGGTTTAACACTGGAAACACCAAAACGTTTAACCATTCGTTTATCCGCTATTCTAAAGGTGTATGTTACTGTCATTGTCCTCTTTGTCTCGAGAGGTTTTGTGTCACATAGTTTGTTATGTGCTGAATCAAGTCGTCTGTTGTGACTGTAATGACCTATTCTGAGGTGACAATTCTTGTTCCAGTTGCTGCAGGGGAAACTGGTGCTGATGTAGAAGGAATGGTATCTGGTCACAAAACCCGGGAAACTGTCAGAATACCAAGCAAACGTCTTTACCACTTCGTCATAGAGACACCTCCTCCCGCAAAAGCAGGAATAACGTGTAACTAGTAATGAAACATTATAGTATGTTTCTTCTTCTTTAAACTAGACTGCGAGTTTTACCTAAATTATCCAATGCCAAAATGTAGAGTGCGTATGTTTTCTGTACTTATGGTAGACTGCTATAGAGTGTATCAAGGACAGATGGGTGTGGTTACCAGGAGATTGTATTTAGCATATAAATTAAGTATCCCGGTATACTGGCGGTTCAGTCATTCGCCAACAACAACGCTGTGAGTGGGCTTTTTCAGCACGCTCAGGAGCAAAAATAACAATTTAGTCAAAACAAGGAAGATATACAAAGAAAAACAGACAGCTTATCATCCACCTGTGTGTTGCAGGGGCTTGCAGGGGCTTGCAGGGGAGCAACACATAAGTATCACTGCGACCTACAAGGCATGTAGTAAGAGGCGACTGAAGTAGGGGCATAGGGAAGTTACCCAGGTAAATAAAAAGCGTCGCAGAAATCGTATGCGCTGGCCTACTTGCAGGCGCATAACTGGCGCAACGTACAATCGCTCTTAGGCTCAGATCCCATACAAATCCCAAAGTGTGGCTAACAAATGGTCAATAGGGAGCGTTCGAAGAAGAGGAAGATGAATTTATCAAACATAAAAAGTTGAACTGCAGATAACTTATGAAAAGTTGAACTGCAGATAACTTATGACAAGTTGAACTGCAGATAACTTATGAAAAGTTGAACTGCAGATAACTTATGAAAAGTTGAACTGCAGATAACTTATGAAAAGTTGAACTGCAGATAACTTATGAAAAGTTGAACTGCAGATAACTTATGAAAAGTTGAACTGCAGATAACTTATGAAAAGTTGAACTGCAGATAACTTATGAAAAGTTGAACTGTAGATAACTTATGAAACGTTGAACTGCAGATAACTTATGAAACGTTGAACTGCAGATAACTTATGAAACGTTGAACTGCAGATAACTTATGAAAAGTTGAACTGCAGATAACTTATGAAAAGACAAATATAATGAATACACCTATGAGAAGCAATAAATATCATGAATACACCTATAAGAAGCAATAAATATCATGAATACGCCTATGAGAAGCAATAATTATCATGAATACACCTATGAGAAGCAATGCACATATCAACTTGTAATCCAATATAATAAAAGTTACACAACAGTTCAACTATTTTAAAAAAACAATTTTGATTGCACAGGATATTCCAAAATAGAAATTCTGCTACGAATTGTCAAAGCAAATCAGCTTTTAAAAGCCTAAATTAATTTAATTTAGTTTAGTCGTCAGATCATCATTACTGCGTATCGAACCAATTAGTCTATAAGGGGCCATCCATAAATTACGTCAACAACTTTTAGGCAATATTTGACCCCCTCCCTTGTCAACAACTGTCAAACTTCCAGCGACCCCCTAATAAAATTATGTCAACAAATATTCCCCAAACAGACGAACCGTATTTTATACGACTCGCTTAGTACTTAAATATTAATGCAGAAATCAAATAAAAGGTCTACACAAATTATTAATTAATTATATTACACTTTTTACATTGTTTAACATATTTCAAATTGACTAAACTTTGAATTTATAAACAGACTACTTTATAGGCCTATTTTGCCGTCAGTTTTTCAAATTTTTCTATCTTCTATCATCTTCCCACGGAGAAGCCAAATGTTCCTCTATTGTTACAATGGGCATTGTCGCTGATTTATCATTGATGTCACCTTCTGGAACCAACATATCAGACAAGTCTACATCATCTTCGTCTAACCATTCTGCGCTTAACATCTCTCTATGAGCAATAAATACCATCAGTTCTATGTGCCTTTTCAAAGTTTCAAAGACTGGTTGAAGAAAAGAGAAGGAAATCTGTGCAAGTCGCTCTCAGATGCATCAGGTGCTTTAAGGCCTCCAGTAGTCTGGCAAACTGAATTGGTGGTGGAAGGAATCTATCGGCAACAATATCAAAATATGAGCTTCGAATTGGCTGGCAACAATTTTCATTATGGCATTTCACAATTTGCAAAAAGTATTGACTTGTTCTTACATGGTTTTTGTACCAATCTTGATCTTTAGTTAGCAAACTTTCTGTCTCAAGTTCAGACACTTCAGGCACAATATACTCTGCGACTGTTGGAAAATTGTCCAGAGTGACTTGTGTCCACACTTCTGACAATGTTTCACCAGCATATTTGAAATTTGATTTTTCCAATTCCTCATCAATTGTTCTACCTTGTGAGTCAAGGTGGCTTCCAAAATGCTCATGTGGCAGAATTAGGCCTGACAGTTCTCGGCTCAAAGGAGCCATCCGCCTTTCTACTCGATTAAATGCACTTCTGCCAGGTGCATTCGTTGCAACGAACAATGCATCAAGATTCTGCTTCAGAAAATGATGAATTGCCACATCGATGACTTTTTATACCTTGGATTTTCATCCGGTCCACCATCAACAGACAACATGAGAACAGGTTTGACCAATTTGTTGCTTTGATCTTTAGTTATAATGTCAAACTCTTCCAATTCAAGCAGCCTTTCATAGTCCAGCCCATGAGCATAGGCTGACGATGAGCAATGCTTGCCTGACCTAATGGCTATGTATGTAGGGCCTGAATAAGTTACAGCTTGAGGTTTGCCCAAACCATCTTTTTGGATTTCAATGCCAGCATAAACAGATGGGATGAGTTTGTGTTTGGCTGCTACAACCCAGTCATGGTCTGGCAAGGTTACGCGGTATTCGACATGCATTAAAAGTGGAGCCTGCTTGTTAGCTGCTGTCAATCCAATAGGGACTCTGGCTTTGTCATCTTGGCTGATGAAGTATACTTCTCCCGGTCCCAACATAGAGGCAACTTCTTCAAGGTGATTCAGAGTAGCCGCACAAAATCTTCCATCAATGTGCTTTGAGTGTGCATCATTATATATAGGCATGCGTCTTTAAGGCATAGCATACATACTCTTAGTATCATACATAGTAAAATCTTACACATGTCTTATATTAAAGAGCTCTCAAGTTTCATAGACTCAGTAATCTGTCTGTGACTTAGAGCAGTCTGTGAATTTATAGTGTCAGCATTCCATGGACTTCTATTAAATATATAATAGCATTATTAATAATAGAAGACCATGCAGTCATCCGTTAAACATATTCAGATTAATACCATATGTGGTTAATCTGTCAGCAGTCTACATTGAAGATAAACACATAATAATATGATGCATTGATGCCAAAAGACTATAACTTCCTTGGAAAGAGCTCAATCCGGTTAAAATAAAAATGACATTGTTGACGTCAATTTATCTTGCCTCCCCTCCCCATGTCAACAATTGTCAAACTTTTCCAGACCCTCCCCTATTTTGTTGACGTAATTTATGGATGGCCCCTAAGTGCTCCGATCTTTTCCTCAGTATGTATCTCAACGTGTTGCAACTAACGAGGCACCCGAAAAAAACTGAAATAAAATGTGAAACTTTAAACTATGTAATTTTTAAATTGAATGACTAATGTTCTTCTTCTTCTTCTTCTTTGCGTTCATTCTTTACAACCAATTTTAATCACTCTTGTGATATGTTTGATCTTTGCCAAGAACGTGTATACGTTGCACATTGGTTTGGCAGGCTCCTAAACGCATAGATTTCTACACGTTTAGGACACGTGCATCCGATTTCAGCCAGACCTCCTTAGTCGCCTCTACGACATGCGTGGCAGGTAACAGTGGTTCTATTCTTTACACCCCAAATTTGGGCCCCGGTTACCACTGGGCGGTCTAATGTTCAATTCTAATGCTTTGCTTAATGTTAACATATACACTAGCAAGATTTGCAAAATTCACTCCTCCTTCTTCAAACACTCTATATCGACCACTTACTACACCACTCTTTGTGATTTATATGTGATCTGAGCCTAAGAGTGATTGTACGTTGTGCCAGTTATGCGCCTACAATCATGCCAGCACATCCGATTTATGCGATGCTTTTTATTTACTACGGTAGCTTTCCTAAGTCCTACCTCAGTCGTCTCTTACGACATGCCTTGTCGATCGCAGTGTCCCTATTCTTTGCTTACCTTGAGGAACCTGGCAATACATACGGGCGAAGGAGAAATAACTAAATATGTAGTAAGCTGGTTGAATTTTTTGTAAAGAAATCTGCCCAAGAAATGAAGGAAAAAAATGGGACAAATTAAGGTTGGATGAAGAAATAAAAATATTTGATAGGAGGTCCCAAACAATTGAGTTAAACATTTTAAGAAAAACTACACAGATGATGAGAATGAACCAAACAAATGACAAACCCGATCTGCCTGGGTGAAACTCCCCTTCAGTAGATAGAAACATGAACCAAACACACGACAAACCCGATCTGCCTGGGTGAAACTCCCCTTCAGTAGATAGAAACATGAACCAAACACATGACAAACCCGATCTGCCTGGGTGAAACTTCCCTTCAGTAGATAGAAACATGAACCAAACACATGACAAACCCGATCTGCCTGGGTGAAACTCCCCTTCAGTAGATAGAAACATAACAAACACATGACAAACCCGATCTGCCTGGGTGAAACTTCCCTTCAGTAGATAGAAACATGAACCAAACACATGACAAACCCGATCTGCCTGGGTGAAACTTCCCTTCAGTAGATAGAAACATGAACCAAACACATGACAAACCCGATCTGCCTGGGTGAAACTTCCCTTCAGTAGATAGAAACATGAACCAAACACATGACAAACCCGATCTGCCTGGGTGAAACTTCCCTTCAGTAGATAGAATCATGCACACACTTGGTCAACAGAGAAAGAAAGAGAAACATATAGATATAATCATGGACACACTTGGTCAACAGAGAAAGAAGAGGAACATATAGATATAATCATGACACACTTGGTCAACAGAGAAAGTAAGAGGAACATATAGATAGAATCATGGACACACTTGGTCAACAGAGAGAGAAAGAGGAACATATAGATAGAATCATGCATACACTTGGTCAACAGAGAGAGAAAGAGGAACATATAGATAGAATCATGGACACACTTAGTCAACAGAGAAAGAAGAGGAACATATAGATAAAATGAGCGAGAGAGTGAGAGAGAGTGAGAGAGAGTGAGAAGAGAGAGGAGAGAGTGAGAGAGAGAGAGAGAGAGACGGATAATGTCTTCTTCTTCGAACGCTCCATATTAACGATTTGTTAAACCACTCTTTCTGATTTGTATGTGATCTTACCCTAAGATCCCTTGTACATTGGTGCCAGTTATGCGCCTACAAGTAGACCAACACATCCGATTTCTGCAACGCTTTTTATTTACTATGGTAGCCTCCCTATGCTCCTACCTCAGTAGCCTCTTATGACATGCCTTGTAATTCACAGTGTTACTATTCTTTATTCCCCTTGCAAGCCCCTGGCAACACACTGGAGAGATATTAAACAAATTGTGCACATTTAATCACTAATAACTGAGTAAATAATTTAGAGAAAAGAAAAAGATAATAATTTCTAGCCATGTAAAATATCATACAGTCTCCTTCTTATAGACGCTCATTAAGAAAGATTGAAAAAATTAATGTTAACAAATTAATTGAAATTTGCTTGTTACTTTCATATATTGTAACCATTGTTGTATTCAGTAATTTAGCATTAACCATTTTTGGAATTATTTCCTTGAACGATGAATCATCTCCTTGTTCTTTGGTAATCTTTTTGTTCCACTAATTATTATTAGTCATTCTTTAATGAATACTTCAGTTCTGTCCCCTACATCAGTACTTCCATACCTAGATCAGTTCTGTCCCCTACATCAGTACTTCCATACCTAGATCAGTTCTGTCCCTACATCAGTACTTCCATACCTAGATCAGTTCTGTACGCTACATCAGTACTTCCATACCTAGACCAGTTCTGTACGCTACATCAGTACTTCCATACCTAGATCAGTTCTGTACGCTACATCAGTACTTCCATACCTAGATCAGTTCTGTACCTACATCAGTACTTCCATACCTAGACCAGTTCTGTACGCTACATCAGTACTTCCATATCTAGACCAGTTCTGTACGCTACATCAGCACTTCCATACCTAACCCAGTTCTGTACGCTACATCAGCACTTCCATGCCTAGACCAGTTCTGTACGCTACATCAGTACTTCCATATCTAGACCAGTTCTGTACGCTACATCAGTACTTCCATACCTAGACCAGTTATGTACGCTACATCAGTACTTCCATACCTAGACCAGTTCTGTCCCCTATATCAGTACTTCCATACCTAGACCAGTTCTGTCCCTACATCAGTACTTCCATACCTAGACCAGTTCTGTACGCTACATCAGTACTTCCATACCTAACCAGTTCTGTCCCTACATCAGTACCCATACCTAACTTAGTTTTGTCCCCTACATCAGTACCTCCATATCTAACTTAGTTTTGTCCCCTACATCAGTACCTCCATATCTAACTTAGTTTTGTCCCCTACATCAGTACCTCATATCTAACTTAGTTTTGTCCCCTACATCAGTACCTCATATCTAACTTAGTTTTGTCCCCTACATCAGTACCTCCATATCTAACTTAGTTTGTCCCCTACATCAGTACTCCATATCTAACTTAGTTTTGTACCCCTACATCAGTACCTCCATATCTACCTTAGTTCTTGTAAGCTACATCAGACTCATACCTAACTCCAGTTTTCTCCCTACATTAGTACCTCCATTCAACTTAGCTTCTGTCCCCTACATCAGTACCTCATATCTAACTTAGTTTTGTTCCCTACATCAGTACCTCCATATCTTTCCTTAAAGTAAGAAAAAATGGCTTAGTTAGTAAAAGAAAAAGGAAAACAAAATGAGAGGAAGAAGAAAGCAATAAGGAAAAAAAAGAAAATGAATATAGAAAGTATAGAAACAATTTATATAAAGAAATACAATAGAAATAAAGAAGATGAAGCTGAATAATTGGAGGGGAAAAAAGTCCACACAACTGTAGGAAAAAAGTCCACACAACTGTAGGAAAAAAGTCCACACAACTGTAGGAAAAAAGTCCACACAACTGTAGGAAAAACAGAAGAAAACCGAGAAAACAAAATTGAGAAAAATAAATGGAAAAGAAATCGTTATCAAATGTTATGAGAATAAAAAGAGAAAATAAGTGTAGATAAATATGAAGACGGCGATGAGTCTGGCGATGCTAGTTAAAGATTATAGCCTTTCATACCTGTAAATGTCAAACCCGATTCAGAATAGCGAATTTCAAGGGTTTGCGGTTTGTCTGTTGCGGTTCAATATGAAGGCTAAAAATAATTTATGGTTAACCGCAAAATGTGATAGCTGCCTCTAAATTTGGCCAAAGTTTGACTACTGTTCTCACCAGGTACCCGTTCCTAGAGGTTAACACAGGGGTTCTCAGACAGTGTTCCCTGGGTCACACCTGTTGTTTTTACAATTTTGACCACAAGTTTATTATTTATGATAAATAATTTCAAATCCAGACAAACGTCAATGAGAATAATTTAGAAAGTCGGCAGAACGACAACAACGGAAATCTCTTGTGGAAGATTTATGTGTCTTCTTCTTCTTTTTCTTTGCTTTCGTTCTTTACCACCAATTTTAATCGCTCTTTGTGATATGTTTGGTCTTTGTCAAGAACGTGTATACGTTGTACATTGGTTTGGTAGGCCCCTAAACGCATAGACTTCTACACGTTTAGGACACGTGCATCCGATTTCAGCCAAACCTCCTTAGTCGCCTCTTGGACAAGCTTGGCAGGTAATAGTGGTTCTATTCTTTACACCCCAAATTTGGGCCCATGTAACCAATCTGGCTCTACGACGTATGTATCAAACGGGACACAAAGAGGAGATAGATAAATAATTATTTTTAGCATGTACAATTTTGATAAGCGTCTCTGATCTCTTAACTAAAGTCTAAATTTTCTGAAAATGTCCATCACACCAGCGACTCTTTCCGTTGGAAACCACTGATTTAACGGATCTAAGCAGAGGTAATTCTAACTCCACAACATATAACTACATAGAAATATGAAATGGTGGAAGCCGGGCAAAATTCATTAGAAAAGATTTTTAATTTAAAAAAACATCGCTAGAAAAATGTCTTCAACGTCTTCAAAATTACATCGGGGATCCTAACCGGTGCTACGGAGTTCGTGCACTGCAGCTGAGATCTTCCTGTGTAAGAAAGAGATAGGAGCATATATGGTTACTCACCGAAGTGCAATAATGATTTTCATATCAATCAATCAATCATTAGCGGAGTCCATCCCCTTAGTCACGCCAGAACACCGTTAGTCCTGGACCTTGGTCAACGTTTTCCGGTCTAGAATACTGGGAAGCGGGTTGGCTTGTTTGTTCAAATGATTACGTGCATGCTACAAATTTTCCCTTTTCGCCTTTCCTAGAAAGACTAGCCAATCCCAGTTCTGCTGGATTGAGAGCTAGTCGCAGAGCTCAGGGTGTAGATCCACACAAATATGAATCCAATCTGTCATATAAATCAAGTTACAAAGAATGGAAAGATAAAATGGAAGGTTGCACTAAAACTATGTTTGACAAATATCTTTTGGTCGAAACAAATATGTATATAGTTCTTAACTTTGTAACCTTTGTGTTTGGTAACAACATGTGTGTACGATTTCTTAACTTTGTAACCTTTGTGTTTGGTAAATAGCATGTGTACGATTTCTTAACTTTGTAACCTTTGTGTTGGGAAATAGCCATGTTTACCGATTTCTAACTTGTAACCTTTGTGTTTGGTAAAACATGTGTTGTACCGATTTCTTAACTTTGTAACCTTTGTGTTTGGTAAATAGCCATGTGTGTACTGATTTCTTAACTTTGTAACCTTTGTGTTTGGTAAATAGCCATGTGTGTACCGATTTCTTAACTTTGTAACCTTTGTGTTTGGTAAATAGCCATGTGGGTACCGATTTCTTTCTTACGCAGGAAAGTCTCGATGACTGTGCGCAAACTCCGTGGCGTGTGCGAGGCGAGGGACCCTATGTACTTCTAAATATGGTGAAAACTGTTGTAGAAATATTATTTTAATGTTTAATATACGTTTGCTCGGGCAGCGGTTTTGCAGCCTACTCTTAACGGTTTAAACTGAAAGAGATCTTTTACGTGATCGGCTTGAACACAGGATCTACATTTTATTGTCCGTCTCTGATAGGACTAGGAACTTGATCTCACACTGAGCCACGCGGGGAACGAACCGAGTACCTTTGGAATCAGGGGCGAACAGCTTACCTTCCAGTCATAGAGATAGGGTCGTGCGGTATATTTTCTCAGTATGATGCAAGTCTTCGAAATGCCGCCCTAAATCTTTTTCTCTATAAAATAACATTCAATTGTAATTGTAATTTTGATTTTGCTACTTATGCCACCCGCCCCCTTACGGTGCCGCCTGATGTGACCGCCTCCCTATATCATAGCACGGCACGGCCCTGCATAGAGATCACCATATTTGTTAGCATTGGGGGTTCCCCATGGGTTCATAAAACGCCGGTCCGTTCCCTAACCACTTACTTCTCCCTTTGATAGCTCAACAAGTCACTCACATGTGCCATTTCAGTGGTTGATTGGGTCTGAGACAGGAAACGAACTGCCGAGTAATGATTACAAGGGAACGAGTTGATGGCTACGTCTTTAGGATATGCACGATTTTCATTTTCAGAACGTGTACAATATTACCTGTTTGATAATACCTTCAAGCAACCTCACTCTCTTCAAAACACCAACCAACCAACACCATACATTTTGTAAGCAGTGCTCCACAAGCTAACCTACCTACCAGGTCACAGTACTAGTGAGAGTAAATATGAGAGAACATTTTCTAACCAAGGTTGGGTGGAAAGCATTCAATATCCAGGGACTGATAATCTGAGTAGGTACGTGTCTTGGGGTCACAGAGATTCAGTATACGTGAGAACTGGAGAGGAGAAGAGGAATGAGGAAAGTGGATGGGGACAGAAGACAACCACAACCTGGTTAGGGGTAAAGAAAACTATTGCAGAATATTTGGAGGATGACGGGACGGAGAGAGTAAGGTGAGATAAAACTTACTATTATTATTTGATATAAAAGCAGTGTGTTGCCAGGAATCTCAAGGGAGCAAAGGTAGCAACACTGGCTACGAGGACATGCCATGAAGGAGACTCAGGTAGGGACCTAGGAAGCACCTAGTAAAAAAAAGCGTTGCAGAAATTGGATATGCTGACCTACTGAGGTTCATGAACTGAAAGTACAATCGCTCTTAAGCTCAGATCACAAAAATCATAAGAGTGAGATAAAAGTGGTCTACACGGAACGTTCGAAGAAGAAGATTTAATGGTAGAGGTAATACAAAACACTGAGAAATAGAGAAAATAAAGAAGAGGAAGAAGAAGAAGAAGAAGAAGTAAAAGAAGAGGCAGAGGAAGAAGAAGTAGAAGTAAAATAAGATGTAGAACAAGTAGAAGATGTAGAACAAGTAGAAGATGTAGAACAAGTAGAAGATGTAGAACAAGTAGAAGATGTAGAACAAGTAGAAGATGTGAAGAAAAAGAGAAGAAAGAGAATAATAAGAGAAAGGATAAAAAAGGATAGTAAGATAGACAACAAAAAAGAAGAAGAAGTGAGGAAGAAAAAGATGAGAAGAAAAGAAGAAGAAGAAAGAGGAAAACTAAGAAAAGAAAAGAAGAGGAAGAAAAAGAGAAGAAAAGAAGAAGAAGAAAACTAAGAGAAAGAGAAGAAGAAGAGAAGAAGAAAACTAAGAGAAAGAGAAGAAGAAGAAGAGAAGAAGAGAAGAAGAAAAGAAGAAGAAGAAGAAGAAAGAAAGAAGAAGAAAAGAAGAAGAAAATGAAGAAAAGAAAGAAGAAGAAGAAAAACGAAGAAGAAAATGAAGAGGAAGAGAAGAAGAAGAGAAGAAGAAAACGAAGAGGAAAATGAAGAGGAAGAGAAGAAGAAGACGAAAAGAAGAAAAGAAGAGGAGAGAGAAGAAGAAAACGAAAAAGAAGAAAACGAAGAGGAAGAGATGAAGAAAACGAAGAGAAGAACAAAATAAGAAGAAAACGAAGAAGAAAAAGAAGAAGAAAACGAAGAAGAAAACGAAGAGGAAAATGAAGAGGAAGAGAAGAAGAAAACCAAGAGGAAGAGAAAAAAGAAAACTAAGAGAAGAGAAGAAGAAGAAAGAAGAAGAAGAAGAAGAAGAGAAAGAGAAGAAAAGAAGAGAAGAAGAAAACCAAGAAGAAAACGAAAAAAGAAGAAAAGAAGAAAAAGAAAATGAAAGGAAGAAGAAAGAAGAAAAAGAAAACGAAGAAAAGAAAGAAGAAAAGAAAAAAGAAGAGAAGAAGAGAGAAAGAAAGAAAGAAGAAGAAGAAGAAGAAGAAGAGAAAAAGAGAAGAAAGAAGAAGAAAAGAAAAGAAAAGAAGAAGAAAACGAAGAAGAAAACGAAGAGAAAGAGAAGAAGAAGCGCTTTTGTGCGTGCTCCATAAACAGTGCCTTTCGTCGCCTCTGTTATCTCTGAGGTCCACCTTTTGCGTGGCCGTCTTTTGGACCCACTGTATCGGAGTAACATTGCTTTTTGAGGTGCACTGCTTATGTGGCCGAACCATTTAATTTGTTGTTTCATGATGAAAGTCAGTACTGATGTTGTACCCACATTTTTCCTGATGACTTCATTTATAAACCAGTCTTTTCTTGTTACTCCCAGCATTCTGCGTAGACCTTTCATCTCCGAAATGAGAAAGACATACGAAAAACAGTGAAAGCGAAAGAAGTTGAAGTAATGGTTGAAGTTGTAGTAGTAGTAGTGATGTAGTAGTAGTAGCAGTAATGTAGTAGTAGTAGTAGCAGTAGTAGCAGTAGTAGTAGTAGTAGCAGCAGTAGTAGTAGTAGTAGTAGAGTAGCAGTAGTAGTAGTAGTACAGCAGTGTAGTAAGTAGTAGCAGTAGTAGCAGTAGTAGTAAATGCTGTGAGTAATAGTAGTAGTAGTAGTAGTAGTAGTAGTAGTAGTAGCAGTAGTAGTAGTAGTAGCAGTAGTAGTAGTTGTTGATATTGTTGTAGTAGTAGTAGTAGTAGTAGTAGTTATAGTAGTAGTAGTAATAGTTGTTGTAGTAGTTGTTGTTGTTGATGTTGTTGTAGTAGTAGTAGTAGTAGTTGATGTTGTTGTAGTAGTAGTAGCTGCTGTTATAGTAGTTGTATTAGTATAAAAAGTAGAAGAAGTAGCAGAAACAAAGGTAATAAAGTCTAAGAAATAACAACAACAGATGCATTAAATATTGTACTACAAGTAGTTGTAGCAGCAGTAGTAATAATAGCACTATCTGTAGTGGTTGATGTTGCTGGTAATGGTAGTGTAGTATCCGAAGTAGCAGTAGTGGTTGATGCTGCTGGTAATGGTGTTGTAGTATCCAAAGTAGCAGTACTAATGCATGACCCGCTGCAGTTTTCATTTGTCACTTCCAGGATCCAAAATGTTCCAGAGAACAAAGAAACCGTTGCACCCTCAAACCGGGTTGCATCATTGAGTCCAATTCCCAAGTGTAGAGGCGTGTCTGCCAGGGGGGTAACAGTACTGTATTAAGCTTGGAGAAATATTCCCATCTCTGTTAGTTAATATCGGTAGCTTGAGAAATCTTGTAGAAAATATCGACAAGAATATTACTGTAATGAAAGATAGAATATCGCGGAAGACATGGACAATATTCTGTATGTCCTTAATACCTTGATTTGCCCGCGTGCCCAGCGTGTTCGTGGCGCGTTGGACTACGGGTGACTAGTCCTCTGTAAGTGCGGGTTCAACTCCGCGGACTGGCAGAAAAGCTACAGGTTCCCCAGATTTACGGTGTTCCTGGCACCGAGCCGAAGGGTTACGATGTCCATGACACCGAGCTGAAGAGCTTTCAGTTCAAGTGCCTCTGGATCGGAAAAAAAATACCTTGATTTCGCATTTAACAACAATGGAAACTGTAAAGAAAAATGAGAATTGCTATGGCAATTCAGAACTTAACTCATTCGTCCGTTTAAGCTGAAATACTGGACTTTCATATGTTTTTAATGACACAAATTCAGTATACTGGTTAATTGATTATATACTGCAATGAGAATACGTCTGGAGGTCAACAGAAATCAGAAGTAAAAAATGTTAAACAGCATGAAGAATGTATATCATAACACAGACGAGATAAGAAAAACAGAATAAAACATAAAAACATGTATTTTTATGTCACAACAATTGAAATGGGAATCATAAGCTATAACACAACAATCATTCAAAAAAATAATAGAATATTTTGAAATAAAGTGCTACAGAAAAATGCATAGAACGCACTAGACAAAGAAGTTGAAAAATAGTAAACACAATATGACTCTGAATCTTGAATATTTTGGCAACATTAATATGTTACGGTGGTTTTGTTGTGTTTTTTTTCGACCCAGAAGCACTTGAGTTTTTAGCTCTTCGGCTTGGTGCAATGACATCGTAACCATTCGGTTCGGTGCCACGAACACCGTTAATCTGGAGAACATGTGGCTTTTTCTGCCAGCCCGCGGAATTGAACCCGCACTCACAGTGGGCTAGTCACACCGTCGTCCAACGCGCTACAAACACGCTGGGCAGGCCAGTTTACGGGGGTTTAAAGAGAGAAACTATGAATGGTAAATCTCTTCTTATCCTGACGATGTGGGGTAAAACAGGACTAGACAAAAGAAGAAGAAGAAATTATAGAGGGTATGATTCATGGAAGACAAGAAAGGGAAGGAGCAAGACGACAGGGAGAACTGGTAGTTAAGTGAACCATGAGCAAGGCAAGACGATGAAGAAGGCGGGGGAACTGGCTAAAGATTCAGGTGGTTTGTGAGGAGAGCCATGTTTTGTGTAGAGAATAAGAAGAATAGTCATAGGTATCTCTGTATATGAATAATATAGTTTTTATATATTAATTTCTCTTCCCGTTCATACCCCTACCTAATTATTGAAAATGTACACGCCCCTGATGTAAATTTTTGGTGATTATATTTTCTTCACAATTATTTTCTTACTTATTTCTTGCCTTCACCGATGTGTTTCTAAAGTGTGTGACCCTTGACCTACTAACCTATTGTATGAAAGACCATAACCAAGTAAGAGGCAGTAAATGTATGAAGTAGTTTTACAGCCACGAAGTGTGTTGTAACTGGCTTCCTGTGCTAACGGTGGGTGTGACTCGCTCATGTTTTCCAGTTTGGCGGGGCAGCGCTGCATTCATCCTCAGCATTGTCTGATCAATGTGTTTACGCTGTGTGTTTGTTTGCTGTTAGCTTGCAAAACTGCATCAGAACACCGCGCGATTCACTGAAAAATGGAATGAATCTACCGAAACAATCTTCCACGTTCTATGATAACTGCGTATATTTTCTTCATATATATTTCTATAACGTGCCGGTGTGTTAGGTCACATCTTTCCTTCACGGTGTGTGTAGTGTGTGTTTGAAATGTACCGAACTCATATTTATAAATAACCTTATATTTCGTGAATTTAAACAGTCAACAAACTATCTTGTGAAAAAAACATTACCAACACGCTACTATTCATTCCTAGATAAACAAGTACAGCACACATGGAACTCCCAAGTTCAAAGACGGATTATTGTACTGGTAAGTAAATAAAACGTTGAAACTGTATTTATTAACTTGTACGATACGATAAGCCACATGACAAGCCATACAAGCAGTATCAATTTTCCAACAAAACATGTCTATTCCCAGGGAAAGATGTACTTGGCTGTCCACTCTTGCCGTTAAGCGCAGGGATGGGAGCTTTAATTTGCGATCTAGGGCCAGATGAGACGCCCTTGTGTTATATCAGATACTTGCTAAAATGTTTTCTTGTTTAATTTAACTTTTTTTTTTACCACTTACGTTTTACACTACTTGAGTATAGTCATTAGTAGAATATAACATTTATTAACGTTAGTATACGATAAACCATATGACAAACCATTCAAGCGGTATCAATTTTCCGACAAAACACTTAATGTGCCAATCAATCCTAAATGCTAGTTAATTTTTGAGGCTTACAATAACAAGTTGACGATATTTGTTGTATAGTCATGCGTAGAGTATTGAATCAATCCTAACATAAGTCAGCGAGGTCTGTATCAATCCTAACATATGCCAGCGATAGTTGAATCAATCCTAACATATGCCAGCAAGAGTTGTAAACAACCTAACATAGCCAGCGAGAGTTGTATCAATCCTAACATATGCCAGCGAGGGTTGTATCAATCCTAACATATGCCAGCGAGAGTTGTATCAATCCTAACATATGCCAGTGAGAGTTGTATCAATCCTAACATATGCCAGCGAGAGTTGTATCAATCCTAACATATGCCAGCGAGAGTTGTTGTATCAATCCTAAAATATGCCAGCAAGAGTTGTTGAATCAATCCTAACATATGCCAGCAAGAGTTGTTGAATCAATCCTAACATATGCCAGCAAGAGTTGTTGAATCAATCCTAACATATGCCAGCAAGAGTTGTTGAATCCATCCTAACATATGCCAGCGAGAGTTGTTGAATCAATCCTAACATATGCCAGCAAGAGTTGTTGAATCAATCCTAACATATGCCAGCGAGAGTTGTTGAATCAATCCTAACATATGCCAGCTAGAGTTGTTGTATCAATCCTAATATATGCCAGCGAGAGTTGTTGTATCAATCCTAACATATGCCAGCGAGAGTTGTTGTATCAATCCTCCTAACATATGCCAGCGAGAGTTGTTGAATCAATCCTAATATATGCCAGCGAGAGTTGTTGTATCAATCCTAACATATGCCAGCGAGAGTTGTTGTATCAATCCTAACATATGCCAGCGAGAGTTGTTGAATCAATCCTAATATATGCCAGCGAGAGTTGTTGAATCAATCCTAATATATGCCAGCGAGAGTTGTTGAATCAATCCTAACATATGCCAGCGAGAGTTGTTGAATCAATCCTAACATATGCCAGCAAGAGTTGTTGAATCAATCCTAACATATACCAGCGAGAGTTGTTGAATCAATCCTAACATATGCCAGCAAGAGTTGTTGAATCAATCCTAACATATGCCAGCGAGAGTTGTTGAATCAATCCTAACATATGCCAACGAGAGTTGAAAAATGACTAAAGGTATAGAAAGTAGGTTAAATGCGTTTGAAAATAAATGTCTGCGAAAATAATGTACATAAAATGGGATAATTCAAGAGAAGTGATGAAATCAGAGAAATATCTTGTCAACCACTAGTAACAAATGTTATAAGGAGGAGAAGATTGAGATATGGATTCAGGATGTAACTGATGGTTTGAACATGACGGCTGCAGAGGCAGGAAATCTGGCCTATGAGACAGAGAAATTCCGAAGGACTATTGGGGTGGCAAAGTTCTGCTCAGGACAAGCTATTTGTTGATGATGATGACAGACAAGGGAACAAGATAATTTTCAACTTATTGTTTCCTTTATTCTGATATCGTAAACAGTATCATCAACTATTTCTTCTCTGATAGCATAAACAGTATCATCAACTATTTCTTCTCTGATAGCATAAACAGTATCATCAACTATTTCTTCTCTGATAGCATAAACAGTATCATCAACTATTTCTTCTCTGATAGCATAAACAGTATCATCAACTATTTCTTCTCTGATAGCATAAACAGTATCATCAACTATTTCTTCTCTGATAGCATAAACAGTATCATCAACTATTTCTTCTCTGATAGCATAAATAGTATCATCAACTATTTCTTCTCTGATAGCATAAATAGTATCATCAACTATTTCTTCTCTGATAGCATAAATAGTATCATCAACTATTTCTTCTCTGATAGCATAAATAGTATCATCAACTATTTCTTCTCTGATAGCATAAATAGTATCATCAACTATTTCTTCTCTGATAGCATAAATAGTATCATCAACTATTTCTTCTCTGATAGCAAAAATAGTATCATCAACTATTTCTTCTCTGATAGCATAAATAGTATCATCAACTATTTCTTTTCTGATATCTTACATTAAGAGAACTAATATTTTTTTTTTTAAATTATACATTTCTTAACCCATTAACCCTTCTGAGCTGATACATCGGCTCGCTGTATTTTTAATATGATACAATGTCAGAATACTAGCTAATTAAGTGTCTCACTCTCTATCTCACTCATATTTTGTTAACTCCTGATTGGGGCATATGCCCTCAACCATTTCATGCCAGGTCTTCCTATCTTTAGCAATCTCTTACAGCTCCCTCCAGCTCTTCTGTATATTGTTAATCTCTGCCTCCATGTATTTCTAGAGTTCCTCTCTTTCGCTTTCCCTGTGGGTTCCAGGAAAAGGCCCTTCTTGTTATATATTCCCCTCGAATTTTCTCAAGGTGTGTCTTATCCAGCACCCTTTTTCACTTCTTGGTTCCCTGGAATATGTCGTATTCTCTGCACAAGTTTCTCATTTGTTAGTCTATCGTACCATCTAATTCAGTATGAAAATGAAAATCGTGGCATATCCTAAAGGACGTAGCCATCAACCACAGTAAACTAGTCGTTGGATTTTTCTAGGCACCACTTATACGTTCAGTAGTTTGTCATTGCTTTCTGAACGGTGAGGTCTATTTTACCTTTTGTAAAAATCCCACGAAACGAATTTGCTTCCAAACTTGCCCACCGTGGGGTTTGAACCAGGTACGCTTGGGTTTGTGATCGAGCTCACTACCGCTTGAGCTACAGAGTATACATTGCAAAATAAGTTCTTCTGGAGGTTTTTTTAAAATAAAACATTGTAAGGATAACCCTTGGTTGAGTCTATTTTAAAATAAAACATTGTGGGGTGAAAGGATAACCCTTGGTTGAGTCTGTGTTGTGGAATAAAGTTGCTGTTTTGTTATCGATGTATATTTGCCAGAGCGTTGTCCTTGTAGGCTGGGCAGTATAGCATCAAGATATTTAGTCTGGTAGAACGAGAAAGTGGTGGCGTCTGTGGCGGGGATAGTGGACCGGTCTATTAACCACGACGTTCTGAGTTCGACGTTCTGAGTTGGAATCACGCTGCGGAAAATTCTGTTGTAAATAGTTTCGAGTGGATTTTTTTTTACAAAAAGACGATGGCACCATACGTTGATAAAGCAATGGCAAACTACTGAACGTAATAATGCCTAGAACAATCACAAACAGCATTAAAAGTTGGGGTTTTTCCGCAAAATCGTATAAAGGATATGCAATTAATATTATTATAGATCGAGAAGAGAGAAAGAAGAGATGTTATGGAAGTTAAGATTTGATTTAAATAGCTGATTAGAAACAGATCTATTGCCGTCACCTCATCCTATTTGACTATAATAGATCTCAAACATGGTCTGTCTCTTGCCCTGGTCAGATCAAGTGCCATCTCCACATCAAATATTGATTTTAACTATATCTTCTTCATATCCTGTTTGACTACAGCACAAGTATTTCCAATGTCGTTTAACCATTTTCATATCTTCCAAGGTCCCAATATTTCCAAGTTCTCCATGTTATACTTTTGCATCAGGCCTCTTATCCACTGCATCTTTCCAATGTTCTATGACATCCAGGCCTCATGTTCCCATCACTGCCATCAGAGATATGTCCTAGCCAATGTTTCCTTATGACATCCAGGCCTCATGTTCCCATCCACTGCCCATCAGAGATATGTCCTAGCCAATGTTTCCTTATGACATCCAGGCCTCATGTTCCCATCCACTGCCCATCAGAGATATGTCCTAGCCAATGTTTCCTTATGACATCCAGGCCTCATGTTCCCATCCACTGCCCATCAGAGATATGTCCTAGTCAATGTTTCCTTATGACATCCAGGCCTCATGTTCCCATCCACTGCCCATCAGAGATATGTCCTAGTCAATGTTTCCTTATGACATCCAGGCCTCATGTTCCCATCCACTGCCCATCAGAGATATGTCCTAGTCAATGTTTCCTTATGACATCCAGGCCTCATGTTCCCATCCACTGCCCATCAGAGATATGTCCTAGTCAATGTTTCCTTATGACATCCAGGCCTCATGTTCCCATCCACTGCCCATCAGAGATATGTCCTAGTCAATGTCTCCTTATGACATCCAGACCTCATGTTCCCATCCACTGCCCATCAGAGATATGTCCTAGTCAATGTTTCCTTATGACATCCAGGCCTCATGTTCCCATCCACTGCCCATCAGAGATATGTCCTAGTCAATGTTTCCTTATGACATCCAGGCCTCATGTTCCCATCCACTGCCCATCAGAGATATGTCCTAGCCAATGTTTCCTTATGACATCCAGGGCTCATGTTCCCATCCACTGCCCATCAGAGATATGTCCTAGCCAATGTTTCCTTATGACATCCAGGCCTCATGTTCCCATCCACTGCCCATCAGAGATATGTCCTAGCCAATGTTTCCTTATGACATCCAGGCCTCATGTTCCCATCCACTGCCCATCAGAGATATATCCTAGTCAATGTTTCCTTATGACATCCAGGCCTCATGTTCCCATCCACTGCCCATCAGAGATATATCCTAGTCAATGTCTCCTTATGACATCCAGGCCTCATGTTCCCATCCACTGCCCATCAGAGATATGTCCTAGTCAATGTTTCCTTATGACATCCAGGGCTCATGTTCCCATCCACTGCCCATCAGAGATATGTCCTAGTCAATGTCTCCTTATGACATCCAGACCTCATGTTCCCATCCACTGCCCATCAGAGATATATCCTAGTCAATGTTTCCTTATGACATCCAGGCCTCATGTTCCCATCCACTGCCCATCAGAGATATGTCCTAGTCAATGTCTCCTTATGACATCCAGCATCATGTTCCCATCCACTGCCCATCAGAGATATCGCAAGTCTATGACATCCAGGCTCATGTCATCCGCCCATCAGAGATGCTATGTCATCAGGCTCGCCCATCACTGCCATCAGAATATGTCAAGCCAGTCATGACATCAGGCTCATTTACTGCCATCAGAGATGTCCTAGTCAATGTCTCTACTGACATACAATATACGCTTAATCTTCGTCTTTTAAAGATGGTTTCCAATGAAGAACAGTGTGTTTGTTTTAAAATTCCTTCATTTCCGATTCTATTCGGCCGTGTGTTTCCGAGGCTCGCAAGGGAAGCAAAGAATACTACCACTGCAACCTACAAGGCATATCGTAAGAGGTGATTGAGATCGGGATCTAGGGAAGCTACCCTAGTAAATCTTCTTCTTCTTCGCGATCGGTTTCGTATGCTCGTCTAAACCATGAGATAGATTGCCTCTATGAAGCTGCATGTCAGTTGGAGTTCCTCGAGAGTTCCCCATAGCTGCCCTAGTAAATAAAAAGCGTCGCAGAAATCGGATGTGCTGGCCTACTTGTAGTCGCATAACTGGCACAACGTACAATCGCTCTTAGGTTCAGATCACATACAGATCACAAAGAGTGATTTAATAAGTGGTCGATATGGAGCGTTTGTTGAAGTATAAGAAGCTATTAGACCAACACATTTGCAGGATTTTTCTTAATTATTTATTATGGAATGTTTACTTAGATTTGGCAGATAGAAGGTTTGTCTCTTTAAATGGCAACTTTAATTGTAATAGATTTGGAAGATAGAAGGTTTGTCTCTTTAAATGGCAACTTTAATTGTAATAGATCTGGGAGATAGAAGGTTTGTCTCTTTAAATGGCAACTTTGATTGTAATAGATCTGGGAGATAGAAGGTTTGTCTCTTTAAAAGGCAACTTTAATTGTAATAGATCTGGAAGATAGAAGGTTTGTCTCTTTAAATGGCAACTTTAATTGTAATAGATTTGGAAGATAGAAGGTTTGTCTCTTTAAATGGCAACTTTGATTGTAATAGATCTGGAAGATAGAAGGTTTGTCTCTTTAAATGGCAACTTTGATTGTAATAGATTTGGAAGATAGAAGGTTTGTCTCTTTAAATGGCAACTTTGATTGTAATAGATTTGGAAGATAGAAGGTTTGTCTCTTTAAATGGCAACTTTGATTGTAATAGATCTGGAAGATAGAAGGTTTGTCTCTTTAAATGGCAACTTTGATTGTAATAGATCTGGAAGATAGAAGGTTTGTCTCTTTAAATGGCAACTTTATTGTAATAGATCTGGAAGATAGAAGGTTTGTCTCTTTAAATGGCAACTTATGTAAAGATTAGATAATTTGTCTTTAAATCCTTGAGTATAACGATAGAAGGTTTGTCTCTTTAAATGGCAACTTTATTGTAATAGATCTGTAGAGAAGGTTTGTCTCTTTAAATGGCAACTTTAATTGTAATAGATCTGGGAGATAGAAGGTTTGTCTCTTTAAATGGCAACTTTAATTGTAATAGATTTGGAAGATAGAAGGTTTGTCTCTTTAAATGGCAACTTTAATTGTAATAGATCTGGGAGATAGAAGGTTTGTCTCTTTAAATGGCAACTTTGATTGTAATAGATCTGGGAGATAGAAGGTTTGTCTCTTTAAATGGCAACTTTGATTGTAATAGATCTGGGAGATAGAAGGTTTGTCTCTTTAAATGGCAACTTTGATTGTAATAGATCTCCAACATTTTCTTTTGCCTTCCTTTAAACTTTCATCTTTTTTTCTGCTTTGTTTTCATGCTCATTCGTATCAGTTCCTTCTTATCTCTTTACACTCAACTTTTTTTGAGTAGAGTTAACAACATTATTTTGTCTCTTTTATGTCCAAAATATTTGTCTCTTTTGAATATGTTTTAATAATGTTCTTTTCATTTTGAATTTTTACAGAATTTTTTTCAATAACTGCATTTGTTTTCATTACATACTTTCTATTTTTTATATTTATATTTTTTTATATTCTCTCTAATTTATATGTAAATCTACATTTTACTTTCATTAAATATTCTCTCTAATTTATATGTAAATCTACATTTTACTTTCATGAAATATCTAATTTATATGTAAATCTACATTTTACTTTCATGAAATATCTAATTTATATGTAAATCTACATTTTACTTTCATGAAATATTCTCTCTAATTTATATGTAAATCTACATTTTACTTTCATGAAATATCTAATTTATATGTAAATCTACTTTACTTTCACAAATATTCTCTCTAATTTATATGTAAATCTACCTTTACTTTCATAAATATTTCTCTAATTATATCTAAATCTACATTTTACTTTCATGAAATATTATCTCTAATTTATATGTAAATCTACTTTTCTACTTTCATGAAATATTATCTAATTTATACGTAAAACTACATTCTACTGTCATAAAATATTTTATAATTTATATGTAAATCTACATTCTACTTCTATGAAATATTTTATAATTTATATGTAAATCTACATTCTACTTCTATGAAATATTTTATAATTTATATGTAAATCTACATTCTACTTCTATGAAATATTTTATAATTTATATGTAAATCTACATTTTACTTCTATGAAATATCTAATTTATATGTAAATCTACATTCTACTTCTATGAAATATTTTATAATTTATATGTAAATCTACATTCTACTTCTATGAAATATCTAATTTATATGTAAATCTACATTCTACTTCTATGAAATATTTTATAATTTATATGTAAATCTACATTCTACTTCTATGAAATATCTAATTTATATGTAAATCTACATTCTACTTCTATGAAATATCTAATTTATATGTAAATCTACATTCTACTTCTATGAAATATCTAATTTATATGTAAATCTACATTCTACTTCTATGAAATATCTAATTTATATGTAAATCTACATTCTACTTGTATGAAATATCTAATTTATATGTAAATCTACATTCTACTTGTATGAAATATCTAATTTATATGTAAATCTACATTCTACTTGTATGAAATATCTAATTTATATGTAAATCTACATTCTACTTGTATGAAATATCTAATTTATATGTAAATCTACATTCTACTTGTATGAAATATCTAATTTATATGTAAATCTACATTCTACTTGTATGAAATATCTAATTTATATGTAAATCTACATTCTACTTCTATGAAATATCTAATTTATATGTAAATCTACATTCTACTTGTATGAAATATCTAATTTATATGTAAATCTACATTCTACTTGTATGAAATATCTAATTTATATGTAAATCTACATTCTACTTCTATGAAATATCTAATTTATATGTAAATCTACATTCTACTTGTATGAAATATCTAATTTATATGTAAATCTACATTCTACTTCTATGAAATATTGTATAATGTGTTGTATTGTCGGCAACTAGACATCTCAAACATGAGCTGATATCTCTGGCATGTATCTTAGCTCTGACCGCCTCCCATATAATCAATTAGATATGATCCTTTACTACAGTATAACTCAGTAGATGTGGTACTACAAAACGTTTTCATTTTGTAAAAGTTTACCAGTACTTGTAGAGACAACTCACTTCTACACCTGGTGTGTGGAGAGTTAATTCACTTCTATACCTGGTGTGTGGTGTATCAACTCACTTCTACACCTGGTGTGTGGAGATTCATGTCTGTTCTGTGTTCAAAATATTAGACATGTCTTTTCTTCATTTCACTGAGTAATTTATCTTACCATTTCCTTCTTCCACTTCTTCGGACGCTCCATATCGACCACTTGTTAAATCACTATTTTGTGATATGTATGTGATCTGAGCCTAAGAGCGATTGTACGTTGTGCCAGTTATGCGCCTACAAGTAGGCCAGCACATCCAATTTCTGCGAAGCTTTCTGTATTCACTACGGTAGCTTCCCTAGGCTTCTACCTCAGCCGCCTCTTACGACATGCCTTGTAGATCGCAGTGTTGCTATTCTTTGCTCCCCATGCGAGTCCCCGCAACACAAGGGCGTTACATTTCCAAGTATTGTAGTACTTCTCCAATTGTCTGTTTTTTGTCATCATCTATTACACCCAGTGTACATTCTCATACCTTATGTCAAATATTTGATGCTTACAAATGATAATTTTATGTTTCAACTTTTGTTTATGTATGATAATTTTATGTTTCAACTTTTGTTTATGTATGATAATGTTATGTTTCAACTTTTTGTTTATGTATGATAATTTTATGTTTCAACTTTTGTTTATGTATGATAATTTTATGTTTCAACTTTTGTTTATGTATGATAATTTTATGTTTCAACTTTTGTTTATGTATGATAATTTTATGTTTCAACTTTTTTGTTTATGTATGATAATTTTATGTTTCAACTTTTGTTTATGTATGATAATTTTATGTTTCAACTTTTGTTTATGTATGATAATTTTATGTTTCAACTTTTGTTTATGTATGATAATTTTATGTTTCAACTTTTTGTTTATGTATGATAATTTTATGTTTCAACCTTTTGTTTATGTATGATAATTTTATGTTTCAACTTTTTGTTTATGTATGATAATTTTATGTTTCAACTTTTGTTTATGTATGATAATTTTATGTTTCAACTTTTGTTTATGTATGATAATTTTATGTTTCAACTTTTGTTTATGTATGATAATTTTATGTTTCAATTTTTGTTTATGTATGATAATTTTATGTAGAATTTGATATGTGTGTATGCTACTTGTATGTGGAATATGATGATTGCGAGTCCTGTATGAACTAAGTATAAAAAACTATCGTAAGGAGATACTGTTCTGCCTGGATTGATTATACCAATGTATACAACATGAAACGGCAACTTGAGGCCTCCTGCGACATAATCCTGAAGGGAGGAATTATAAGTGCCATATGTACAAAGTGCAAATATAGTAGTTTTGGTTGTTTCGTAAAATAGATCTTCCAATCGATATTTTAATATCAGTAAAGTATTGACCTGTAGAAGAGACAATATGTTGATTGATTGATTGATTGATCGATTGATTGATTGTTAGGACCTTCATCATTGCACTTCGGTGAATAACCATATGTACTACGATTTACATGAAAAACCTCAGCGCAGTGCACGAACTCCGTAGCACAGGTCATGGAAAATTCAATACAGCAATGGTTGAAAGATACATATCGATGAATCATGTTGAACACACGCGCAAAGACAGTTAAGTTTGGGAAAGAGAGAGAGACATCGTGTGTTAAGGAATCAGACTTGACGGACATTGTAACAGCAGAAGAATATGTGGACAATGAGAAAAATGCCGACAATTAAAGAGAAGATATTTCTTAGCTTTTCATCGTGGTGCGGCAGAAAGTCAATTATAGTTATGTTTATACTATCTATATTCTTCTTCTTCTTTTGTCGTCACACTGCTACCGGGCTGTTGCCCAGTGTCGTGGTTTTCTGTTTTTGTCTTGCGCTGTTCTGGTGGCTTGTGTGATTGTTATCTTTGCTCTTTCACGGATTCTGCTACGCCATCTAACCATCTTTCGTGGTCTTCCTCTGCCTTCTTTCAGATTTTCTGTTGTAGAAGACTCTGTATACTGTGGAGTTTGGATGCATTCTTATTAAGTGGCCAAACCACTTCATTCTTTGTTTATCTATATAATTCAAGCACGGTTTTGTGCCAACTTTCTTTCTTATGCTGATGTTGGTGATTCTGTCTTTTCTTGTGTTGTTGGTAACTTTTCCAGGCAACGCATTTTCACATGTAGTTATTTTTGTGACTGCGCTTTGCTCAATGTCCATGTTTGGCTCTGGTAACACAAAGTAGGTATAAAAATGCTGTTGATCTTTTTGTTTCTTAGCTGCCTGTTAAATTTTGGGTGCCTTAACAATGGGCTAGCTGGTAGTTCAAGCATTTGCTTTTGTACTCTAGCCTCTATCTCTCTATCCAGTTTCCGTCTTCTGTGAATATGCTTCCTAAGTATTTGAATTCTTTCACTTGGTTTATTTTAGTGCCATTGACATGTATGTCTAGATTATTATATATAGTAATATTCTATATTACTATATATAAATAGTAATATAGTTACTATACTTTATTTCTATATATATACTTTATTTCTATATATACTATATTTCTATATATATACTATATTTCTATATATACTTTATTTCTATATATACTATATTTCTATATATATACTTTATTTCTATATATATACTATATTTCTATATATATACTATATTTCTATATATACTATATTTCTATATATATATACTATATTTCTATATATATACTATATTTCTATATATATATACTATATTTCTATATATACTTTATTTCTATATATATACTATATTTCTATATATATACTATATTTCTATATATATACTATATTTCTATATATATACTATATTTCTATATATATACTATATTTCTATACTATATTTCTATATATACTATATTTCTATATATACTATATTTCTATATATATATACTATATTTCTATATATATACTATATTTCTATATATATACTATATTTCTATATATATACTATATTTCTATATATATACTATATTTCTATATATATACTATATTTCTATATATATACTATATTTCTATATATATACTATATTTCTATATATATACTATATTTCTATATATATATACTATATTTCTATATATATACTATATTTCTATATATATACTATATTTCTATATATATACTATATTTCTATATATATACTATATTTCTATATATATACTATATTTTATATATATACTATATTCTATATATACTATATTTCTATATAAAACTATATTTCTATATATACTATATTTCTATATATATACTATATTTCTATATATATACTATATTTCTATATATACTATATTTCTATATATACTATATTTCTATATATATACTATATTTCTATATATACTTTATTTCTATATATACTATATTTCTATATATATACTTTATTTCTATATATACTATATTTCTATATATATACTATATTTCTATATATACTTTATTTCTATATATACTATATTTCTATATATATACTATATTTCTATATATATACTATATTTCTATATATACTATATTTCTATATATATACTATATTTCTATATATACTATATTTCTATATATATACTATATTTCTATATATATATACTATATTTCTATATATACTATATTTCTATATATATACTATATTTCTATATATATACTATATTTCTATATATACTTTATTTCTATATATACTATATTTCTATATAAAACTTTATTTCTATATATACTTTATTTCTATATATATACTATATTTCTATATATATACTATATTTCTATATATATACTATATTTCTATATATATTATATTTCTATTATATACTATATTTTCTATATATACTATATTTCTATATATATACTATATTTCTATATATATACTATATTTCTATATATATACTATATTTCTATATATATACTATATTTCTATATATATACTATATTTCTATATATACTATATTTCTATATATACTATATTTCTATATATATACTATATTTCTATATATATACTATATTTCTATATATATACTATATTTCTATATATATACTATATTTCTATATATATACTATATTTCTATATATATATACTATATTTCTATATATATACTATATTTCTATATATATACTATATTTCTATATATATACTATATTTCTATATATATACTATATTTCTATATATATATACTATATTTCTATATATATACTATATTTCTATATATATATACTATATTTCTATATATACTATATTTCTATATATATACTATATTCTATATATATATATATTCTATTAAATTTCTATATATATATACTATATTTCTATATATATTTTATATATATATATTCTATATAAAACTATATTTCTATATATATACTATATTTCTATATATATACTATATTTCTATATATATACTATATTTCTATATATATACTATATTTCTATATATATACTATATTTCTATATATATATACTATATATTCTATATTCTATATACTACTATTCTATATATACTATATTTCTATATATACTATATTTCTATATATATACTATATTTCTATATATATACTATATTTCTATATATATACTATATTTCTATATATACTATATTTCTATATATATACTATATTTCTATATATATACTATATTTCTATATATATACTATATTTCTATATATATACTATATTTCTATATATATACTATATTTCTATATATATACTATATTTCTATATATATATACTATATTTCTATATATATACTATATTTCTATATATATACTATATTTCTATATATATACTATATTTCTATATATATACTATATTTCTATATATATATACTATATTTCTATATATACTATATTTCTATATATATATACTATATTTCTATATATACTATATTTCTATATATATACTATATTTCTATATATATACTATATTTCTATATATACTATATTTCTATATATATACTATATTTCTATATATATACTATATTTCTATATATACTATATTTCTATATATATACTATATTTCTATATATATACTATATTTCTATATATATACTATATTTCTATATATATATACTATATTTCTATATATACTATATTTCTATATATATATACTATATTTCTATATATATACTATATTTCTATATATATATACTATATTTCTATATATACTATATTTCTATATATACTATATTTCTATATATATACTATATTTCTATATATATACTATATTTATATATATACTATATTTCTATATATATACTATATTTCTATATATATATACTATATTTCTATATATATACTATATTTCTATATATATACTATATTTCTATATATATACTATATTTCTATATATACTATATTTCTATATATACTATATTTCTATATATATACTATATTTCTATATATATACTATATTTCTATATATATACTATATTTCTATATATACTATATTTCTATATATATACTATATTTCTATATATATACTATATTTCTATATATACTATATTTCTATCTATATACTATATTTCTATATATATACTATATTCTATATGTATACTATATTTCTATATATATACTATATTTCTATATATACTATATTTCTATATATATATACTATATTTCTATATATATACTATATTTCTATATATATATACTATATTTCTATATATATACTATATTTCTATATATACTATATTTCTATATATATACTATATTTCTATATATATACTATATTTCTATATATATACTATATTTCTATATATATACTATATTTCTATATATATATACTATATTTCTATATATATACTATATTTCTATATATATACTATATTTCTATATATACTATATTTCTATATATACTATATTTCTATATATACTATATTTCTATATATATACTATATTTCTATATATATACTATATTTCTATATATACTATATTTCTATATATATACTATATTTCTATATATATACTATATTTCTATATATACTATATTTCTATCTATATACTATATTTCTATATATATACTATATTTCTATATATATACTATATTTCTATATATATACTATTTTTCTATATATATACTATATTTCTATATATATATACTATATTTCTATATATACTATATTTCTATATATATACTATATTTCTATATATATACTATATTTCTATATATATACTATATTTCTATATATATACTATATTTCTATATATATACTATATTTCTATATATATACTATATTTCTATATATATACTATATTTCTATATATATATACTATATTTCTATATATATACTATATTTCTATATATATATACTATATTTCTATATATACTATATTTCTATATATATACTATATTTCTATATATATACTATATTTCTATATATATACTATATTTCTATATATATACTATATTTCTATATATATACTATATTTCTATATATATGTCATAGTTCCCCAGATGGCAGAGGAGGAATGGACAGTTAGCCATATAGTTAGTGTAGTATGTAATTAGATAATTAGTTGAGACTATGTGTTGCACTCTCTAAGCAGAGGCGCAACACATAACAACGAGACAATGACGTTTTTACGTAGCTGTGTAGTGACGGATTAGCAACATTCCTTGGAGAAAACAAGGTGACTAAGATTGAACCCTTGAGATGAGACAGGCGTGTTTTTTGTCGCCATGATTAACATCGTCAAATAAATATATATATGAATACTGAACGACAGCATTGGCTTTTATTATCGAGTGTGCATGGACCCCCACCTTAACAATTTGGTGTCAGAGAGTAAAAAGATCTCCCACCGTCCCACACCAACTATGGACCAGAATGGATTGCAAATCTATCAAAGTGAGTCGTTTCGATCGATAACTATTTTCAACATTTGACTATTTTCTGCTACATCTTGGTTTCACCTTCCATCATGGAAGGCTCTTCGATCATTATTTTCAATGATTGCATTTGAACACTTACAAGGCAGTGCGTAATAACCTCACTGCCCTTTCCAACAGAAGTCTATCGATCATTATTTTCATGATTGCCTCATTTATGAAGACCTTACACGCAGTGCATAACTCGTAGTGTACTCACGTTTCATTTTGTAAAGTTATCAGTTTCTAGAGATAATCTCACTTTAACCTTGAGTAATTCCTTCAACCTGGTGTTTTCAACTCACTCTCACCTGTCTTGGAGATTCATGTGCTTTCTGTCAAAATTTAGAATGTCTTGTTCATCTTCACTGAGTATATAACTACCTTATTTTCCAACTTCTGTTGACGCATTCGACCACTTGTTAAATCACGTATTTTGTGATAGATTTCTGGCCAGTGCTTTGTTCTTTCCAGTTGCGTGACATAGCAGACACAACGAAGCTTGATTACTGTCTCCAGGCTCTATGCCCCAGACATGCTTGAGTTCGCATGTTCTATCGTTGTTCTGAAAAATGGCTTACATCAATATTGGTCATCGCGCACTTTTAGACCAGAATTCTCATACTTAGCATTTTATGTCAAGAAAGTTTTTGTCCTGGAAAATTTTATGACTTTGTTTATGTATAAATTTTTAGGTTCCTGTTTATGTATGATAATTTTAGTTTCAACTGGTGATGTATTGGATGTGAACTTTGTATTATATAGTTCAACTTTTGTTTCGTTGATATCTATGCAACTTTGTTTATGATGATAATTATGTTCTTTTGTATGTGTAATTGTTTTCCTTTAGAGATAAGAACTTGATTTGTGAACTTTATGTCAATTGATTTATGAACATTATGTTACCGTTTTTTTATGTATATATTTATGTTTCATTTTGTTTATGTGATAATTTTATTTTCAATTTTGATGTATGATAATTTATGTTAATTTTTTTTATGTATATATATTTCTACTTTTATGTATGATAATTTTGTTTCAATTTTGTTTAGTATGATATATGTTCCATGAGCAATTTATGTTTCACTTTTGTTATTACTGATATTTCTATGCATTTGTATTATTAGATGTCTTATGTAAATTGATATGTGTGAAAATCGTGTGGAATATGTTGATTGCAGTCCTCAGAAAGCATATACATCGTAGAGTCTGCTGCCTATTGATTATACCATGTATACAATGAACGGCAACTGCAGAGGTTGCGACATAATCCAAGGGAGGAATATAATTCCTATGTACGTGCAATAAGTCTTGTTGTTCGATAGATCTTCGAATCGATACGTTCTTCAGTGAGAATTGTGTAGAAAGACATTGATTTTTATGAGCGTTATTATGGCCTCATCAGGTCAGGAATAGACACATATGAGCATTTCTACGAACCTCAGTTCGAGAGACTGAATCCAGCTAGCACGGTCAAAATCCTAAGTTGGTTGTAGTCTATCGGTCTTTGAAACCGCCAGACCGTTAGTTTGGGCCAGAGAGGGAGATCGTGCCTCGATCTACTTACACATTGCCGGCCTTTGCATGAGAAACCCGACTAGAGGAAGATCATTAGCCCTCGAAATCAATAATCTTGGATCAGTTTATATTCTTCTCCTGCGCACGACGGGCTGTTGTTCAGGTCGTGTTGTGCTCCTGGTGGCTTGTGGATGTTATCTCGCCTTTCACACTGCACGCATCACTGCTTTCTGTGGATCTATCCCTCTCCCGGGAGCCGGAGGCTGCTGGGGCCCTACTAGTTCGACATTTCACACGCTTTTGGAAGCCCTGAGTGCTGAGGGTGACGATCTTCATTCTGGGTCACGCGCCGATTTCCTGCGTATCCTCTCTACTACGCCTATTCGGCGGAAAGATTCTTGTCAGGATCGACCAGAGGTTACATGGTGCGCTGATATGAAGCAGCTTTTGTGAACTACCTTAATATTCTTCTTTCCAGTCGGAATAGAAGGAGCAACCCTGGGTGTCAGGCATGATCAGATAAACAGACATGACATATGATTGCTTATAAAGGGAAGAAGCAGCATTTCTTCATTAGTCCTCTGTATCAATAGGCTGCCTGATTCAAGATTTAATTTTCTGATTTACTCATTGAGTCGAATGAGTTTTAATTTTTTACATTTCAGATGACAATCGCATGACATATACATATAATATTTGATTTTTCAATGTTGATATTAAGTACCATGCAATTTTATTATAGATTTTCCTATATAATAAAATTCGATTTATTTCAGTATATATAAATTAATGAGTACAATTATTCTAATTATTTTTCTTATAAATTATTCTAATATTCATACAATAATCTTTATAGATATACATATTATATTCTATGTATCATCATGATCTATATGTCTTATACTGATTTTCTTATCTACCTTCTTCATTATATATTTTCTCAATTATATGATATTCTGTATTACATTGTCATATATACTATATTCTATACAGTCTCACTTTATATAGCAAATATTAATTCTCATAATTATCTATATATACTATAATATATACTATAGATAATCAAGTATTATATACGATATATATACAAAATACATGATAAATTTATATATACTATATTTCAATATACTATAGTTTCAATATACTATATTTCTATATCAGCTATAATTGACATATAACTATATTTATATATATTATATTTATATATTAATATCTGAGATATATATTGCATCTTCTATATAGCATACATAATAACTATACTATATATATACTATTTCTACTATTTATACATTACTAATCTATATACATTTCTATGAAAAACTAAGTACTAAGTATTATACCTTGATATAATACTTATTTCATATTAACTATTTCTAATATAATATATATATATATACTATAGACTATACATATACTTTATTTATTCAGTATCTATGATCCTATATATACTATATTTATATATATATACTATATTTCTATATATATACTATATTTCTATATATATACTATATTTCTATATATATACTATATTTCTATATATATACTATATTTCGATATATATACTATATTTCTATATATATATACTATATTTCTATATATATACTATATTTCTATATATACTATATTTCTATATATATACTATATTTCTATATATATATATTTATTTCTATATATATACTATATTTCTATATATACTATATTTCTATATATATATACTATATTTCTATATATATATACTATATTTCTATATATATACTATATTTCTATATATATATACTATATTTCTATATATATACTATATTTCTATATATATACTATATTTCTATATATATACTATATTTCTATATATATACTATATTTTATATATATACTACTATATTTCTATATATATACTATATTTCTATATATATACTATATTTTATATATATACTATATTTCTATATATATACTATATTTCTATATATACTATATTTCTATATATATACTATATTTCTATATATACTATATTTCTATATATATACTATATTTCTATATATATACTATATTTCTATATATATATACTATATTTCTATATATACTATATTTCTATATATATACTATATTTCTATATATATATACTATATTTCTATATATATATCTTTATATTTCTATATATATACTATATTTTACTATATATACTATATTTCTATATATATATACTATTCATATATATACTATATATATATACTATATTATCAGTACTTTTGACAAGACTTAACTTATGTATGCTCATTTAGTTAACACTGAAATATCAACTTGCAACTGTCACCCTCCGTTGATATCTCTTCTTCTTCTTTGCGTTCGTTCTTTACGACCAATTTTAATCACCTTTTGTGATATGTTTGATCTTTGCCAAGAACGTGTATACGTTGTACATTGGTTTTGTAGGCCCTAAACGCATAGACTTCTACACGTTTAGGACACATGCATCCGATTTCAACAAACCTCCTTAGTCGCCTCTTACGACATGCGTGGCAGGTAACAGTGATTCTATTCTTACACCCAAATGTGGACCCCGGTAACCACTCGGGCGGTTAATATCTAATTTGGTCCGTCTTCATCAGATTTACATACACAGTTCCAGTTTCCTTGCCCCCTGTCTTCCATATAATAGAATTTGTATCGAAACGTTGTTTTTGTTGATATTACAGTTTGTTGCTTTTTGATGAGAACAAGAAGTTGTTTGATTTTGTTGGTAAGAACCCCAGGGGAAACAACGGAAGCAATGAATATGATCAATAAATAAACGCTGTACAGGTATTAGAAGCTTTCGAAAAAAACAAATGACCAAACACAGGATTCGAACCGCTTACCCTTATTTCTAACGGCACCAGCTTAGTAAATCTGCACATTATATATATTCCCAGACTTTTCACAATATTTTATGTTTTTATATTTTCTGTGTGAAATCTCTCAGTTTCTGTTATTTAGAAATCTCACAATCTCTAATATTTAGAAATCTCACAATCTCTAATATTTAGAAATCTCAATCTATATCTAATTTTAGAAACTCACAATCTCTAATATTTAGAAATCTCACAATCTCTAATATTTAGAAACTCACAATTCTAATATTTAGACATTTTTAAATCTTTAATATTTAGAAATCTCCCAATTTCTAATATTTAGAAATCTCCAAATCTCTAATATTTAGAAATTTTTAAATCTTTAATATTTAGAAATCTCCCAATTTCTAATATTTAGAAATCTCCCAAATCTCTAATATTTAGAAATCTTCCAATCTCTAATATTTAGAATCTCCCAATCTATAATATTTAGAAATCTCACAATCTCTAATATTTAGAAATCTCACAATCTCTAATATTTAGAAATCTCACATTCTCTAATATTTAGAAATCTCACAATCTCTAATATTTAGAAATCTGACATTCTCTAATATTTAGAAATCTCACAATCTCTAATATTTAGAAATTTATAAATCTTTAAATATTTAGAAATCATGTTTTCAGTATCAAACGTCCATGTATAAAATGAAAATCCTGCATATCCTTAAAGGACCTTTCAACCACAGTAACTGTGTTGATTTCAGGTAACGTTCATACTTGACTTCTTCGACGTATCTTTTACCTCTCTAATCCCGACATTTCTTCCAAATTTGCTACCGTTTGAACCAGTACCTTTTTGATCAGTCACTACTGAGCTCAGTTTCTAATAGGTTATCACATAGGTACTATCTTAAGACTTCTATACGCAGAAAAAAACACAAAGTAATAATCTACGATACTAAACAATATCAGAGTTTGATCCAAAGCTTTATCAACAAGATAAAAATGAGCTAATAAAATTAATTTACTATTTCTTCTTTTTACCTTTTCAACTAACGGCCTTTCAGATCAAACTCTTGTATCTTCTTCTCCTGCCATTTCCAATGTTTATGTTATACTATCCTTTAGATATCACTTACTCTATTCTTTGCATCTATCTTCTTCTTCTTCTATCATGTCAGCTTATATAATTCTAATTTAAAAATGTAGATCAAAAGTCGGGATTATGCTGACTATATCTTACTCGTTAGTTCTTTCTTCTCTATCTTCTTATACTTCTTTTCATCGAAACGTCGTTGTAATTTACGTTTATGTATTGGCTATAACAAAGAAAACAGCTCTAGACACCCAACATTACCCCACTCTACTTCTTTCTCATCTTCTTCTTCTTCTTCATCGCTAGCTTTCATAATTCTACATTAATTGTAGACAAAGAAAACAGCTCTAGACCCCAACATTACCCCACTCTACCTCTTTCTCATCATCTTCTTCTTCATCGCTAGCTTTCATAATTCTACATTAATGGCAGACAAAGAAACGGCCAGCTCTATAATTGATCCTAACGTTATGCACTTTGATCTGCTGCACGCTCTACAGAACATTACAGGCATCTATGAACTGTGCAGCTATGCTCCACTTCATGTATTCATGTTTCAACCGTGCCCCACTTCACTTAATAACTTTCCAGCCGTGTTGTTAACTTTGCAGTATATAATTGATTGCACTATAAACTCAAATATTACCACCTGGCTCCCCTGACTCCTTCATCCGATGACCACGCCTAAATTTACAAAACACCTGCTGTGGAGATGGTTCTCGCGTTTTGTTTAGGGAGTAACTCTGACATATTTACTCAATCTGGAAATTTATGAGAAGTATATTTATGAAGTTTATGGTTTGAAATTAACACATTCCTTACTAGCTGCCGCAGAGTGCGTCAAGATTGTCTACTAAAATAACCCGACTGCCGCAGTGAGTCATTATTGTCTATTAAAATAACCCAACTGACGCAGAGTGCGCCAAGATTGTCTATTAACCCTTTCGCTGCTACATACTTTCCGAAGACGGAGCAAAAAATAGCTACTCTTTGTTGCTATGTCCCAAACGTGAATGTACGCCTATAGCAGTGACAGTATAAATGTATAACGTGTTAACACGTCTTTAGCCCATATATAAGATATAATAACAGACGTGTTAGTGCGTCTTTAGAAATGAATGGGAAAACGTCTATACACGTCCTTAGCAGCTAAAGATTTAAAGTAGCCCAACTGTCGTAGAGCGAGCCAATATTGTCTATTAAACAACCTAACTGCTGCAAACTGAGCCAACAGATTTTTTTAAAATATACGGCATCTGCATGTATCATGATTTTAGTATTTGGTAATAGTTCATGTATTTACTACAATATATGTCATAACAAACCGCATACTAAGAAAAGTGCATCTTAATTTTACATAGACACAAGAAAAGAAAATATGAACAAAAGTTTAGTTAGTATAGCGTGTTGTTTAATTTGGTAGCGAATATGTTTATAATATGTTGCAGTATGATTGGATGTCGTCTCTCTCGATGATCACGCCAGACCGATGTACCAGATTTCCCCATAAATTCTATTCATATGGAAATCTGATTCATGCAGCCTTAGCATTTTTGTGTTTTATGTACCAACTTCAGCACCATTTGGAGCTCTGGAGCCTGTCCTTCGGCGATGTGTCCGATTTCAGCCATCGTTTACTGGGTTCGCTCTCCGTTTTGTAGCCATCTAATGTTTTTTACGGTGTGGGTAGCTAGCCCCACGTCCACACTCCTTAGACGCCTCTTACGACATGCTAGCAGTGGTTCTATTCTTTGCACACTAATTTGGGCCTGGTAACCACTCGGGTGGGATGTCGTCTATGGATGTTTATAGCCTACCGAGGCACACGTGGATCTTCTGTTCTGACCATGCGAATGTTCGTGGCAATAAGAAATGGGACTGTCTTGCATCGACAGCATTGTTCGTCTAGGAATTTAGGCTGGATAAGGGAAAGTTCTTCAATGTCTTCACCACTGACTGTTAGATAAGGACATTACAATTGATGTTAGTTTATCCAGAAGTTTAAGAAGTTCGGAATTTCACGTTGTACAAGTACAGTTGGATTCCTGAGGGGAAGGAACGTGTTTAATAAGTAAGCCACATGAACATCAGAATGTATACCATTCGACTGTTGTTGTGGGAGACTATGCACCTATGGGTCTACCTGGAGTCCTATGACTACCTGGAATTCTTTGACCAACAACATATTTCATAACACCGAGAGTCGTGGTGACGTTTTGGTTAATGCTTCTTATATCAGTGATTCCGTGATCACATTTCTTTGTGGGAGTGGAATTTTTTTGGACTCTAGCAGCTCTCATTTTGACCTAGCCTCAATTGGGACCCAGAGAAACACTGGATAAGTAAAGAAAGCTACGTGATGTTGGCCACATGACCCAATTTGTAACGGTGGTTCAATGATATATACGAACATATCACAAATCTTGTTTTAAAATTATATAAATATAATTAAGAGTTACAGAATTATTATCACAGAAAAGCACATTTATTTTCAATGAATTTTAGTGAAAATGAAAGTAGCCTGGACAAATTTATGTAACGGGCCGATACAGTCCGCGTGCCGTATGTTACCGACCCGACCGATGTTCGAGACGAATAGAGCAGATTTTCGAACTTGAACCGTAACAGCTTGTATGTCCCTGACAACACAAAGCGCCGAGTCAGTGCACTTTGTGCACCTTATTACCAGCCGTCTAGTCATAAATTTAGGTCAGAGGTCAACTGCTTTATCCCAGTGGTATTGACCCTGTCTGTTAAAGTGTTGTATGGTATGTGTGTGTGACTCGAAAATAGGACAACCAGAACCCTGGTATACTAGGTTACTCAACGTTGTTAGTTAGGGTTACAAAAGTAGGACTGTTGCAAGCCTGGCGTAAGACTTGAGTGGACTTTTTCTTGTTTATTTTCTATCGATATCCTCTCTCTTTGTGTCTCCCGTTTGACTTAAGTCATAGGTAAGAGATTTCCTTCCTTTACTGTTGTTGTATCTATATCCTCTCTCTCTGTGTCTCCCGTTTGACTTAAGTCATATGTAGGAGATTTCCTTCCTTTACTGTTGTTCTATCTATATCCTCTCTCTCTCTCTGTCTCCCGTTTGACTTAAGTCATAGGTAGGAGATTTCCTTTGCTGTTGTTCTATCTATATCCTCTCTCTCTGTGTCTCCCGTTTGACTTAAGTCATAGGTAGGAGATTTCCTTTGCTGTTGTTCTTAGGCATAGTTGAGCTGACATGGTCACGTTGTTAGAAAGGTACAATGCATAGTCAGGTAGTTAGAGTACTGACATAGTTAAGTAGTTAGAGTACAGCATGTCAGTAGTTACAGTACTGACATGGTTAAGTAGTTAGAGTACAGACATGGTCAAGTAGTTAAGTACGACATGGTCAAGTAGTTAGAGTACAGACATGGTCAAGTAGTTAGAGTACAGACATGGTCAAGTAGTTAGAGACAGACATGGTCAATAGTTAGAGTACAGACATAGTCAAATGTTAGAGTACAGACATAGTCAAGTAGTTAGAGTACAGACATAGTCAAGTAGTTAGGTCTGACACTCCATACAGTTAAAATTATTCTTATAACGTAATTTCAGTGTTGCCACCCTGCACCATAGCACACCTGTCATAACAGTAATGACTGCAACAATTTCACAGAAAACTTTACCTAATCCTCCAGTGTTGCTAGTCTATTTATTCACTAAAGATATCAGACCAATGTTAGGAAAGCAGATATTTGAACAGACCAATGGCGTGAAAGAAAACCAAGAACAGAATTTAAATTGAAACAAAGAAGAAGATTATTGTTGAGTCTAATTTTGACTTATTTCTCCTCGTGTTTCTACCAAATTTTATCAAACGTTTTAAGGCAGTAAAATGAAACGAACTATGTGTTTTGTTTTTTCTCTCCTTGTTTTTAATTTATCTTTGGGGGGAGTACTACTACATCGAGTGTCATGCGCCCCTCAACTGCATAATGTCTTCTTCCTTTAGTTGTTCCACGTCCCGTGGGCATATCATTAGTGTGTTTTAGAGGGGTGGCAAGTGATACTTCATATTTGCTGGAAGTGGTTGTCCCTCCATTATAGTGCTTCACTCCTCCACCTCTGTTTAATGTGCCAGTCTTTCGCATGATTTCTTCTCTCCAACATTTTGTTGGCTTCCTATATTACGTGACCACTTTCTTTCCCTCTAGCTCTCTCGCCCTCCTGTCTTCCCCCACCCCCTCTCACTAGCAATTTTGTCTTTCTCTCTATCACTCTCATCCTCCAGGTCTTTCTCCTCCCCCACCCCACCTCCCCTCTCACCGTGTCTTTCTTTTAACATTTCTTTCTTCTTTCCCTCCTAACAACAGATTATCTTCTTTCTATCTTTTCAAAATCGTAGTTTCTCATTCGTGTACTATACCGACAGGCGTTTGCGATCATGCACCTTCACAGCTTCCTATTCCAAGTGATTATTTTGATGTTAGATCTGTCATTGACTTCTTCCCACGCCATAATGTTCATCCGCTCAGTATGTTCTTCTTTTATGAAGTCCTGTCCCTCTATGAATTCATTAACTTTCCCTGTTGTCATGATGTGCTCAATTCTTTGTTTCAATTCTTCTTCTTCTTCTTCGATCGCTTCATATCGACCACTTGTTAAACCACTCTGTGATTTGTATGTGATCCGAGCCTAAGAGTGATTCTACGTTGTGCCAGTTATGCGTCTATAAGTAGGGGACGCTTTTTATTTACTAGGATAGCTTCCCTAGGCCCCCTACCTTAGTCGCCTCTTACGACGTGCCTTGTAGGTTGCAGTGTTACTATTCTTTGCTCCACTTGCGATTCAAATTCCATTCTTGCTTTTCTTCCACGCCATGAGATTGACAAATATCTGTTTTCCTGACAATTGTCGAAAGGGAATATCTCTAGTGAATAACTCTAGCAACAATGAAGTGTTAGGTAAAGTTGCATGTGAAAATTATGTGCATTACTCTTATTATATATGTGCTATGGCGCAGGATGCCAACACTGAAATGAAAACTAAACTACTTACTCTCAAATATATTCATAAGAAATAACTACTGTACTATACCAGTAACATATATCATAAGTCAGTAATATCATTAGACAGTAATATCATTAGACAGTAATATCATAAGTCAGTAATATCATTAGTCAGTAATATCATAAGTCAGTAATATCATAAGTCAGTAATATCACATAAGTCAGTAATATCATAAGTCAGTAATATCATAATTCAGTAATATCATTAGTCAGTAATTTCATGAGTCAGTAATATCATAAGTCAGTAATATCATAAGTCAGTAATATCATTGGACAGTAATATCATAAGTCAGTAATATCATTAGTCAGTAATATCATAAGTCAGTAATATTATATGTCAGTAATATCATAAGTCAGTAATATCATAAGTCAGTAATATCATTAGTCAGTAATATCATTAGACAGTAATATCATAAGTCAGTAATATCATTAGTCAGTAATATCATAAGTCAGTAATATCATAAGTCAGTAATATCACATAAGTCAGTAATATCATAAGTCAGTAATATCATAATTCAGTAATATCATTAGTCAGTAATTTCATGAGTCAGTAATATCATAAGTCAGTAATATCATTAGTCAGTAATTTCATAAGTCAGTAATATCATTAGACAGTAATATCATGTCAGTAATATCATATGTCAGTAATATCATTGGTCAGTAATATCATTAGTCAGTAATATCATAAGTCAGTAATATCATTATGTCAGTAATATCATAAGTCAGTAATATCATAAGTCAGTAATATCATTAGTCAGTAATATCATAAGTCAGTAATATCATAAGTCAGTAATATCATAAGTCAGTAATTTCATAAGTCAGTAATATCATAAGTCAGTAATATCATGTCAGTAATATCATAAGTCAGTAATATCATGTCAGTAATATCATTAGACAGTAATATCATAAGTCAGTAATATCATAAGTCAGTAATAGTACAAGTCAGTAATATCATTAGTCAGTAATATCATCAGTAATATCACAAGTCAGTAATATCATAAATCAGTAATATCATAAGTCAGTAATATCATAAGTCAGTAATATCATGTCAGTAATATCATAAGTCAGTAATATCATGTCAGTAATATCATAAGTCAGTAATATCATAAGTCAGTTATATCATTAGTCAGTAATATCATTAAACAGCAGTATCATAAATCAGTAATATCATAAGTCAGTAATATAAATCCGTAATATCATTAGACAGTAATATTTTTGTACAGAAATGTACTTCGTATATCATGGACATAGACGCGAACAAATATATATATTCAGAAAGAACTCAAAGTCAAAGAAAACTGACTGATGCTACAAAAAAGAATGAGAAAATTGAAGTAGTTTAGATATTAAGAGACACGAAGGGTTGGAGAAGACCATCGTGGAAGGAGGCATCCCGGCAAAGAGAAAAAGAGGAAGACCATGAAAAAGATGGATTCATGATGTAACAGATGGTTTGAGCATGACAGCTGTATAGATATGACCTATGGGAGAGAGAAACTCCGAAGGATTGTTAGTGTGGCAAAGTTCTGCTCAAGACGTTATTTGATAACGACGAAAAGCAGCAAAAAGAAAACGCGATAGATCTATACTTTGTGTATAGACTACTCCAATGCGTTCGAACACTTCTACGCAGAAATTTGAAGCACTGTTAGAGTGGCATATTTCTGCTCAGGACAAGCTATTGAGTGTAGGTCGGTTAGAGTGACATATTTCTGCTCAGGACAAGCTATTGAGTGTAGGTCGGTTAGAGTGACATATTTCTGCTCAGAACAAGCTATTGAGTGTAGGTCGGTTAGAGTGGCATATTTCTGCTCAGGACAAGCTATTGAGTGTAGATCGGTTAGAGTGACATATTTCTGCTCAGAACAAGCTATTGAGTGTAGATCGGTTAGAGTGACATATTTCTGCTCAGGACAAGCTATTGAGTGTAGGTCGGTTAGAGTGACATATTTCTGCTCAGGACAAGCTATTGAATGGTTGTATGATGCCAATATTTACACTTTTAAAATACATTTCTAGCTACTTAAAAAAAATATCTTGTCCAACTGTCCTCTTGTCCGTGTACCCATGTCTATATAAGACAGGCCAACTCGGGTACAAATTCTCGCAAATTGACTACTGACACTAAGTGACCATTGTTATTAGATAAAGAGACGCCCGAGTGGTTACCGGGACCCAAATTGTGGTGTAAAGAATAGAACCACTGTTACCTGCCACGCATGTCGTAAGAGGCATCTAAGGAGGTCGGGCGTGGGACTAGTTACTGCACACCGTAAAAAAAAGTACTAAATGGCTACAGAACGGAGAGCGAACCCAGTAAACGCTGGCTGAAACCGGACACATCGCCGAAGGATAAGCACCAGAGCTCCAAAGGTGCTGAAGATGTGACGTAAAACACACCAATGCTAAGGCTGCATGAATCAGATTTCCACATGAATAGAATTTATGGGGAGATCTGCTACATCGGTCTAGACGGTGATCGAGAGAGAGAGAGAGAGGTAAAGAGGAATTAGTTTTAAAAATAACAAAACATGAGAAAAAATTCACAAATCACAAATTAAATTTATCGCTAAAGAAAATCAGTATTTAAAAAACTTTTCATGAATAAATAAGCATAAACTTATACATTTAATGAAAATTTCAATAAAACTTACAGTGTTCTATCAAACATATTAAAGTCAGTCTCTATCAAGAAGAAATGTCTGATTTCCTGACTGAGAGAGTCGTCCTTATGTAGCGATGGGTCAATGTTTATTTAGTCTCTTCCAGTTGTCCACTTATAGCGATCTAGCTGGCTGTACAGCAGCTCCGTTAAGAAAAGGTCATCGGACATTCCAGTGACATTGCCTGCCCATCTGACTTGAGCCAAACGAACTGACCAATAGCTTGCTGGAGAAAACCACACGATCGCGAACTCAGCCCTCTCTCGTATTGGCTAAACTGTTGAGAGGTCAGACGAATAAACAAAGAGGGGCAGGGCAGTTGGGTCAATGGTTCCCGATAAGTGGCCGAATCTAATAGTTTATTGGCCAGACAGATAAGCGGTTGATACTCCAAGCAGAACTGACTGATAGAATGTATTAATGGTATCGACTTGGCCAATCTTCAGTATTTATTGATGATGTCTAAGCAATCACATCAGAAATATTTTTCATGTTTGTTCGTCTACACGATCTGATATAACCCAAAAAAGGCTCGTCCTTAGGTTGAAAGGAGCGTGCTTCGTCTTTAAAAAAAAAAAGTAGTTTAGTTGTCGGATCATCATCACTGCACATCGAACCAATTAGTCCATAAGTGCTTCGATCTCCTCTTCAGTATGTCTCTCAGCGTGTGGCGACTAGCGGCACCGATTCTTTGTTGGTTTACTATTCTTCTTTGGCTGCCAGTATAGTGCTCTTGTCTAGCTACGCCGCAGTGTACTCGCAATTCAAGTGCTTCGACTTCAAGAGACTGTAATCCCCAACATAACAAATAATCACATCAGAGCATGTGCCATCTCCACATCGAAAGTTGAGTATAACAGGTAATTCGACATGTTCTGTTTCTTCATATTGGTAGTTATATCAGACCATGTGCCATCTCCACATCGAATGTCGGTATAATGTCCTCAATATTCACTTGCTTTTATGGTTTTCTAGTATGCAGGACTGTTAGTTATCCTGCTCTTGGTGTTTCCTTTCTCGTTTACTCTTACTTTCAATATTTAATTTTAGTATTGTCTGCAGTTCTTTCTCTTCTTGTGTATGTCGTTAAGTGATTAGGACGATGGTCGATATCGAAAGATATTGGGATCGATCAACATCGAGAGGAGCAGGCTGGAAAGCCACTGCCCGGGCAAAATTAATTAGAAAAATTAAAAAATTAAATTCCTACACACTATTTTTACCATCTTCAAAATTACATCGGGAACCCTCGGCGGTGCCACCGAGTTCATGCACTGCTGTTGAGATATTCCTGAGAAAGAGACCAGGGCATATACGGTTACTCACCGAAGTGCAATGATGATGATCATATCTATCAATCAATCAATTCTCATGATATGAGTCGCTGAGTGTTACAAGCCCATGCAACTTGTGTGCGTCTCACCCCATGGAGCGTCTGGCCCCACCAACAAAAATGATCACGAGCCGCCACTGGTCTCACCCCATGGAGCGTCTGGCCCCACATTTATATTTGAAAATACTTAATATGATAAATGTGTTAAATTAAAAATGCAGAATTTAATAGGAATATTCTAAGGCTTAACTTTGCAACGTCAGTGGCGTCTATATTTTCACTGTTGGATATGAGGGTTCTTGGTTCTATATACCCTCTGACACAACTTGAGAAGCTGTATTAAAAACTGTGTACGCCTTTCGTCTGGCACACAATCCCCCTTAGGCTTATGCTGCCACCCCTCTGTTTGAATTCGTTGCTTTGTTCATGGCGGTTCAGCGTTAAACGAAAAATAAGCTCGTCTGGGATCGGACGAAATATGGACCAGGTTTGATAAATCAGGAGATAAGCCAAGTCAAGCGAGACTGAGGCTTGTCTAGTTTCTTAAACAGGAACGTGACACAGTGTGGCGGCAGGAGTTGGAACTGGGGGCGGGAGGGTTTAAGTAAAGGCAAACGAGACATGGCGGCTCTAAAAAGAAAAAAAAATGAAACCGACTAATATTATCTAGAAGTCTTTGTTCCATTAATTTGTATCGCAAAGTGCAGAAATGTGAATATTTTAAACATGGCTTCCATTCATCTGGTAGAGGCATTGCGTAAAATTATCCAAATTTAATGTGGAAAAATATATAAATGTGTGCACAATATAAGCTGTTTTACCGTACAGTGAGACTGGTGGATTGTGGCTTTTTATATTATGTCATTGCAGCTGTATCTTACAACAGCAGATGCCACTTATACAGCAGCAGACGCCACTTATTATAGCAGGCAACGTGAAAGGCATCTGACCGGATTTAGCCTAGACCTGTCTGTCTCTCTGACTTATAATCAAGGTCAACTCGGGTCGCTTGCAGTCACATGGGTACTTGCACATTTAATAGTCAACTCAGAATTACCCCTCGTCGTGTGCGTGTGTCCGCGCGCGTGCGCGCTTGAGTTATTATATATGCCCGTTGTTCGTGCATTTAAGAATATTTTCTCACGTGCCGGACAAATTACTATAATATTATAGTAACATTAATCTAACTTGACGGGACAAATGACTACAATATTATAGTAACATTAACTTGACGGGACAAATTACTACAATATTATAGTAACATTAACTTGACGGGACAAATTACTACAATATTATAGTAACATTAACTTGACGGGACAAATTACTACAATATTATAGTAACATTAACTTGACGGGACAAATTACTACAATATTATAGTAACATTAACTTGACGGAACAAATTATTACAATATTATAGTAACATTAACTTGACGTAACAAATTACTACAATATTATAGTAACATTAACTTGACGGAACAAATTACTACAATATTATAGTAACATTAACTTGACGGGACAAATTACTACAATATTATAGTAACATTGATCTAATTTGACGAAACAAATGCTTGAGGAAAGCAATGGGAGTCACCAGGAAAGATAGACTACGAAATGAGGACATCAGAAGCAGAGTGTGCATAACTTCATGCATTGAATACATTGAAAGACAACAAATGCAGTGGTTCGGACATTTAATGAGAAAGAAATACAACCAACCACCAATAACAACATACAATAAAAAGAGATCAGGTACTAGAGCTAAGGGAAGACCAAAAAAAGATGAATAGACAATATCAAGACCACACTACATAAACACAGATATAACACAACAAGTGCGACTCATCTAGCCCTAGAACGCAAATTAAAGCTCCCATCCCTATGCTTAACGGCAAGAGTAGGCAGTCAACTACATCTTCCACCTGGGAATAGACAATAGACAATAGATAGACAAGACAAATTACTACAATATTATTGTTTTTCCACTGAGGTTCTCGTGACTTATTATTCACGTGCAATATTATAGTAATAGTTATCATATCTGTAGCTCAATGCACAGTATCAGTTAATTCTAGTAATTACCTTCGTTTGCATGTCGGTCACATTACAAAAAATAGAAATTTGGACGTGCAGTATAGTGCGCCGATTGGCACGTATGTTACGTGGTACTGTACAATTAACGCGTTGAATTTCTGGCGTCATATGTTAGGAATTATTGACGGGAAAAAAGCACTTAAATAGCAAACACAGATTACAAAGAATGAACATGTAACCAAACAAAGATATTGTTTTTTATTAGTTTTTAGTTCGTTACTACCTAAGTTCGCTTCTTCTTCTTGTATCGTCACACTGCTACCCGGTTGTTGCCCAGTGTCGTTGTTTTCTGTTTTTGTCTTGCACTGTTCTGGTGGTTTAAGTGATAGTTATTTTTGCTATTTGACAGGATTCTGCATTGCTATCTAACCATCTTTTCATGGTCTTTCTCTCGCCTTCTTTCCTGATGTTCTGTTGTAGAAGACTGTATACTGTAGAGTTTGGATGCATTCTTATTAAATGGTAAAACCACTTCATGTGATGTAGGACACCAAACATGAAACACTTCATGTGATGTAGGACACCAAACATGAAACACTTCATGTGATGTAGACCACCAAACATAAAACACTTCATGTGATGTAGGACACCAAACATGAAACACTTCATGTGATGTAGACCACCAAACATGAAACACTTCATGTGATGTAGGACACCAAACATGAAACACTTCATGTGATGTAGACCACCAAACATGAAACACTTCATGTGATGTAGGACACCAAACATGAAACACTTCATGTGATGTAGGACACCAAACATGAAACACTTCATGTGATGTAGACCACCAAACATAAAACACTTCATGTGATGTAGGACACCAAACATGAAACACTTCATGTGGTGTAGGCCACCAAACATGAAACACTTCATGTGATGTAGGACACCAAACATAAAACACTTCATGTGATGTAGGACACCAAACATGAAACACTTCATGTGATGTAGACCACCAAACATGAAACACTTCATGTGATGTAGGACACCAAACATGAAACACTTCATGTGATGTAGGACACCAAACATGAAACACTTCATGTGATGTTGGACACCAAACATGAAACACTTCATGTGATGTAGGACACCAAACATGAAACACTTCATGTGGTGTAGGCCACCAAACATGAAACACTTCATGTGATGTTGGACACCAAACATAAAACACTTCATGTGATGTAGGACACCAAACATGAAACACTTCATGTGATGTAGACCACCAAACATGAAACACTTCATGTGATGTTGGACACCAAACATAAAACACTTCATGTAATGTAGGACACCAAACATAAAACACTTCATGTAATGTAGGACACCAAACATAAAACACTTCATGTAATGTAGGACACCAAACATAAAACACTTCATGTGATGTAGGACACCAAACATGAAACACTTCATGTGATGTAGACCACCAAACATGAAACACTTCATGTGATGTAGGACACCAAACATGAAACACTTCATGTGATGTAGGACACCAAACATGAAACACTTCATGTGATGTAGACCACCAAACATGAAACACTTCATGTGATGTAGGACACCAAACATAAAACACTTCATGTGATGTTGGACACCAAACATAAAACACTTCATGTGATGTAGACCACCAAAAATAAAACACTTCATGTGATGTAGACCACCAAACATAAAACACTTCATGTGATGTAGGCCACCAAACATGAAACACTTCATGTGATGTAGACCACCAAACATGAAACACTTCATGTGATGTAGACCACCAAACATGAAACACTTCATGTGATGTAGGACACCAAACATAAAACACTTCATGTGATGTTGGACACCAAACATAAAACACTTCATGTGATGTAGACCACCAAAAATAAAACACTTCATGTGATGTAGACCACCAAACATAAAACACTTCATGTGATGTAGGCCACCAAACATGAAACACTTCATGTGATGTAGACCACCAAACATGAAACACTTCATGTGATGTAGACCACCAAACATGAAACACTTCATGTGATGTAGGACACCAAACATAAAACACTTCATGTGATGTTGGACACCAAACATAAAACACTTCATGTGATGTAGACCACCAAAAATAAAACACTTCATGTGATGTAGACCACCAAACATAAAACACTTCATGTGATGTAGACCACCAAACATGAAACACTTCATGTGATGTAGGCCACCAAACATGAAACACTTCATGTGATGTAGGACACCAAACATAAAACACTTCATGTGATGTAGGACACCAAACATGAAACACTTCATGTGATGTAGACCACCAAACATGAAACACTTCATGTGATGTAGGCCACCAAACATAAAAAATAAGAATGAACAGCATGTGGATAATCCAAGAATATCTTTAGTTTCGCCACTCTCTTGGTCCCTTGTAGGTGTCGCAGATGACCCTTGAATCATCAGTCGGTTTCTATAACCTGGTCACATTCGTGTACACGTCATCTTCTGTGTGATCTCTTTTGTTCTATTTGTGAAAGAGAGAATAGAGGGCGTGTGACAGTCGTTGGGAGAGTCGGTGGATGCAATTATTATTAGTATTATTCAGTAGCCATGATTTTGAACAATGTCACTTTGAATCTAAAAAAGGGCAAACAATATAAGAGGATCAGAGGGAAAGAGACAGGATAGAGAGAGAGATTGTCATCAGTAGAGCTGCCAAAGATGTCCAAAACACTATGTTTGAGGAGAGAAAGAAAAAACAGAGAGATAATTCCATTTCGTCATTGTTTTACTATCTGCCGTTGAGTCTCACGTAATCTCATCCAGTCCTTCACGTCATCTGATGCCCTTTCAACTCGGCCACAAATTCAATAACACGTGACCTAGTCTCTGTTATCGCCAAAGTCCACAAACAAACATTTAATATCCCATCTCTTCACCCGATCATCTGTGACCTAAGTCACTGTTACTACGCAATGGTTCCTGTCCAACACCAGCGAAGACTATACCCCATTTTGAGGGATCTCTTCTTAGCCCGGTGCTTCTCAAATTGTTGTACCACTGTTGCTGTTTATGTTCCCCCCGAGAATGCGAGTTTGCGCTTCTCATATTTTCTCTGCCAGCAGTAGAGTTTCTTCTCTCGACTCCATATTTCTTCTCTAGACTCCATATTTCTTCTCTCGACTCCATATTTCTTCTCTCGACTCCATATTTCTTCTCTCGACTCCATATTTCTTCTCTCGACTCCATATTTCTTCTCTCGACTCCATATTTCTTCTCTCGACTCCATATTTCTTCTCTAGACTCCATATTTCTTCTCTAGACTCCATATTTCTTCTCTAGACTCCATATTTGTTTATCTTATGGCCACTCTTTTTTTTCCCGATCCAGAAGCACTTTAGCTTTTCAGCTCTTCGGCTCGGTGCCATGGACATCGTAACCCTTCGGTTCGGTGCCACGAACACCGTAAATCTGGGGAATCTGTGGCTTTTTCTGCCATCCCACGGAATTGAACCCGCACACACAGAGGATAGTCACCCGTAGTCCAACGCGCTACGAACAACGCTGGACAGACGGACATGGTCACTCTTTCGGACTTCTTCTTCTTCTTCTTTATCGAACGTTCCGTATCGACCACTTGTTAACCACTCTTTGTGATTTATATGTGATCTGAGTCTAAGAGTGATTGTACATTGTGTCAGTTATGCGCCTACAAGTAGGCCAACACATCCGATTTCTGCGATGCTTTTTATTTACCAGGGTAGCTTCCCTAGGCCCCTACTTCAGTCGCCTCTTACGATATAAAGCCGAAGGATTGACTTCATTGCACCGGGTTTTACCCCATATGGCTCGGTCCCTCTCCGCAGAAATCGCACGCCACCTGCCGAGAGTATTGCACAAAGCACCAACTCCGTAGCTCCAGCAACAATCCTAGGGATCTCTGGAAAAACTGCACTCGTGAACAGAAGGCTACGATATGCCTTGTAGGTCGCAGTGTTACTATTCTTTGTTCCCCTCGTTAACCCTGGTAATACAAGGGCGAGCTATTTATTCTGTTATGGACATTTTCAAATTTGTTCTTTGCATAAACAAATCAGCACTTTGTTATCTCTTTTAGATAATCTGAGAACCACTCTCCTACTCCCAGGTCTTGATATTAGGCTCATAGTAGAGCCTACAATGTGACAAGATGTCACATGTTTGTTGAAAGTTAGTCTTCAGCAATGAGACGGTGAGAAAGAAGACCCACTCTTGTTTGGAGTAGTGCCTCACAGAATGAGTGCGTCCCATTGTTCGTCCGCGTATCGTCTCAAAGAAGGAAGCCTTGGCGAAAATTCTCTTTAAGATTTCAGCAAAGCTACCATGTAAGTTCACTATTTCTAATCAATTTCTGGCTGCCACATTCTCAATTTTCACCCCACATAAAAAGAATATGGCAAGAAAAAGTCAACACAAGACGTTAGATAGTTTAACAAAATATAGTTGATTGATTTCATAAGATCATCATCATTGCACTTCGGTGAGTAACCATGTGTGTTCCGATCTCTTTCTTACACAGAAAGATCTCAGATGTAGGGCACGAACTCCTTAGCACCGGCGAGGGTCCTCGATGTTATTTTGAAGATTGCGAAGACATTTTTGTAGGAATTTTTATTTTAATCTTTTCTAATGAATTTCGGCTTTCCAGCCTGCTCTTCTCGAGTTTGAACTGTCAGTGGTTCTTTTAATTGCTCAAATTGAGTATGAGACCTACGTTTTATCGCCTGTCTCTGATAGGACTAGGAAGTCGATCTCACTTACACTGAGATCAGGGATCTCTGGAAAAATATCCAGATTGCTCCAGGTTGGGCCGAACCTGGTTCTTTTTGCACGACAGACGAACACCTAACCTCTACGCCACAGATACAGTAACACAATAAACCAGCGTTTCAATCAAACAGTCTTTATATTACAAAGTACACATTGACATAATAAAATTATATGCACTTTAAACTTATAAAATCACCACATAAAATTATATAAATAATATTGTACAATATTCCTCTTCTTCTTCTTCTTCTTCACTCTTCACTCCTAGACAGACATAGGTCCGCAACCAAGGTCTTCCAATTCCTTCACTCCTAGACAGACATAGGTCCGCAACCAAGGTCTTCAAAGTGCTCTTGTCCAAGACCATATTTCCAGATCTCTAAACTCTCTGTCCATTTTCTTGTATTCTGTCTCAAACTCCCGCCTCCACGTGTTCCTGTGTCTTCCTTTACCTCTATTACCCTGGGGATTCCATCGGAGGGTTTGTCTTGTGATGCTGTCAGGAGGTCTCCTCAGTGTGTGCTCTATTCATTGCCACCTTCTGTCCCTTACTTCCATGGGAGGGTTTGTCTCTTGATGCTGTCAGAAGGTCTCCTCAGTGTGTGCTCTATCCATTGCCACCTTCTGTCCCTTACTTCCATGGGAGGGCTTGTCTCGTGATGCTGTCAGAAGGTCTCCTCAGTGTGTGCTCTATCCATTGCCACCTTCTGCCCCTTACTTCCATGGGAGGGTTTGTCTCGTGATGCTGTCAGAAGGTCTCCTCAGTGTGTGTTCTATCCATTGCCACCTTCTGCCCCTTACTTCCATGGGAGGGCTTGTCTCGTGATGCTGTCAGTGGGTCTCCTCAGTGTGTGCTCTATTCATTGCCACCTTCTGCCCCTTACTTCCATGGGAGGGTTTGTCTCGTGATGCTGTCAGTGGGTCTCCTCAGTGTGTGCTCTATTCATTGCCACCTTCTGCCCCTTACTTCCATTGGAGGGTTTGTCTCGTGATGCTGTCAGAAGGTCTCCTAAATGTGTGCTCTATCCATTGCCACCTTCTGCCCCTTACTGCCATGGGAGGGCTTGTCTCGTGATGCTGTCAGAAGGTCTCCTAAATGTGTGCTCTATTCATTGCCACCTTCTGCCCCTTACTTCCATGGGAGGGTTTGTCTCGTGATACTGTCAGAAGGTCTCCTCAGTGTGTGCTCTATTCATTGCCACCTTCTGTCCCTTACTTCTTGTTCCACCTGTCGTTGTCCCGCTCTATCCCACAGTAAAATATAAATAGTTCAAATTTTTAGTGCGTGGTAGTTTCAGAATGACAATTGTTATTTCATTTATTTCCTTTGTATTTCCTTTGTTTAATAAACATAATGTCGATTAAGTATGATGTATTTTATGAAGTTATTTATTGTTGGGTTTTTTGTGAATATTTTTCTATGTTAGACATTTTTAGCGAAATGTATCCTACCTATTATACAATTGTCAAAACAACATCAGTTTCAACAGTTTCAGTGGCGTCTGTGGCCTAGGGGTTAGTGACTCGGTCTATTAACCCCGACGTTCTGAGTTCGAATCACGCTGCGGACAGTTTGCTTGCAAATTGTTTCCGTTGATTTTAACAAAGGACGATGGCGCCACCCGTTCAGAAAGCAATGGCAAACTACTGAACGTATAAGTGGTGCCTAGAAAATCAACGACTTGTTTACTGTGGTTGATGGCTACGTCCTTTGGGATATGCCACGATTTTCATTTTCATCCTACCTATTATACAATTGTCAAAACAACATCAGTTTCAACAGTTTCAATGAAATTGTCGGTAGCAAAGTTGATAACACCGAACATAACAAATATGAAATATTGATAGAGGACGAACATAACAAATAAGAATATTGATAGTTCAAGAATAGTCATTCTCATTCAAAACACAAAAAACGAAAATATTTGATAATTTGTTGAATATGCGCCCAACATATCTCCATCTTTTCATTATTATAAAACACTTGATACTAGTGGTTGACCAGACATTTCTTCTGAGAGTATGCCCAACATATCTCCATCTTCTTAGTTTTATAACAGTTGTTACTAGTGGTTCTAAAGGAGATCAAAACAAACACAAAGCTGAGAATCTTTCAATCAAATGTGAAAGTACTGTTCTATGGCTCAGAAACATGGAAGACAACAAAAGAAACCACCAGAAAACTACAGATATTCATAAACTGATGTTGACGTAGAATAGAGGGACTGAGATGGTATGATAAGATTACGAACGAGGAATTCAGAGAAAGAACTACGCAGATACCATTAGAGAAAGACCTACAGAAGAGACGCTGCGATGGATAGAACATACATTGCAAGACAGGCACTGTTTTGGAACCCGTAGGGAAAGAGGAGTAGTGGAAGGCCTAGACAGACCTGGAGAAGAGAGCTGGAGGCTAATATTAAAATGATAGGTGAAACATGGAAAGAATTGGAAGGGATGACAGGAGAGAGGAACAACTGGAAGAAGTTTGTTGAAGACCTGTGCTCCGTTGGGAGCTAAAAGGTAAAGTAGAAAAAGACTAGTAATTGATGAGACATTTCTCTGATCTCAATACTTCTTCTGAACGTGTTACATTTTAGGTTCATTTATTGTTCGCAGACATCTATTTTCAAATACATTCAACTTATTTTATCTATCTTTAGTATTTTCTTTTCAACTCTCGCTGGCATATTATTGATAATATCATCATCGTTGCACTTCGTTGAGTAACCATATGTGCTCCGATCTCTTTCTTACGCAGAAAGATCTCAGGGGAAGTGCACGAACTCTGTAGCTCCGGTGAGGGTCCACGATGTAATTTAGAAGCGAGTGGTTACCAGGGCCCAAATTTGGGGTGTAAAGAATAGAACTACTGTTACCTGCCATGCATGTCGTAAGAGGCGCCTAAGGGAGGTTTGGCTGAAATCGATGCACGTTCCTAAACGTGCAAGTCTATGGTTAGGGCCTGCAAACAAGATGAAGGATACGTTCGGAAGATCAAACATTCACGAAAGAAGTGATTAAAATTGGTCGTAGGAGACACAAAAGAAGAAGAAGAAAAGATAGTAATTCTATGTTAGAATTGATTCAGCATTGATTGAGGACATATAGTCATACTTCAAGACTGACCCAACTTATACTACTTAGAGCAACCTCGCTGGCCTAGTGAAATAACACTAGACAGACAAACTGTACGACCCTGTAGAGAGTCTGAAGTGCAGTAATTTATCATACGGATAATAGGTACAGTGAGAGTTTATGAAGCCAGTGAGTTACAAAGGGTAAATTGAGTGTAATTAGCAATAGACATGTATCTTGATCTAAGAGACGCCTGAAGTTTACTAAATAGATAGTTTATTCGTTCTACAAGACATGAGTTTTACATGTCAATTTAAAATGCAGTTTAGTTCTATACAATATGCAGTATAAGTTTTGACAATAGATCATGAATTTATACAATAGTGAATTCAATTGGTCGTAATAGAAGTAAATCTAACAAAGACAGGAAGTTTAACGAATGACTAGTGAAGTTCATATATAGAGAGTTGATTCAGCATTGATGTAACAATAGACATTAAAGTGCCACGAAGCGTAAGTGTTATAGCAATACAGGCCTAAGTACAATAGAACATGAAGTCAAACTAAGAAAAGTGAAGTTATCAATAGACAGTGAAGTTTATACAATAGACAGTGAAGTTTATACAATAGAAGTAAAGTTTATACAATAGAAGTAAAGTTTATATGATAGTCAATAGACAGTGAAGTTTATACAATAGACAGTGAAGTTTATACAATAGACAGTGAAGTTTATACAATAGACAGTGAAGTTTATATAAGAGACAGTGAAGTTTATACAATAGACAGTAAAGTTTATACAATAGACAGTGAAGTTTATACAATAGACAGTAAAGTTTATACAATAGACAGTAAAGTTTATACAATAGACAGTGAAGTTTATATAAGAGAAAGTGAAGTTTATACAATAGACAGTGAAGTTTATACAATAGACAGTGAAGTTTATATAATAGAAAGTGAAGTTTATACAATAGACAGTGAAGTTTATACAATAGACAGTGAAGTTTATACAATAGACAGTGAAGTTTATACAATAGACAGTAAGTTTATATAAGAGACAGTGAAGTTTATACAATAGACAGTAAAGTTTATACAATAGACAGTGAAGTTTATATAATAGAAAGTGAAGTTTATACAATAGACAGTGAAGTTTATACAATAGACAGTGAAGTTTATACAATAGACAGTGAAGTTTATACAATAGACAGTGAAGTTTATACAATAGACAGTAAAGTTTATACAATAGACAGTGAAGTTTATACAATAGAAAGTGAAGTTTATACAATAGACAGTGAAGTTTATACAATAGACAGTGAAGTTTATACAATAGACAGTGAAGTTTATACAATAGACAGTGAAGTTTATACAATAGACAGTGAAGTTTATATAAGAGAAAGTGAAGTTTATACAATAGACAGTGAAGTTTATACAATAGACAGTGAAGTTTATACAATAGACAGTTAAGTTTATACAATAGACAGTGAAGTTTATACAATAGACAGTGAAGTTTATACAATAGACAGTAAAGTTTATACAATAGACAGTGAAGTTTATACAATAGACAGTGAAGTTTATACAATAGACAGTGAAGTTTATACAATAGACAGTGAAGTTTATACAATAGACAGTGAAGTTTATACAATAGACAGTGAAGTTTATACAATAGACAGTGAAGTTTATATAAGAGACAGTGAAGTTTATACAATAGACAGTGAAGTTTATACAATAGACAGTGAAGTTTATACAATAGACAGTGAAGTTTATACAATAGACAGTGAAGTTTATACAATAGACAGTGAAGTTTATACAATAGACAGTGAAGTTTATACAATAGACAGTAAGTTTATACAATAGACAGTGAAGTTTATAAATGACAGTAAAGAGTTTATACAATAGACAGTTAAGTTTATACAATAGACAGTGAAGTTTATACAATAGACAGTAAAGTTTATACAATAGACAGTGAAGTTTATAAAATAGACAGTGAAGTTTATACAATAGACAGTGAAGTTTATATAAAGACAGTGAAGTTTATACAATAGACAGTGAAGTTTATACAATAGACAGTGAAGTTTATACAATAGACAGTGAAGTTTATATAGAATAAAGACAATGAAGTTTATACAATAGACAGTGAAGTTTATACAATAGACAGTGAAGTTTATACAATAGACAGTGAAGTTTATACAATAGACAGTGAAGTTTATACAATAGAAAGTGAAGTTTATACAATAAAGTAAGTTTATACAATAGACAGTGAAGTTTATACAATAGACAGTGAAGTTTATACAATAGACAGTGAAGTTTATACAATAGACAGTGAAGTTTATACAATAGACAGTAAAGTTTATACAATAGACAGTGAAGTTTATACAATAGACAGTTAAGTTTATACAATAGACAGTTAAGTTTATACAATAGACAGTGAAGTTTATACAATAGACAGTGAAGTTTATACAATAGACAGTGAAGTTTATACAATAGACAGTGAAGTTTATACAATAGACAGTGAAGTTTATACAATAGACAGTGAAGTTTATACAATAGACAGTGAAGTTTATACAATAGACAGTGAAGTTTATACAATAGACAGTAAGTTTATAAAAGACAGTGAAGTTTATACAATAGACAGTGAAGTTTATACAATAGACAGTGAAGTTTATACAATAGACAGTGAAGTTTATACAATAGACAGTAAGTTTATATAAATGACAGTGAAGTTTATACAATAGACAGTGAAGTTTATACAATAGACAGTGAAGTTTATACAATAGACAGTAAAGTTTATACAATAGACAGTGAAGTTTATACAATAGACAGTGAAGTTTATACAATAGACAGTGAAGTTTATACAATAGACAGTAAAGTTTATACAATAGACAGTAAAGTTTATACAATAGACAGTGAAGTTTATACAATAGACAGTGAAGTTTATACAATGACAGTAAGTTATCAATAGACAGTAAGTTTATACAATAGACAGTGAAGTTTATACAATAGACAGTGAAGTTTATATAAGAGACAGTGAAGTTTATACAATAGACAGTAAAGTTTATACAATAGACAGTGAAGTTTATACAATGAGACAGTGAAGTTTATAACAACAGACATAAGTTTATACAATAGACAGTAAAGTTTATACAATAGACAGTGAAGTTAAGAGACAGTGAAGTTTATACAATAGACAGTAAAGTTTATACAATAGACAGTAAGTTTATACAATAGACAGTGAAGTTTATCATAGACAGTAAAGTTTATACAATAGACAGTAAAGTTTATACAATAGACAGTGAAGTTTATACAATAGACAGTAAAGTTTATACAATAGACAGTGAAGTTTATACAATAGACAGTTAAGTTTATACAATAGACAGTGAAGTTTATACAATAGACAGTAAAGTTTATACAATAGACAGTGAAGTTTATACAATAGACAGTGAAGTTTATACAATAGACAGTAAAGTTTATACAATAGACAGTGAAGTTTATACAATAGACAGTAAAGTTTATACAATAGACAGTAAAGTTTATACAATAGACAGTGAAGTTTATACAATATAAAGTGAAGTTTATACAATAGACAGTGAAGTTTATACAATAGACAGTGAAGTTTATACAATAGACAGTGAAGTTTATACAATAGACAGTGAAGTTTATACAATAGACAGTGAAGTTTATATAAGAGAAAGTGAAGTTTATATAAGAGAAAGTGAAGTTTATTACAATATAAAGTGAAGTTTATACAATAGACAGTGAAGTTTATACAATAGACAGTGAAGTTTATACAATAGACAGTGAAGTTTATACAATAGACAGTAAAGTTTATACAATAGACAGTGAAGTTTATACAATAGACAGTGAAGTTTATACAATAGACAGTGAAGTTTATACAATAGACAGTGAAGTTTATATAAGAGACAGTGAAGTTTATACAATAGACAGTGAAGTTTATATAAGAGACAGTGAAGTTTATACAATAGACAGTGAAGTTTATACAATAGACAGTGAAGTTTATACAATAGACAGTGAAGTTTATACAATAGACAGTGAAGTTTATACAATAGACAGTAAAGTTTATACAATAGACAGTGAAGTTTATATAAGAGACAGTGAAGTTTATAACAACAGACAATAAAGTTTATACAATAGACAGTAAAGTTTATACAATAGACAGTGAAGTTTATACAATAGACAGTAAAGTTTATATAAGAGACAGTGAAGTTTATACAATAGACAGTAAAGTTTATAACAATGGGCAGTGACGTTTATACAATAGAAAGTGAAGTTTATACAATAGAAAGTGAAGTTTATACAAGAGAGAGGCAAACAACATTGTATATATAGACGTTAGTTCAAGCGATCAGAAGAAAGGAGGTTCTCTTCTCTCTCTCTCTCTCTCTCTTTCGCTTTCTTTCACATTCTTTCACTATCTATCCCATTTTTTAAACTCTTGTGCACACTCTCACACTTTCTTACATTCTCTTTTTTCCTAAATAACTTTCTTTCGCCCTCTCTATCTTCCACTAATATCTTACTATCTTACTCTCTCTCTCTCACACACATTCTGAACTCTCGTTCACACACACTCTCTCCAACTCTCACACTATCTTTCACCCAATCTGTCCCTATCTCTCTCTCTCCCACATTCTGAATTCTCTCCCACACTCTCCAACTCTTCCTCTCTTCCTCTCTCTCACTATCTTTCATGCAATCTGTCTCTCTATCTCTTTCCCACATTCTCTCTCCCACACTCTTTCTTTAACTCTCACACTATCTTTCCCCACTCTACCCCCTCGTCCTCTCTATCTCTCACACACTGTTTCCCTTCCTCCACTGACACAACATCGGCGTGGACTTCAATGACATTAAAAGCAATGCTTGGACCAAACTTCCCCAGTAAACGTCACATCACTGTCTCTTAACAAATCTCTGTGCTAGTGTCTTCTATTTTTCTACCCACTTAACGATAGTGACATCTTTTCTTTTCATGTCTAAACCTTTGCTAACTTGTAAGATTAAGCAATCTCCCCGAAGAGCTGCTAGTAGTATTACAAATGTCGTCTGACAGCCTTTTAGCGGTCTGCTAAGATTTCCAACTGGTTCTTTTCCAGCCTATCTGATTTCCGTAGAAGATGTGGAAACTACTGATTGGGTACATTCTTCCAGACTTTAATAGATTAGGGAGCAAGAACAACAGGAGGAACAGCAAGAGGAGGAGTAGGAGGATACGCCAGCGCATTAAGAAAAGTCAGTGTTGTTTATGTGTTTGTTATGTTTGTTAGTGTTTTTTTAACGGTAGTTGTAGTTGACGTCATTGTTGTAATTGAAGTCAGTGTTTTAATTGTAGTTGACGTCATTGTTGTAGTTGAAGTCAGTGTTTTAGTTGTAGTTGTAGTTGACGTCATTGTTGTAACTGAAGTCAGTGTTTTAGTTGTAGTTGTAGTTGACGTCATTGTTGTAACTGAAGTCAGTGTTTTTTAGTTGTTTTGTTGTAGTCATTGTTGAAGTTGAAGTCAGTGTTTTAGTTGTAGTTGAAGTCAGTGTTTTAGTTGTAGTTGAAGTCAGTGTTTTAGTTGTAGTTGACGTCATTGTTGTAGTTGAAGGCAGTGTTTTAGTTGTAGTTGTAGTTGACGTCATTGTTGTAACTAAGTCAGTGTTTTAGTTGTAGTTGTAGTCATTGTTGAAGTTAAAGTCAGTGTTTTAGTTGTAGTTGATGTCATTGTTGTAGTTGAAGTCAGTGTTTTAGTTGTAGTTGAAGTCAGTGTTTTAGTTGTAGTTGAAGTCAGTGTTTTAGCTGCAGTTGAAGTCAGTGTTTTTCAGTTGGTTTAGTTGTAGAGTCAGTGTTTTAGTTGTAGATGAAGTCATTGTTGAAGTTAAAGTCAGTGTTTTAGTTGTAGTTGATGTCATTGTTGTAGTTGAAGTCAGTTTGTTGTTTGAAGTCATGTTTAGTTGTAGTTGAAGTCAGTGTTTTAGCTGTAGTTGAAGTCAGTGTTTTAGCTGCAGTTGAAGTCAATGTTTCAGTTGTAGTTGAAGTCAGTGTTTTAGTTGTAGTTGACGTCATTGTTGTAGTTGAAGGCAGTGTTTTAGTTGTAGTTGTAGTTGACGTCATTGTTGTAACTGAAGTCAGTGTTTTAGTTGTAGTTGTAGTCATTGTTGAAGTTAAAGTCAGTGTTTTAGTTGTAGTTGAAGTCAGTGTTTTAGCTGTAGTTGAAGTCAGTGTTTTAGCTGTAGTTGAAGTCTATGTTTCAGTTGTAGTTGAAGTCAGTAATTTAACCTGTAGTTAAAGTTTTAAATGTTGTTTTAATATTTTAACTTTTGTATTTTAGTGTTGAAACAATTATTCACATACGTTGTTTTAGCTGTCATTGAAGTTTTAATTGCTGTTTAAATATTGCAACTTCAGTTTTTGTAAATGTTCAAACTATTGTTTCAATCACTCTTTCAACTGTTGTTTGCAACTTGAAGTCCCCGTCAACAACAGAGACAATACACATCATTTTAACATCATTTTAACATCATTTTAACATCATTTTAACATCATTTTCTTGTGGATTTTCAACACCATCTAGCCCCCTCACCTCCCTTCCTCCATTCGCTAAAAATGTAATCATCCATTTGACCATTTTTTTCTGTTTCTCTTCATTTACTTCTTGTTTCCATCGTCTTATTTTCATTATTCCACAAGTTGCCCCAAAGCTTTTATTCTCTAGTCAGCTTTTATAGTCTTACGTTTTCTTGTTTTCTCATTGGTTGAGCTGCTGAAGGCTGTCATTTCCGAAGTACTCTCCTGGGTCCCTCCCCAATTACCTTAAAGTCATCGTCTGTATGGGACAAGATCTCTTATACTTAATCAGACTTGGCTTGGAAATTGCCCTTGGCACCGCCACCAGAGACCTGGTAGGACTGCTACTGACACCGTTGTACGTGAGAGTAGCGCTTTCAGTACCAGACCTACTGTCAAAAGTGAGATGGCTTTTGTCCACGGACATCAGTGGCAGTACATTAGCCTCTATTATGTCGTTTATTTCAATGTAAGCTTCCCACAGAACGTTCAGAAGTCCACTTTTCTGGCAATGTTTGTATAATATTTATATTATAAATATTTGCAATACATAAATCTATTACGGGAGAATATTATCAGGGATCCTCGTGGGGTAGAGGTTTGGTGTTCGCCTTTCGTGTCAAAGGTACTTGGTTCACTCTGTCGTGGAGCCATCTGGATACTTTTCCAGAGATCCTGATCTCAGTGTAGGTGAGATCGAGTTCCTAGTCCTATAGGAGACGTAGGATAAAACTTAGGTCCCGTGTTCAAGTCGAGTACGTAAAAGAACCGCCGGCGTCCGAGTGGTTACAGGGCCCAAATTTGGGGTGTAAAGAATAGAACCACTGTTACCTGCCACGCATGTCGTAAGAGGCGAGTAAGGAGGTTGGCTGAAATCGTGATGCACGTGTCCTAAACATGTAGAAGTCTATGCGTTTAGGGTCCTACCAAACAAATGGGCAACGTATACACGTTCTTGACAAAGATCAAACATATCTCAAAGAGTGATTAAAATTGGTCGTAAAGAACGAACGCAAAGAAGAAAAAGAACTGATGGCAGTTCGGAAATCGGGAAGAATCCGCAGCTAAAAATCCGCAACCCGACAAACTTCATTAGAAAATTAAAAATTTCTACAAAAATTGTTCATTATCTTCTAAATTATATAGGGGTAATTGGGGTAATGTTACGGAGATTATGCACTGTCGCTGAGATCTTCCCGTGTAAGTAAGATATTGGAGCACACAGGGTTACTCACCGAAGTGCAATGATTGAATCAATCAATCAATTACAGGAGATGTGTTGAACATGATTGAACAAACGAAAGTTATGGTGTCTCTTTGAAGAACAAATTGGAAACATTGAAATGATAGTTAATGAAGGCCTCGGTAGGACAGTAGCACGTCAGTCTCATAAACAACTTGCAAGAAGCAAACTGAAGGTCATGAGTTCGATTCTCACTTTTGGCATTTGATTTGGTGGTCTCTGTGGCTAAGTAGCTACGCCGTTTCACATTGCATTCTCAAGATTGTGGGTTTGATTCCGAACAGTGTCGTTCTGTTCATGGGGATATTTTTTCCAGATATCCTAGAATATTGATGGAGCTATGGAGTTCATTTTTTGTGCAATACTATCGACATGCGGGATGCTATTTCTATGAGAAGAGGCCAAACCATATGCTGTAAAACACGATACAACGTAGTCAATCCTTGGTGTTTAGAGACATTTTAGTCTCATCAAATGTTCGAATCCAAGCTTTCGAGATCTGCTCATTCTGTTTAGACACTTTAGTCTCATCAAATGTACCAATCTAAGCTCGAATCTGCTTATTCTGTTTAGACAATTTAGTCTCATCAAATGTACCAATCAAAGTTCGAATCTGCTTATTCTGTTTAGACAATTTAGTCTCATCAAATGTTCCAATCTAAGCTCAAATCTGCTTATTCTGTTTCATCCAAAAACGACAATTGCCCACGTTATATTTCAAATGTCTTTAATATGAATATTTTTCAAACTTGTTTGGCTTGATATTTTTTGCTTTGTCCTGGATTTGTTTACATTTGTTGTACACACTTTATATACTTTCCTACTTTCCTAAGCTTTTCTTGTCCAAATTGTATTAAATACATTCCGATGCTTTTCTTGTTCAAATTGTATTAAATACTTTCCTATGTTTTTCTTGTTCAAATTGAATTAAATATTACATTTTTGCTCTCATTAATATCGGAATGATTTCATCTTCCTCTTCTTTCTGTTGTCAGCACACTGTTACCGGGTTGCTAACCCAGTGTCGTGGTTTTATGTATTTGTCTTGCGCTTCTCTGGTGACTTGTGTGATGATTTTCTTAGTCCACTTGCAGAATTCAGCTACGTTATCTATCCACCTTTTCCTCGGTCTTCCTCTCGCCTTCCTTCCTGATATTCTGTTGTGAAAGCTTCATAGGCAGTTTGGTCTGTTCACATTCTTACTAAGTGGCCAAACCACTTCATTCTCTGTTTCGCTATATAGTTCCCGGTATAGTTCTTTGATTGTATCATAGTAAATTCAGTTCGGAAACGTTAGAAGAATTGTTTCCAAGTTATCTCAACGAAAGTTATCTCAACGAATATTAAGTCAACGAAAGTTATGTCAACGAAAGTTATGTCAACGAAAGTTATGTCAACGAATATTAAGTCAACGAAAGTTATGTCAACGAAAGTTATGTCAACAGAAGTTATTGTCAACGAAAGTTATATCAACGAAAATTATGTCAACGAAAATTATATCAACGAAAGTTATGTCAACGAAAATTAAGAATAGAGAACTTTACAATAATGTTTTCGAATCAAATAACATACTCACAAAAATGAAATAATTTACTCACAAAAATGAAATAACATACTCACAAAAATGAAATAATTTACTCACAAAAATGAAATAACATACTCACAAAAATGAAATAACATACTCACAAAAATGAAATAATTTACTCACAAAATGAAATAACATACAAAATGAAATAACATACTCACAAAATGAAATAATTACTCACAAAATGAAATAACATACAAAATGAAATAACATACTCACAAAATGAAATAACATACTCACAAAATGAAATAACATACAAAATGAAATAACATACAAAATGAAATAACATACTCACAAAATGAAATAACATACTCACAAAATGAAATAACATACTCACAAAATGAAATAACATACTCACAAAATGAAATAATATACTCACAAAAATGAAATAACATACAAAAATGAAATAACATACAAAAACTGAATAATATACTCACAAAAATGAAATAACATACTCACAAAAATGAAATAACATACAAAAATGAAATAATATACTCACAAAAATGAAATAACATACTCACAAAAATGAAATAACATACTCACAAAAATGAAATAATATACTCACAAAAATGAAATAACATACAAAAATGAAATAACATACTCACAAAAATGAAATAATATACTCACAAAAATGAAATAACATACTCACAAAAATGAAATAATATACTCACAAAAATGAAATAACATACAAAAACTGAATAATATACTCACAAAAATGAAATAACATACTCACAAAAACTGAATGTATTTTAAATCACAGAAATTGCATGTTCATTATTTTTGTGATACAAGTGTTGGAAAAACTGAGCAATTTACCCTCCAGCTTCTTCTTCTTCCAACGCTCCATATTGACCACTTTTTAGCCACTCTTTATGTCATTTGTATGGGATCTGAGCCTAATAACGATTGTGTGTTGTACCAGCTATGCGCCTACAAGTAGACCAGAACATCCGATTATTTCTGCGACGCTTTTTATTTACTAGGATAGCTTCCCTAGACCCCTACCTGAGTCGCCTTTTACGACATGGTTTGTTGGTCACAGTGTTACTATTCTGTGTCTAGTACCAAGTTATATAAGATACAACTAATATAGAACATTTCTTGTTCTATGTCTAGTACCAAGTTATATAAGATACAATTAATATGGAACATTTCTTGTTCTATGTCTAGTACCAAGTTATATAAGATACAACTAATATAGAACATTTCTTGTTCTATGTCTAGTACCAAGTTATATAAGATACAACTAATATAGAACATTTCTTGTTCTATGTCTAGTACCAAGTTATATAAGATACAACTAATATAGAACATTTCTTGTTCTATGTCTAGTACCAAGTTATATAAGATACAATTAATATAGAACATTTCTTGTTCTATGTCTAGTACAAGTTATATAAGATACAATTAATATAGAACATTTCTTGTTCTATGTCTAGTACCAAGTTATATAAGATACAATTAATATAGAACATTTCTTGTTCTATGTCTAGTACAAGTTATATAAGATACAATTAATATAGAACATTTCTTGTTCTATGTCTAGTACAAGTTATATAAGATACAACTAATATAGAACATTTCTTGCTCTTTGTCTAGTACCAAGTTATATAAGATACAACTAATATAGAACATTTATTGTTCTATGTCTAGTACAAGTTATATAAGATACAACTAATATAGAACATTTCTTGTTCTATGTCTAGTACCAAGTTATATAAGATACAATTAATATAGAACATTTCTTGTTCTATGTCTAGTACCAAGTTATATAAGATACAATTAATATAGAACATTTCTTGTTCTATGTCTAGTACCAAGTTATATAAGATACAATTAATATAGAACATTTCTTGTTCTATGTCTAGTACCAAGTTATATAAGATACAACTAATATAGAACATTTCTTGCTCTTTGTCTAGTACCAAGTTATATAAGATACAACTAATATAGAACATTTCTTGTTCTATGTCTAGTACAAGTTATATAAGATACAACTAATATAGAACATTTCTTGTTCTATGTCTAGTACCAAGTTATATAAGATACAATTAATATAGAACATTTCTTGTTCTATGTCTAGTACAAGTTATATAAGATACAACTAATATAGAACATTTCTTTGTCTAGTACCAAGTTATATAAGATACAACTAATATAGAACATTTCTTGTTCTATGTTAAAGATACAACTAACATAGATCATTCTTTGTTCTATGATCTACCTAACATGACATATTCCAGTTCTTCCACATTAAATATCTAATTTCAAAATGAATCAATGTTGTCTAAAGATCTAATATTATATTTCTGACATCTTTCAACCCTGTCCACGCCTCCCTATTAATCCAAGTCTTGGTGACTTCCTTTCAGTGGTATAATGCCAATGTCTGGAGAGAATCTATTCTAAATGAATGCTTTTAAAAGTTCGACACTATAAAGATATTCAATTTACAACTGAACATTTGGTCTTATGCTGTCTTATAATGTTAGCTAATGTTGGTTGTTAACTTGTTCATATTAACATTATATCATATTTGTTCTTATGCTGTCTTATAATGTTAGCTAATGCTCGTTGTTAACTTGTTCATATTAACATTATATCATATTTGGTCTTATGACGTATATAATGTGTTTTCCTTTCTTGTGTTTCATGTTTTTCTCTTCTAATTTTACTTGTGTGTGTGGTTTTTGTTATTTCGTCTCAGAACTGACGTCATACACTCTTTCTGCTCCCAAGAGAGTACGTCATAAACTCTAACTACTCACTAGAATACGTCATACAATCTTTCTATTTCATAGAATGAACGTCCTACAATCTTTCTATTTAATAGATTTGTCGTCATACAATCTTTCCGTTTAATAGACTTGTCGTCATACACTCTTTCTATTTAATAGACTTGTCGTCATACACTCTTTCTGTTTAATAGACTTGCCATCCCACAATCTTTCTATTTAATAGACTTGTCGTCACACAATCTTTCTATTTAATAGACTTGTCGTCATACACTCTTTCTATTTAATAGACTTGTCGTCATACACTCTTTCTATTTAATAGACTTGTCATCACACAATCTTTCTATTTAATAGACTTGTCGTCACACAAACTTTCTATTTAATAGACTTGTCATCACACAATCTTTCTATTTAATAGACTTGTCATCACACAATCTTTCTATTTAATAGACTTGTCATCACACAATCTTTCTATTTAATAGACTTGTCGTCATACAATCTTTCTATTTAATAGACTTGTCGTCATACACTCTTTCTGTTGACCATGTATAATTTTCATTTGTCAATGTTAATTTTTTTTAATTTGTCCAACAATCTAGTTTGATTGTGTCACTATTCAGTTTTTATTTGTCTATTTTTTGTTTTACTTTGTCCATGTCTAGTTTTTATTTGTCTATATATGTTTTACTTTGTCCATGTCTAAATTTTATTTGTCTATTTTTGTTTAAGTTTGTCCACGTCTAGTTTTTATTTGTCTATACTTTGTTTATGTTTGTCCATGTCTAGTTTTAATTTGTCTATATTTTGTTTAAGTTTGTCCATGTCTAGTTTTAATTTGTCTATATTTTGTTTAAGTTTGTCCATGTCTAGTTTTAATTTGTCTATATTTTGTTTAAGTTTGTCCATGTCTAGTTTTAATTTGTCTATATTTTGTTTAAGTTTGTCTATGTCTAGTTTTAATTTGTCTATATTTTGTTTAAGTTTGTCCATGTCTAGTTTTAATTTGTCTATATTCTGTTTAAGTTTGTCCATGTCTAGTTTTAATTTGTCTATATTCTGTTTAAGTTTGTCCACGTCTAGTTTTTATTTGTCTGTGTGTTTTTTTATTTGTCAAAAGCTGAAAAATCAAAGACAGTACAGTAAATGTAAATGAGAAAGAAACATCTAGAGGGGAATAAATGGCTGTCTGACAGAATGTACAAGGGACATAGAAAAACTGGACAGATACACTGCATCCAACATTCGATGGGGAGATGACCCTTAATCTTCTTCTTCTTGCGTTCGCTCGCTATAAATTCAAGCGTAGTCAGGGCCCCTTGTATGACGCTTCTGGCTAATTTATGCGTGAAGACATGCTTTCCTTTTTATCAGCGCCCTCTGCCTTTCCGTAGTGCCTTCTCCAACTTTAGTAGTTACACTTAATCTGAATCTAGATTTTGCACATAATATGTACCACACGAAATTTACAACATTCTCACAAGAAAACTCCCGTCACTCTTTCAATCCCTAAATCCTAAACTTCTGTAATCAAATTCGGTAAAAGTTGTGACTTCTCCCGTTTGCTAGTCAGAAGTTCAACTTCAAGGAAGGATGAGACCACATGGTATCACGTCCATCTTCCTCACATTTATTCTTTCAACTTCACAATCTTCTTCTCACTTCTTTGATTTGTTCTTCTAGGACTTCCTGTTAATAAAATTAACCAGTACAGACTCGAGCCCCATCTCACGTGATACTAACATTACTATCAGTTCTACGCCACTGTAATCCAATCCGACTTTTCAAAATTAGATATTCTAAAAATGAGAGATAGAAATAATTTAGGAGAAAAGAAACGCAAAGTAAAAGTAAACAAATGGAGAGAAAAAAGGTAATGAAATTGAAATTTTAAGTAAGTCACATTTCGTTTCTGTGGACATATTTATTTGAAAATTTCCACTCTAAGTAGTTACAGTCACTCACATCTCTGTGTGACTTCACATCTCTGTGTGACTTCACATCTCTGTGTGACTTCACATCTACATTATCATTACTCCCATCTCTGTGTGACTTCTCATCTCCGTGTGACTTCACATCTCTGTGTGTGACTTCTCATCTCTGTGTGTGACTTCTCATCTCTGTGGGACTTCACATTTGTGTGTGACTTCACATCTCTGTGTGACTTCACATCTCTGTGTGACTTCACATCTCTGTGTGACTTTACATCTCTTTGTGACTTCACATCTGTGTGACTTCACATCTCTGTGTGTGACTTCTCATCTCTGTGTGACTTCACATCTCTGTGTGACTTTACATCTCTGTGTGACTTTACATCTCTGTGTGACTTTACATCTCTGTGTGACTTTACATCTCTGTGTGACTTTACATCTCTGTGTGACTTTACATCTGTGTGACTTCACATCTCTGTGTGACTTCACATCTCTGTGTGACTTCACATCTACATTATCATTACCCCCATCTCTGTGTGACTTCACATCTCTGTGTGACTTCACATCTACATTATCATTACTCCCATCTCTGTGTGACTTCACATCTCTGTGTGACTTCACATCTCTGTGTGACTTCACATCTGTGTGTGACTTCACATCTCTGTGTGACTTCACATCTCTGTGTGACTCCTTATCTCTGTGTGACTTCTCATCTCTGTGTGACTTCGTATCTCTGTGTGACTTCTCATCTCTGTGTGACTTCACATCTGTGTGACTTCTCATCTCTGTGTGACTTCACACTCTGTCTGACTTCACATCTCTGTGTGACTTCTCATCTATGTGTGACTTCTCATCTCTGTGTGACTTCACACTCTGTCTGACTTCACATCTCTGTGTGACTTCTCATCTCTGTGTGACTTCTCATCTCTGTGTGACTTCACACTCTGTCTGACTTCACATCTGTGTGTGACTTCACATCTCTGTGTGAGTGTGACTTCACATCTCTGTGTGACTTCTCATCTTTGTGTGACTTCTCATCTGTCTGACTTCACATCTCTGTGTGACTTCACATCTCTGTGTGACTTCACATCTCTGTGTGACTTCACATCTACATTACCATTACTCACACCTCTGTGTAACCCCACCTCTGTGTAACCCCACCTTAACATATCATCACCCACACCTCTGTGTAACCCCACCTCAAGATATCATCACCCACACCTCTGTTCGACCCCACCTCAATATTACCATTACCCACACCTCTGTTCGACCCCACCTCAAGATATCATCACCCACACCTCTGTTCGACCCCCACCTCAACATTACCATTACCCACATCTCTGTTCGACCCCACCTCAACATTACCATCACCCACACCTCTGTGTGACCCCACCTCAACATTACCATTACCCACATCTTCCCGCTTATATACATTATTTTCTTGTGCTAACTTCCGTCGTATTATATTATAAACAACAACAACACCGATGATGATGATGATGATGTTTTCTTGTTGTCCCTGGGTACCATGTTACTGATTAAGTTAAAATTTGGAACTGTTTGGAATCTCTGAGACTGTTTCTCATGGCATTACTTAACGAAAGGTTAGACTCTGAAGGACGTACAGTTTCACTTGAGAAAAAGATAAATATGAAGAGAGAGATGGAGGATATAGATGGAGTGAATGAGTGACGAAGAGAGAGAAGGAGGGATAGGAAGTAGGAAGATGGAGGGGTGGGTAGATGGAGTGGTAAAAATAGAGGGAGTAGAAGAGTAGAAAGAGAGCGAGAACAAATATTAGAGGTTTGTAGAGGGCAAGGAGGAGAGAGAGAAAGAGAATGAAACATATGTTATGGAAAAGTATAGCCGTGTGTTAGAATTTGATATTGGAAGAAAGTTGAATAAAGTTAAGAGAGGAAAAGAGATTGTTAGAGAGGAGAAAGAGGGTGTTAGAAAGAGATGAAAAAATGAGAAGAAAAAGTCGAGAAATTTGAGAGGATAGTAAGAGAGGACAGGTAGTAAGAGATGATATGGGGAGAGAGGGAGTGGAAGGAAAAGAGTGGCATAGAGAGAGTGGTGGAAAGAATAATATAGTCTAAGAGACGAAATGATAATATAAGAATTTGAAGAGGAAGGAGTGGTGTAGAGGGAGTGGGAGAGAGTAAGGGAGGAACAGATTATAAAAAGTGAAGGTGACATATAGACATGACACGTTGATAATAAACTATACATGTACACGTAAAATATACAAGACCAACATATGTATACTAAAAAAACTCACTCTAGTACACATTAGTACACAAATTTGTACAACTGATGTAACAATCTGACATACAGTTACACGTACACAAAGTAGTTCACGTACACAGGAAGCCACGAGACTACCCTTTCTCCTTGCCGGTCACGCTACCAGGCTACTATTTCTCCTTGCGGGTCACGCTACCAGGCTACTATTTCTCCTTGCGGGTCACGCCACCCCATCATTGTGTAATCCCGACTGCCATCTTCAACAAAGGGCAGACAAAAAAAGCAGGCACTGTCACAGACACAGCAACTCCGGCGCCTCATAATCTTTCAACACCTCGTCCGCGCCTTCAGTCAGGGGCGGAAACGAGAGAGCTTGCCTGTACCAGAAATACTGTGGCATTTTGAGAAGTTGGAGAAACGAAGAAAGCTGTGGTGAAGCAATGCGGAAAAATGGAGAATACTTCTTAAAATCGACATTGGCGCAATGTTATATTTTCTACCGTGACTAAATTACAACTTAACCCACTCCATACCATAAGCCAGTATAGGGGCCTGAAAACTTGCGTCAATTACACTCAAGCCAATATAGTGGCTGTTCCAAGAGCACCTTCTTTTTCTTTCTTAGAGAATTGGATGCAGAATTGCGCTGCTGCTAGAGGTCCGCGCTTATGTGTCCAACATCTTAAGTTTATCATAGTTGTCAGAAAGAAAATATCTTTGGTAACATTATGCACAAGATGGGGGTCTCTGTGGCTAACTCTTTGCATTGCATTTCGAAGATCGTGGGTTCGAATCCGGACCGCTTCGTTCTGTTCACGAGTGCATTTTTCCAGAGAGCTCTAGGATTGTTGTCGTAGTTCGTGCTTTGTGTAATACTCTCGGCAGGTCGCGGGCCATTTCTGTAGAGTGGGACTGAGTGGTATGGGGTAAAACCCGGTGCATAGACGTCAGTTCGTAGACCTGTAGAATACACTACTTGTATCATGTTTACGTTATTATTCTCTTATAACTTAATAAGTTCCATTTCAGTTTTTCACAATTTTTATTAAGCATGTACATAGTTTGTCTCAAAGAAAATCTCCAGATATTTTGTTGTTTCTTTTTTAAAATTTTATTTAAGAGCTGTTTTGAAGCTTTCTTTTCAACCAAATTTGGTATCGTTATGATCAGCCTTTTCTGTCCTTTCAAAATATAATTGAGGACAGCGATAAAATATTTTCTGGGGTCTGATAGTTTTGATGTTTGAGAACCTTCGGTGAGCCCACCGCCCACTTTGTACGACATAAACTTTGCACACCACCCCCTCTCCATTATAACAGTTTACCAACGCCCCCATCAATATATATATATATATATATATATATACACACAGTCTTCAACAACAGAACATCGGAAAAGAAGGCGAGAGGAAGACCACGGAAAAGATGGTTAGATGGCGTAGCAGAATCCTATGAAAGAACAAAAATAACAATCACACAAGCCACCAGAACAGCGCAAAACAAAAACAGAAACCACGACACTGGACAACAACCCGGTAGCAGTGTGACGACAAAGAAGAAGAAGAAGATCTCTCAGCACATCTACTAGAGTCACCAACATCAGCATAAGAAAGAAAGTTGGCAGAGAACATTGCATGAATTACATTGAGAAACAAAGAATGAAGCAGATTGACCACTTAATAAGAATGCATCCAAACTCCACGGTATACAGAGTCTTCTACAACAGAACATCAGAAAAAAAGGCGAGATTTGCGTGGTTTATTTCTTCACCACGAAAAAGATAGATGGCATAAAACAGAATTCTGTCAAAGAACAAAAATACCAATCACCCAAGCCACCAGAAAACCACGACACTGAGCAACAGCCCGGTACCAGTGTGATGACAAAAGAAAGAAGAAGATATATATATATATATATAAATACAAGAAATACATAGACTATAGCAAGGCTTTCGACCGTATACAACACCAGAAAATGTGGAACATCATGAAAGACATGCACTTTCCAACACACATAATACAACTCATAGAATCTCTATACCACGAACAACAGGCAACCATTAAAATAGGAGGTGAAATAGCTGAATGGTTCGAGATTCAAAAGAGGGTACGACAGGGATGTATTTTGTCCCCATACTTATTCAACATATATGCAGAGAACATCATGAGGAATGTAAAGACGATGCCAACTATGTGAATTACGACCCTCTCACTATAGGCGTCAAATGCATACCAAAGCTTAGATACGCAGACGATACAGTATTATTATCCACCAGCAAAGAAGGTTTGGAAAACCTAATCATGACGACCAAGAAACATAGTGAAGACCAACATCTATATTTGAATACACAAAAAACAAAATCATGTCAACTGACAAAGCAAAAGGCTCACCTAACATCTAAATAAACAATGAAGAACTTCAATGTGTAGAGAGCTACGAATATCTGGGCTCAATAATTAACAATAACGGTGACTGCTCCAAAGAGATCTCAAGAAGATTGGCAATAGCAATCAAGAAGTTAAACACAATGAAGAACATGTGGTAAAACACCAGCAAATTATTAAAATTAAAAATATTGAGAGCATGCATTTTCCCAGTGGCTACTTATGGTTGTGAATCATGGACTATTACACAAAAATTAAGAACGAAAATCCAGCCCTTCGAAACTAAATGCTATAGAAAGATCCTACAAATACCATGGACAGAAAAAGAAAGAACACTGATGTCCTGAAAGAACTAAATGTTAAAGAGAATTGGCTGATAAACAACATACTATACAGAAAAATTACATACTTTGGTCACATCAAGCGTCACGATGGCCTGGAAAGAACACTACTAGAGGGCAAGGTCCCAGGACGCAGAGGCAGAGGCAGACCAAGAAGAAGATGGCTACAAGATAAGAAACCATGAATATGACCATCGACGAAGTGGGTGAACTGGCAAGAGACAGAGTGAATTTCAGATGTGCTGCAAAGAGAGCAACGTCCTATAAAGGATACACACCTTGATGATGATATATATATATATATATATATATATATATATATATATATATACACATGCTCTATTTTCACGTTGACATAGAAAATTGATGTATTATTTATGTCATACATGGTCAATTTTCAAATGATTATATTAATGAAATTGATGATAATTGATGAAAAAATGGATGGGGTAAAATGGACATAAAATGAATTAAAAAGCAGAATTCAAATTTTTAATGATTATTTATTCAATTGCAAAATCACGAAAAAATAACCCCAAATGCTTTCTGAACATCCTATCGCCCCCCTGGAAAGCTTCAGTGCCCACTGGGGGGCGGTACCGCCCACTTTGGACCTCAAAAGATGGACCTCAGAGATAACAAAGGCTGCGAAAAATACAGTTTATAAAGCGCACACAAAAACCCGTTCTATAAATGTCTTCTTATCCAGACGCTGTACGGCGAAACGCGATTAAAGAAAAAAAAAACCACAAGTCGTATATACACATTTTAATACTGTATACATGAAGCTCTCTCTGTCTCTCTCTCTCTCTCTCTCTCTCTCTCTCTCTCTCTGTGTCTCCTAAAACAAACCCTTCAATGGTGAGACTATGATGTGGTCAGACTTGGTAATGTGTTTGTTAGTTGTGCGTGGAGGCGTGATCATGATTACAGTAGATGAAACAAGATGGAGGAATCTCTTCTTTTTTCTGTGTCAGACGAAACCAATCAGCGAGCTCGTCAAAAATCTATGGTAGGGTAGTGATGCTGAAGTTATTTCAAGTTGTATTGTGTTTCTTTGTATTCTCTTCTTCACCGTCGTCTTATTTCAAGTTGTATTGTGTTTCTTTGTATTGTGTTTCTTTGTATTGTGTTTCTTTGTATTCTCTTCTTTCTTATTTCAAGTTGTATTGTGTTTCTTTGTATTCTCTTCTTCACCGTCGTCTTATTTCAAGTTGTATTGTGTTTCTTTGTATCGTGTTTCTTTGTATTGTGTTTCTTTGTATTCTCTTCTTTCTTATTTCAAGTTGTATTGTGTTTCTTTGTATTCTCTTCTTCACCGTCGTCTTATTTCAAGTTGTATTGTGTTTCTTTGTATTGTGTTTCTTTGTATTGTGTTTCTTTGTATTCTCTTCTTTCTTATTTCAAGTTGTATTGTGTTTCTTTGTATTCTCTTCTTCACTTTCGTCTTATTTTAAGTTGTATTGTGTTTCTTTGTATTCTCTTCTTCACCGTCGTCTTATTTTAAGTTGTATTGTGTTTCTTTGTATTCTCTTCTTTGTTGTCATCTTATTTTAAGTTGTATTGTCTTTCTTTGTATTCTCTTCTTCACCGTCGTCTTATTTTAAGTTGTATTGTGTTTCTTTGTATTCTCTTCTTTGTTGTCATCTTATTTTAAGTTGTATTGTGTTTCTTTGTATTCTCTTCTTTGTTGTCATCTTATTTTAAGTTGTATTGTCTTTCTTTGTATTCTCTTCTTCACCGTCGTCTAATTTTAAGTTGTATTGTGTTTCTTTGTATTGTATTTCTTTGTATTGTGTTTCTTTGTATTGTGTTTCTTTGTATTGTGTTTCTTTGTATTGTGTTTCTTTGTATTGTGTTTCTTTGTATTGTGTTTCTTTGTATTCTCTTCTTTCTTATTTCAAGTTATATTGTGTTTATTTGTATTCTCTTCTTCACCGTCGTCTTATTTTAAGTTGTATTGTGTTTCTTTGTTTTGTGTTTCTTTGTATTGTGTTTCTTTGTATTCTCTTCTTTCTTATTTCAAGTTGTATTGTGTTTCTTGTATTCTCTTCTTCACCGTCATCTTCTTCATTATTTTCTTTCTTGCTATCTTTTTTCTCTTTATTTCTTTCTTGTCATCGTCTTTCTCTTTACTTCTTCTTCTTCATCTACTTTCTCTTCACTTCTTCTTCATCTACTTTCTCTTCACTTCTTCATCATCTACTTTCTATTCACTTTATTTTTTTCATTGTCTTTCTGCTCACTATTTTCTCGTCATCTTCTTTCTGCTCACTATTTCCTCGTCATCTTCTTTCTCGTCACTTCGTCCTCAACACTTTCTCACACCATCTTTGTGTGAAGTGGAATTTATGCAAAAGACAGCTTTACAAAACATATATTCAAAATTTCAAATGAACGAATGAAAAAAAAAAGTATTTACAGTACCGTGCGCTATATGTGTCTACAGGTTGAACATATTTACAGTACATAGAGCGGTAGGTAACAACAGGTAAAATTCAGGGAAGGCGAGATCGTGAAAGACAGAGGAAGAAGATGATGGATGACCTGACATCATGATTCGACACCAGATCGACGTCAGAACTGATTACATGCACCAAACAGAGAGAGTTGTGGAGAGACATGATCGCCTACGCCGGCAGGCATGGCACTTGATTGATTGAGAGCTGTAGATGTCCACAATTGAAAATATTTACAGTACATGGGAGATGTAGGTGTCCACAATTTAAACATATTTACAGTACAGAAAACTGGGACTGGTGCACGAGTTGAAAGTAAGACCAAAACAAACTGACAATGTGTATCTGGAACATTATTAAGTGAAACCATGTCAGACCTGATGTTCTAAACTTGTTCCAGAATTAAAACAAGTAGCAGGACTGTAAGGGGCGGTCTACAAGTTGATGGGCGGTCACTTGAGGTCACTGAAGACAGCGGATACTAGAGTCAATTTGTCAGTCTAGGCATGGGTCAGTTCTTGTGATTGGTCACACTTTATAGTGGGATTCCTGGTTGTTTGGACAGTTTGGTTGTGATTTGGCCAGATTAGCTTCTTGGTTGGTATCGTCAAATGAAGAACTTTTGAAACGGACAAACTGTGGCCCATTGGAGACCATCATTAAAAGACTAAGAGATAAATGGATTGAACGTGTATGGCTTATGCCAGTAGGGGCACTGGCTAGTAGAGCTCTCAGATGCACAGCGAGTGAGAAAAGAAGATCTGAGAGTACTAAAGAAACATGAAGAATAACTGTGGAACGAAAGTTCAAAGATTATGGCTTGATATGGGAAACAATTAATTGAAAGTTGACAGAACGACAGAAATAGAAATCTCGTGTGGATGCCGTACCAAACGGAACAAGAAGAGAATATAGATAGCATTGTTGCCTCAGCAATTATTTCAAGAATTTTTGTACAGTAGTTATTACAAATTTAAAAGAGAATAGGAATGGCCAAGGATAATTTTAATAGTATGAGATGGTTACTGACATCCAAACAAATTACAGGTTAAAAATGAGAATTATCAAATGCTATATATATATCCTATGAAAATAGATGTCTGCGAAAAATAATGAATATAAAATGGAACGAATTCAGGAGAAAGGATGAAATCAGAGACATGTCTGGTCAACCACTAGTGACAACTGTTAAAAGAAAGAGAAGATGGAGATATGTTGGGCACACCTTGAGGAGAAATGATCAACGAATATCAAAGCAGGCATTGAAGTGGGATGCAAAGGGTTCAAGAAAAAGAGATCGACCTAAGGAGATCCTGAAACGAACTTTGCTGAGAGAGACAGGAAATATCGGTCTCAGTTCCATGCAGGAGATTGAGCGAGTTGCCCATGATAGAGTGGTATGGAGAAATTACTTGCAGGCCCTATGTAACGTATAACGGTACGAGAGGAATTATTATTATTATATATATCCTATATTAATGTATGGCTCGGAAACATGGACAATGAACAAGCAGTTGGAAGATAGAATTGATGCATTTGAGATGTGGATATATAGAAGAATAGGCAGAGTTACATGGACAGAAAAAATATACAAATAAACAAGTTTTAGGAAAACTAGGTATGAAGAAACAATTATTAAGAGAAATAAAATTCAGACAAGTAAAGTATTTTGGGCACATAAAAGGCATGACACCATGATAAAACATTTACTAGAGGGAAAGTTGAGGGAGAAGAGCAAAAGAAGACCGAGAGATAAGTGGGAGGAAGACTTTAAGAAATAGACAGGCTACAGTCTGGCAGTGTGCAACACCAAGACGAAATACAGAGGATGCTGGAGATTCATTGCAGCCAACCTTTGATGTAGAGACGGCACCTGATGATGATGAGTCATTATAAATGAATGCTTTCATATTCACTTAATGACATATAATGTCAAGTAAAGGAATCATTTTTCATATCTCGAGGTATATAGGTAATAATGTGCTAGTCCCATATTTTTCATTGACTGTCGACACACGATGTTGGATTTGGTCAGCTTCACTCCGGCCAACGTTTACTTCCCACATATATTTCATTGACTGTCGACACACAATGTTGAATTTGGTCAGCATCACTCCGGCCAACGTTTACTTCCCACATATATTTCATTGACTGTCGACACACAATGTTGAATTTGGTCAGCATCACTCCGGCCAACGTTTACTTCCCACATATTTTTCATTGACTGTCGACACACGATGTTGAATTTGGTCAGCATCACTCCGGCCAACGTTTACTTCCCACATATATTTCATTGACTGTCGACTCACAATGTTGAATTTGGTCAGCATCACTCCGGCCAACGTTTACTTCCCACATATATTTCATTGACTGTCGACACACAATGTTGAATTTGGTCAGCATCACTCCGGCCAACGTTTACCTCCCAGATATTTTTCATTGACTGTCGACACACAATGTTGAATTTGGTCAGCATCACTCCGGCCAACGTTTACTTCCCAGATATTTTTCATTGACTGTCGATACACGATGTTGAATTTGGTCAGCATCACTCCGGCCAACGTTTACTTCCCACATATATTTCATTGACTGTCGACACACAATGTTGAATTTGGTCAGCATCACTCCGGCCAACGTTTACTTCCCACATATATTTCATTGACTGTCGACACACAATGTTGAATTTGGTCAGCATCACTCCGGCCGACGTTTACTTCCCACATATTTTTCATTGACTGTCGACACACAATGTTGAATTTGGTCAGCATCACTCCGGCCAACGTTTACTTCCCACATATATTTCATTGACTGTCGATACACGATGTTGAATTTGGTCAGCATCACTCCGGCCAACGTTTACTTCCCACATATTTTTCATTGACTGTCGACACACGATGTTGAATTTGGTCAGCATCACTCCGGCCAACGTTTACTTCCCACATATATTTCATTGACTGTCGACACACGATGTTGAATTTGGTCAGCATCACTCCGGCCAACGTTTACTTCCCACATATATTTCATTGACTGTCGACACACAATGTTGAATTTGGTCAGCATCACTCCGGCCAACGTTTACTTCCCACATATTTTTCATTGACTGTCGACACACGATGTTGAATTTGGTCAGCTTCACTCCGGCCAACGTTTACTTCCCACATATTTTTCATTGACTGTCGACACACAATGTTGAATTTGGTCAGCTTCACTCCGGCCAACGTTTACTTCCCACATATTTTTCATTGACTGTCGACACACAATGTTGAATTTGGTCAGCATCACTCCGGCCGACGTTTACTTCCCAGCGTTGTTTTTTGTTTTTGTTTTTTTGCAACCCAATCTAGAAAGTTCTCTATCTTCTTCTGTGTCATCTCGCATTGATTCATTTAGTTGTTACTAAGTGTCTCTATCTTCTTCTGTATCATCTCGCATTGATTCATTTAGTTGTTACTAAGTGTCTCTATCTTCTTCTGTGTCATCTCGCATTGATTCATTTAGTTGTTACTAAGTGTCTCTATCTTCTTCTGTATCATCTCGCATTGATTCATTTAGTTGTTACTAAGTGTCTCTATCTTCTTCTGTGTCATCTCGCATTGATTCATTTAGTTGTTACTAAGTGTCTCTATCTTCTTCTGTATCATCTCGCATTGATTCATTTAGTTGTTACTAAGTGTCTCTATCTTCTTCTGTATCATCTCGCATTGATTCATTTAGTTGTTACTAAGTGTCTCTATCTTCTTCTGTGTCATCTCGCATTGATTCATTTAGTTGTTTCTAAGTGTCTCTATCTTCTTCTGTGTCATCTCGCATTGATTCATTTAGTTGTTACTAAGTGTCTCTATCTTCTTCTGTATCATCTCGCATTGATTCATTTAGGTGTTACTAAGTGTCTCTATCTTCTTCTGTGTCATCTCGCATTGATTCATTTAGTTGTTACTAAGTGTCTCTATCTTCTTCTGTGTCATCTCGCATTGATTCATTTAGTTGTTTCTAAGTGTCTCTATCTTCTTCTGTGTCATCTCGCATTGATTCATTTAGTTGTTACTAAGTGTCTCTATCTTCTTCTGTATCATCTCGCATTGATTCATTTAGGTATTACTAAGTGTCTCTATCTTCTTCTGTGTCATCTCGCATTGATTCATTTAGTTGTTACTAAGTGTCTCTATCTTCTTCTGTGTCATCTCGCATTGATTCATTTAGTTGTTACTAAATGTTCGAAACCTTTCTTTCCCATTAAGTGTTCAAGTAATGTGAATTGTTTCTAGATTTTGTTGATGTTCAAACTTACATGTGTAATTCTTTGGGAAATGTAAATATAAATTGTTGCATTTTATTAATGATTGTTTGATTGAAATGTTGAAAGTCTATAGGATAGGAACAACTGGCACACAGACGTTCTGAGGTGAGGGAGATTGTATAAAGGTTTTGAGTTGAGGGAGATTGTATGGACGTTCTGAGGTGAGGGAGATTGTATGGACGTTCTGAGTTGAGGGAGATTGTATGGACGTTCTGAGTTGAGGGAGATTGTATGGACGTTCTGAGTTGAGGGAGATTGTATGGACGTTCTGAGTTGAGGGAGATTGTATGCACGTTCTGAGTTGAGGGAGATTGTATAAAGGTTCTGAGTTGAGGGAGATTGTATGGACGTTTTGAGTTGAGGGAGATTGTATGGACGTTCTGATGTGAGGGAGATTGTATGCACGTTCTGAGTTGAGGGAGATTGTATAAAGGTTCTGAGTTGAGGGAGATTGTATGGACGTTTTGAGTTGAGGGAGATTGTATGGACGTTCTGAGTTGAGGGAGATTGTATGGACGTTCTTGATTGAAGAAAATTGCACAGAAACTCTAAGTTGTGATTGCATGGAAGCTATAAGTTGAGATTACATGGAAGCTATAAGTTGGGATTGCACGGAAGCTATAAGTTGAAATTGCATGGAAGCTATAAGTTGAAATTGCATGGAAGCTATAAGTTGTGAGTGCATGGACAGTCTGAGCTGAAAGAGTTTGTACATACTTTCTGAATTGAGTATATTTTCCTAATCATCTCCGGCGCTGCTAATTACTCTCTCACGAACGCTTTCATTCAGCGAACAAAACCTGAACATCTATGAGAGCTTGCAATGTATAAGCATTGCTTCCATTCAGAGTTTAGTAGTAGAAGAAGAAGTAGAAGACAAAAGAAAGTAATATCTTGAACAAACTTTGAAATATATCATCAATATAGTGACAAAGAAACAATATATTTGTACCTGTTTTTTTTCATTCATGCTGTTTCACGTGCTAATTTTGATTTTTCCTTGTTCAGTAGTTGATGAAGATTTTTTAGTCGATACACCGTCTGTTGATATTCTTTGTAAAGCTATCAATCTTCATTGCTTTGTTTTCTCTTCGAATTCTAAACTCTGATCGTGAATTTAATACACTCGGAAACATGACATATCGATAGAAATAGATTGTGTGGGAGAGAGATAGAGGCAGAGAGACAGAGAGAGAAAGAAAGAGAGTGAGAAAGAGAGAGAGAAAACGTGATAGAGAGAGCGAGACAGAGAGCGAGAGAGATAGGGGGAGAGATTTAAAAATATAGCTAAGGGGATACAAAAAGAGAGTGGGAGAGAGAGAAAGAGAGAGAAAGGAGAGAGAGAAAGAGAAATATAGATGAAGAGTGAAATATAGAGAGACAGAGAAAGAAAGAGTGTGTGAGAGAAAAGGAGAGAGAGAGAGGGAGAGATAAAGAGAGAGAGAAAGTGTAAGTTGAAAACACACTAGATCAAACTGATCATGTCTGTAAGAGACAGACAGTACGCTACTCGTATTACTATTACGTGGCCGACAGGAGATGACAAGCTGGCAAATTGATTTTCCCCTGGAGACCCAGGCGAGGACTATCTAATGACCAACCCACGTAGTCAGTCGATACCAGCCTATTCTCTAATGATTCTACGGTGAGGTTTTCCTATTCTGAACTCACGACCGGAATGAAATAGTTTTTAAGAGGAGGGTCAGAAACAGGAACAGTATTTCTATCCACGTGACCGTCCAGTTTGGATGACTGTGTTATGTTTGGCTGTCTTCTTTATCGTTATCATTTTGTTTTCATCGTTGGAGCTGAAGAGAACTTTTGTTACATTTTGTCAGAGTTTGCAGCTAAGTTACGATATATGTGTCTTACTGTCAGATATATCCATCTTAAGTACGAGATTTTGGGATCCGGCTGTGCCTTCCTTCTTTGCTCCATACGCACTTTGTTAGGTTGCAATCAGACAGTCTATTACCAAGGTCACCAGCTGAAGAAGAACGATAATTTTCGTCAGCTCTTTTCACTGACTCTAACCATAATGCCATTACCATCACCCAAACGCTTACCCTCACCCTAACATTGACCTCCACCCTGGAGATGACCATCATCACGGAGATGACCTTCATCCTGGAAATAACCTCCACCCTGGAGCTGACCCTCACACTAACGCTGACCTCCACCCTCGAGCTGACCCTAACCCAGGTGCTGACTCTCAGCCTGAAACTAACCCTGACTCTGTATCTGACCTTTACCCTGTAGCTGACCTTTACTCTGAAACTGACCTTCACTCTGAAATTGACCCTCACTCGGAAACTTGACCACTCTGAAACTGACCGCCCTCACTATAAAAATGACCTTTACTCTGACCCTCACTCTGAATCTGACCCTCACTATAAAACTGACCCTTACCTTAAAACCGACCTTCACTCTGAAACTAACCCTCACCTTGAAACTGACTTTTACTCTGAAACTGACCCTTACCTTGAAACTGACCTTCACTTTGAAACTAACCCTCACGTTGAAACTGACCTTCACTCTGAAACTGACCTTAACTCTGAAATTGACCATCACCCTGAAACTGATCCTCACTCTGAAATTGACCATCACCCAGAAACTGACCCTCACTCTGGAACTGGCCCTCACTCTGGAACTGACCCTCACCCTTGAATTGACCTCCACCCTGAAGTTAAAAATATCTCTACTGTAATCTCATTCATTGCAACATACGTTCAATCGTTGTCAACGATCTAAGAGATTTTCAGATATCACTCTTTGATTGAATGTCATATAGCAGTAGATACATGTCATGTAGTGATATATACATGTCATGTAGTGATAGATAAATGTCATGTAGTGATATATAAATGTCATGTGGTGATAGATAAATGTCATGTAGTGATAGATAAATGGCATGTAGTGTTAGATAAATGTCATGTGGTGATATATACATGTCATGTAGTGATAGATGCATGTCATGTAGTGATAGATAAATGTCATGTAGTGATAGATAAATGTCATGTAGTGCTAGGTAAATGTCGTGTAACGCTGGATAAATGTCATGTAGTGAAAGATAAATGTCATGTAGTGATCGATAAATGTCATGTAGTGCTAGATAAATGTCATGTAGTGATATATACATGTCATGTATTGATAGATAAATGTCATGTAGTGATAGATAAATGTCATGTATTGATAGATAAATATCATGTAGGGATAGATAAATGTCATGTAGTGATAGGTAAATGTCATGTATTGATAGATAAATGTCATGTAGTGACAACGTATGAGTGTGAAGCATGGACATTTAACAAGGCAGTGACAAAACATATATGTGCTTTTGAATATAAGTGTTACAGAAGAGTCCTTTGTATATCTTGGACAGAGAGAGAACAAATAGATCTATCCAGAAAGAACTCAAAATCAAAGAAAACTGGTTGATGCTAGCAAATAAGACAGAGAAAATTGAGATACATGTATTTTGGACATATAAAAATACATGAAGTGTTGGAAAAGATCATCATGGAAGGAGACATACCGGCAAAGAGAAGAAGAGGAAGACCACGGAGAAGATGGATTCAGGATGTAACTGATGGTTTGAACATGACGGCTGCAGAGGCAGGACATCTGACCTATGAGAGAGAGAAATTCGGAGGACTGTTGGGGTGGCAAAGTTCTGCTCAGGACAAGCTATTTGATGATGATGATGTGTGATATCTATGATGTGTGACATCTATAATGTGTGACATGTATGCTGTGTGACATCTATGCTGTGTGATATCTATGCTGTGGGACATCTATGGTGTGTGACATCTATGCTGTGTGACATCTATGCTGTGTGACATCTTTGATGTGTGACATCTATGCTGTGTGACATCTATGCTGTGTGACATCTATGATGTGTGACATCTATGATATGGGACATCTATGATGTGTGACATCTATCTAAATATCATGTTATGGTATCTTCATTTATTTCTAAGGTTCTGTTGTATTTGATAAATTCGCAATGTATCTTCGTCGGAAATAGTCAAGTTGTTAGAGTGATGGCTTAATAACCCAAATAGACGAGGATCGCTTCCCTGACTAACTCGACCAGTTGTATAAGGGAAAATGTGCCAGGAAAAAACTGGACATTTGACCTCCGAATACTAAACTCTAGTTCTGTGAGGTTTTCAAACGCTGCACAGTCCTGTGACATTATACATTTTGAGGTTATATCATCTGGCTTAGAATGAGAAAGACCGTTCTTAAAATATTCAACGCCTGGCACTGTTGATTGATTGATTGATTGATTGAATGATAGAACCATCATCATTGCACTTTTGTGAGTAACCGTGTGTGCTCCGATCTCTTTCTTACACAGGAAGATCTCAGTTGCAGTGCACGAACTTCGTAGCACTGGCGAGGGTCCTGGTCCTTCATAGCACTGGTGATGTAATTCTGAAGATGGTGAAGATATTTTTATAGGAATTTTATTTTTAATCTTTTTTTTCCAAATGAATTTTGCCCGGACAGCGGCTTTCCAGCCTGCTCTTCTCGATTTTGAACTGTCAAAGGGTTCTTTTACGTGTTCAAATTGAACACGGGACATACGTTTTATCATCCAATCCGATAGGACTAGGAACTCGATCTCACCCCAAGTGAGAACAGGGATCTCTGGAAAAATATACAGATGCCTCCACGAGGGAACCTGGTACCTTTGGCACGAGAGACGAGCCACCTAACCTCTACGCCACAGAGATCCCTGAAGAGATTCTATATAGGCTTATGTCCACCGAAATTCGGTCCCGGAAAGACACTGTTGAAAAAAAGACAGTGAATGTCAGTCTAATAAGAATGTACATTCAATACGTGTAGCCGTCAACTTAATAACAAGTTCTATATAGGCTTGTCCACCGAAATTCGGTCCCGGAAAGACACTGTTGAAAAAAAGACAGTGAATGTCAGTCTAATAAGAATGTACATTCAATACGTGTAGCTGTCAACTTAATAACAAGTTCTATATAGGCTTATGTTCACCGAAATTCGGTCAAGTTTCCAGTATAAATATTTTTACAAGTGATTACTATTTCATATTCTCCTCACGCGCTCATTCCAGATGTTCACTGAATACAGTGTATCCCCCATCTGTCTCTGCCCTTGATGCAACTTTCAGACCCCGCCCAACTCGTCTGCTAACGTGTCCATCTAACTTACACCAGGCCCATCTTCACTCTTTGTCCATTACCCTTTACTAGTGTCACAAACGTGTTACGTCCCTTGGTAATAAAAAAACGTGGGTACGTGCGAGGATGTGAGCGTGTAAAGGGAACAGAGGTAGTAAATGAGATGGAGAGAGAGAACAAGTGAGGGAGATTGAAAAGAGAGGGCTCATTTCACACGTTGACTATAATGACCTAACATGGGCGTTTCTTATTGTAATTTACTGATTGAAATTATGTTCCATGGACGCTGAATATCTCCTCTCTAGTTATGTTTGATGAGAGTTAAATTGTTGTTTCTGATCTCCATCTTTTGCGTGGACGGCCTTTTGATTTGTATCAACTGTATCATTGCTCTTTGATGCACGCTGTCTGTTGGTAATCTGTTTATGTTGCCGAATTACTTAATTTGTTGTTTCTTGATGAAGTTGAGTACTGATGTTGTACCCACTTTTGTTCTTCTGATGTCTTCATTTCTAAACCGGTCTCTTCTTGTTACTCCCAGAATTCAGCTTAGACACTTCATCTCGGTTGTGACAAGTTTTCTTCTATCGTTTGATTTAGCATTGATATCATAATGTTGGGAGAAAGATTGTGTTGTACAATATTCTTTTAGTGTTCATGGAGATATATTTGCATTTCAAAATTGGTGCCATTTGTCTAATGATTTGATTTGCTTTGTATTATTGCATCTGTGTTGGATTTCGATATTCTCCCATGTGCTGAAGAAGAATATGATCCATGTATGTAAAGTCTTTGACTTTCTTTAAATGATGTTTGTCGATGGAGATATTGGTAGTGTTTTCCTGTCTAGCGAATGTCATTACTTCAGTTTTGTCGATGTTTATTCACCTATTGTATTCATTAATGAGAGTTATACATGTCCAAATTTATGTTGAACTGTACGTCATTTGTACACAAGTACGCCATTTGTACACAAGTACGCCATTTGTACACAAGCTATCTAGATATAAAGTGTCCTTGAATTATTATCATGATTAGGTCCATGACCAGGTCCAAACCCAAAGTCAGGGTCTACATTAGAACACAATTCCGAGACTAGATCCGAACCCAAGTCCAAGCCTAGATTCTAGCCCAGGTCCCAAGTCCGAGTCTACACCCTAACCTAGGTCCCAAGTCCGAGCATAAATCCTAACCCAGGTCCGAACCCATGTTTCGACCGAGTGGTTACCGGGGCCCAAATTTGGGGTGTAAAGAATAGAACCACTGTTACCTGCCATGCATGTCGTAAGAGGCGACTAAGGAGGTTTGGCTGAAATCGGAAGCATGTGTCCTAAACGTGTAGATTTCTATGAGTTTAGGGGCCTACCAAACCAATGTGCAACGTATACACGTTCTTGGCAAAGATCAAACATATCACAAAGAGTGATTAAAATTGGTCGTAAAGAACGAACGCAAAGAAGAAGAAGAAGAACCCATGTTTGAACCAAAGTCCGAGGTAATCCCAAACCCAACTCCGAGGTAAGTCAGAGCCCAGTCCGAGGTAATCCCAAACCCAACTCCGAGGTAAGTCAGAGCCTAGTCCGAGGTAATCCCAAACCCAACTCCGAGATAAGTCAGAGTCCATCAAGTCCGAGAAAGTATTGACGTCAAACCACATATATTTGTTCCCTCTAACATCACACTAGCTGGACTACAGGTCAGAAAAGAATACAGTATTCAATGCAGAGGGTAGTGGGGAGAGTTGATTTGTTCTCTCTAACATCATACTAGCTGGGACACAAATAAGTAGAGAATACAGTATTCAATGCAGAGGGTAGTGGGGAGAGTTGATTTGTTCCTCTAACATCATACTAGCTGGGACATAAATAAGTAGAGAATACAGTATTCAATGCAGAGGGTAGTGGGGAGAGTTGATTTGTTCCTCTAACATCAAACTAGCTGGGACATAAATAAGTAGAGAATACAGTATTCAATGAAGAGGGTAGTGGGGAGAGTTCATTTGACAGTTTTCCTGGTCTATGAGATTTGTAAAAAAAAAAAAGTGAGCGCGTGCGTATTTTTGCGGCTCGAGCGTTGGCTGAGGTTAATTACTCGCCAGTATCGACTGTTTCTCGCTAGTCAACTTCCGGTGGAAGGAAAGACTGCCCCAAAAAAATTGCAAGTCTTGCTCTGAGGATTTTTTTTAGCGGACCTACCCACCGACCACTGGATCACTGATTGGGTATATTTTTTCTGTTGTATTTTCTAGTGATTACAGCTGCAGACATTATTTTGATGTTTTCACAATTCTATTTCGGTAAGATTATTCCTAGCTGTTTAATATGTCGGTGGTCATGATCGAGGAAGCTTATCGAAGATATCATGTCTGATAGATTCCTTTTATATTTGTTATTATATTGTCATTATTGAATTCTCATGACAGTTTAGTTGTCTGTGTAACAGATAAGTTGTCTGTGTGACAATTTAGTTGTCTGTGTGACAGTTTAGTTGTCTGTGTAACAGATTAGTTGTCTGTGTGACAGATTAGTTGTCTGTGTGACAGATTAGTTGTCTGTGTGACAGATTAGTTGTCTGTGAGACAGAATAGTTGTCTGTGGGACAGAATAGTTGTCTGTGGGACAGAATAGTTGTCTGTGGGAGAGATTAGTTGTCTGTGTGACAAAATAGTTGTCTGTGTGACAAAATAGTTGTCTGTGTGACAAAATAGTTGTCTGTGTGACAAAATAGTTGTCTGTGTGACAAAATAGTTGTCTGTGTGACAAAATATTTGTCTGTGTAACAAAATAGTTGTCTGTGTGACAAAATAGTTGTCTGTGTAACAAAATAGTTGTCTGTGTAACAAAATAGTTGTCTGTGTAACAAAATAGTTGTCTGTGTTACAAAATAGTTGTCTGTGTAACAAAATAGTTGTCTGTGTAACAAAATAGTTGTCTGTGTACAAAATAGTTGTCTGTGTACAAAATAGTTCTGTGAACAAAATATTCTGTGGACAAAATAGTTGTCTGTGTAACAAAATAGTTGTCTGTGTAACAAAATAGTTGTCTGTGTGACAAAATAGTTGTCTGTGTGACAAAATAGTTGTCTGTGTACAAAATAGTTGTCTTGTCAAAATGGTGTCTGTGTAACAAAATAGTTGTCTGTGAGACAAAATAGTTGTCTGTGTGACAAAATAGTTGTCTGTGTGACAAAATAGTTGTCTGTGTAACTACAGTTGATGAATAGTAATCTAAAATATGTAACCTATTAGCTGTCCACCTCCTCCGTGTAGTGCCGGAGCCCGCAAGGAAGCAAAGAATATTACCACTGCGACCTACAAGGCATGTCGTAAGAGGCGACGGATAGGACCTAGGAAGCTTCCTGGTAAATAAAAACATCGTAGAAATCGGATGTGCTGGCGTACTTGTAGGTGCATAACTGGCACACAAAACACAATCGCTCTTAGGCTCAGATGACATGAAATGAAAATCGTGGCATATCCTAAAGGACGTAGCCATCAACCACAGTAAACAAGTCGTTGATTTTCTAAGCACCACTTATACGCTCAGTAGTTTGCCATTGCTTTCTGAACGGTGAGGTCTATTTTTACCTTTTGTAAAAATCCAACAGCAACGAATTTGCTTCCAAACTTGCCCACCGTGGGGTTTGAACCAGGTACGCTTGGGTTCATGATCGAGCTCACTACCGCTCGATATACAAGTCACAAAAGAGTGATTTAATAAGTGGTCGATATGGAGCGTTGGAAGAAGAAGAAGAAGAAGATACCAGGACTTAACATACATCAATGAACGAATAATAAATAACTTAGTCAAACAGCAGAAACATGAACAATGAAGAAACAATTGGAGAGAAAAATATAAACATACTAGAGCTAGAGAGAGATATACAGAAGAAACAATTGGAGAGAGAAATATAAACAGACTAGAGCTAGAGAGAGATATACATAAGAAACAATTGGAGAGAGAAATATAAACAGACTAGAGCTAGAGAGAGATATACAGAAGAAACAATTGGAAAGAAAAATATAAACAGACTAGAGCTAGAGAGAGATATACAGAAGAAACAATTGGAGAGAGAAATATAAACAGACTAGAGCTAGAGAGATATACAGAAGAAATAACTGGAGAGAGAAATATAAACAGACTAGAGCTAGAGAGAGATATACAGAACAATAAGCCGAGTGTCATGAAAAGAGAAGAAAACTCATTTTAAAAATTCTTCAACAACTTGAAGTGAAAAGAGAATCACTCAAGAAGTGTTTGTTAGTCTTGAGAAAGCAAATATTGTTATCCTACACGACGGGTCCATGATATTTTCAGGATTATTTTATACAGTGGCGGCTCGTCATTAAGGGTCAGTGGGGCCGGCCCCACCAAAAATAATGTATAACCTGTATTTATTATTTTATAAATTAAAATATAGCAACCAAAAACCATAATTTATCCGGAAAAAATGTCTGGCCCCACCAACAAAAATGATCACGAGCCGCCACTGACTTTATAGCATTTTTATTCAAAGTCATTGGTTTACTGGTTTATTTCTAAACCATTTTGTGGTTTTCTGTTTTATCTGTTTCTATGTGATATATTACATTTTTTCTCTTGTCTATCGTTTTCGTATGTGGTATGTTACATTGGACTTTTGTCTATCTGTTTCTATGTGGTATATTACATTTGTATGTTATCTATATGTGTATTTGACATATTACATTTGACTCATGTATATGTGTTATAACGTGGAAAATATATTTAGTTGTATATTTTATATGTGGATAATTGTCCCATATGTTAATATCTCATATTATTTCACATATAAGTTAGCTCATCTTTGTCCCAACTCACAGCCAACACTAGATAACTATGTCAGACAACTGACCGGGGATTCCCTGACTTAGATCAGTGAAAGGGGCTGGAAATTACATATGTTTGATAGAACACTGCACGCATTTTTGCAATTTTACTCAATTCTGTGAGTCCATGGTTATTTATTGGTGAAAAATATTCATAATATTGATATTCCTTATTGTTAAACTTAACTTGTTGGATAATATGACTTCGATTTAGCATTTTGTGTTGATTTTAAAATGAATTCATCTATATACACCAATACTGGAAAGCGAGGTCACGTGGTGTAGTTGTGGTCTGATTTCCCATAATTCTTACCTGAGTCCGAAGGTCCATAAGTTTATAATTGTCTGTTCCCAACCTCATCCATCGCCTCTGAACAACAGAATGTGAACAGTTAGTTCATCTTCGCCCCTGAACAACAGCATGTGAACAGTTAGCTCATCTTCGCCCTCAACCCATCCTCATCCATCGCCTCTGAACAACAGAATGTGAACAGTTATGCTCGTTGTTATAACTCATATGTTATATATTATGTATATGTTCCAACATAAACTTGGATTATCAGATGTTGTATATCCAAGATCACACTTGGTGGTCCTCCTGGGCATTGCAATATGACAGGAAACGACATCGCTGACTTATGGCAGGAACAGGCGGGTAATTGGAGCAACCATTCTCAGACTGCTCACAAAAAGAATAAAGAAAATCAAAATCAAAGCAACTATTATAATGTGTGAAGCGGAAATGTGGACAATGAACAAGCAGAAAAAGAAAATAATTGAAGTGTGTGAAATGTGAATTTAGTTAAAAATAGGGTGAATATTCATGAAATAATATAACATTTAGTACTTCATCCTGAGACCCGTTCTATGGAGGTGTGCTCTGAGATTGCAGTGTCCCGTTCTAAGTGTGAAGACTGTGGTCTGCGCTGTTCTGTTTAATATCTAAGTATGAAGACTGTGGTCTACACTGTTCTGTTTAATATCTAAGTATGAAGACTGTGGTCTACACTGTTCTGTTTAATATCTAAGTATGAAGACTGTGGTCTGTGCTGTTCTGTTTAATATCTAAATATGAAGACTGTGGTCTACACTGTTCTGTTTAATATCTAAGTATGAAGACTGTGGTCTGTGCTGTTCTGTTTAATATCTAAGTATGAAGACTGTGGTCTACACTGTTCTGTTTAATATCTAAGTATGAAGACTGTGGTCTGTGCTGTTCTGTTTAATATCTAAGTATGAAGACTGTGGTCTACATGTCTGTTTAATATCTAATGAGACTTGGTCTCTGTTTTTTAATATCTAAGTATGAAGACTGTGGTCTACGCTGTTCTGTTTAATATGTTTATGAGAGCTACTCAAGTAGACAAATGAGATATTTCGTTTCATTAAGAGATATGATACTATTGAAAACGATATGAGAAGATAGAAGGCATAAGAGGAAGGGAAAGACAGATATACAATAGAGAAGAAAACATCAGGAGGTGGACAGGATAAAGTCTGGCAGAGTGTACCGTAAGGGTCAACGACAGAACTTGTTGAAGAGCTATTACAGCTAAACGTCAATGCGGAGACGGCACAGAGTTTTGCTTGTTCACCTCCTAATGTTTCCTTCCCAATTGTATCTCTGTCTTCCCCTTGTTCTCGTTCCTTCTTCCCGACAATAATGGCTAACACATTCTATTTGTTTGAGCATACATTTTTAACCCCCTCTAGACAGTTTGTTGTCCCCTGTTGACGAAGTTCAGTCTTCCGTGATTTCTCTAGGATCGTCCTACTCTATGTGACTTCAGCCTTCAGCCACCGGGCTCACTAACCCGGTCATTTGTGCATGGTGTGTTTCTTACATTCTAGTTTTGTACATGGTGTGTTTCTTACAGTCTAGTTTTGTACATGGTGTGTTTCTTACACTCTAGTTTTGTACATGGTGTGTTTCTTACACTCTAGTTTTGTACATGGTGTGTTTCTTACAGTCTAGTTTTGTACATGTTGTGTTTCTTACACTCTAGTTTTGTACATGGTTTGTTTCTTACAGTCTAGTTTTGTACATGGTTTGTTTCTTACAGTCTAGTTTTGTACATGGTTTGTTTCTCAGTCTAGTTGATGGTGTTTAGTTTTTTGTACATGGTTTGTTTCTTACAGTCTAGTTTTGTACATGGTTTGTTCCTTACAGTCTAGTTTTGTACATAGTGTGTTTCTTACACTCTTGTTTTGTACATGTTGTGTTTCTTACAGTCTAGTTTTGTATATGTTGTGTTTCTTACACTCTAGTTTTGTACATGGTGTGTTTCTTACAGTCTAGTTTTGTACATGTTGTGTTTCTTACAGTCTAATTTTGTACATGGTGTGTTTCTTACACTCTAGTTTTGTACATGTTGTGTTTCTTACAGTCTAGTTTTGTACATGGTGTGTTTCTTACACTCTAGTTTAATGATTGATTGATTGATTGATTGATAGAAACATCATCATTTGCACTTCGGTGAGTTGCCATATGTGCTCCGATATTTTTCTTACATAGGAAGATCTCATCGGCAGTTCATGAACTCCGTAGGACAGGCGAGGATCCACAATGTAATTTAGGTGGTGATGAAAACATTGTGTATAAATTTTTCTTACAAATCTTTCTAATGAATTTTGCACGGGCAGAGGCTTTCCAGCCCATTCTTCTCGATTTTGAACTGCCAATGGTTCTTTTATGTACTCAACTTGAACACGATATCTATGTTTTATCGTCCGTCTCCAATAGGACTAGGAACTCGATCTCACCTACACTGAGATCAATGATATCTGGAAGAATATCGTGATGGCTCCACGAGAGCGCGAATCGAGTACTTTTCGAACGAGAGGCGAGCACCTAGCTCTACGCCACACAGTTTCCCACTACAGTTTAAGAGAGAGTCTCCACTCACACAGTTTAAGAGAGTCTCCCACTACAGTTTAAGAGAGAGTCTCCCACTACAGTTTAAGAGAGAGTCTCCCACTACAGTTTAAGAGAGAGTCTCCCACTACAGTTTAAGATAGAGTCTCCCACTACAGTTTAAGAGAGAGAACTGTTATTTGTCCCATAGCTGGGGGAGTAGGTTGGTTGCAGCCAGAGTATTGACCACTCGCTCGCTAGTTGGCTTCTGTGCGTTATCTTATAAGACCCGATCATGCTTCATGACAAGTATATTAATCTAACCATCACTGTCAGTGAGAACGGTTAAAAAGAAGAAGACTGGGAGGTATCTAGACTTCCTCCATGTTGAGAACCTTTGAACTAGAAGAACAAGAAGTGGACTGTCTGGTATAAACTGCCCACCATGTTTGACCTACATTACAAAAAACAATTTAAAACATGAAAATATCTAGAACCAATTTGGTAAAGAACCTCTGATTAGTTTTCTCACTATTTTTAACCGAAGACGCCATTGATTTCATTTCTTGTCTCACAAATTCTTCTAAATTATTAATTCTGTCGATTGTAACGCCTATGTCTGTTGTCATTTTTTAATTTATTGAAGTCATTTTGCGTGCTACTGCATTCCATGAATTAATTGTTCTTTTGTTTGTTGTCTGCTGTTAATATCTCAACAGTTTGAAGTTAGCGATGTTGTTAGGTACAATAATCTCAACAGTTTGAAGTTAGCGATGTTGTTAGGTACAATAATCTCAACAGTTTGAAGTTAGCGATGTTTTTAGGAACAAGTGGTTTTGTTTGTTCCTTATGTTGGCGATTACAGTCTCTTTAAGCCCAGGCATTACGAATTTTCATTTCAAATGTTGTAACAATTCTAACATGTGCCAGCGAGAGTTGTTGTATCAATTCTAACATGTGTCAGCGAGAGTTGTTGCATCAATCCTAACAAATGCCAGCCAGAGTTGTTGTATCAATTCTAACATGTGCCAGCGAGAGTTGTATCAATCTTAACAAATGCCAGCCAGAGTTGTATCAATTCTAACATGTGCCAGCGAGAGTTGTATCAATCCTAACATATGCCAGTCAGAATTGTATCAATTTTAACAAATGCCTGTCAGAGTTGGAAAATGACTAAAGATATAGAAAGCAAGTTGAATGCATATGAACATAGATACCTGCGAAAAATAATGAACATAAAATGAAACGAATTCAGTAGAAGTGAGGAAATCAGAGAAATATCTGGTCAACCACTAGTAACAGCTGTTATAAGAAGGAGAAGATGGAGATATGTTGGGCACACCTTGAGAAGAAATGATCAAAGAATATCAAAGCAGGATTTGAAGTGGGATGCAAAGGGTTCAAGAAAGAGAGGACGACCTAAGGAGACCCTGAAACGAACTTTACTGAGAGAGGCAAGAAATATCGGTTTCAGTTCCATGGAGGAGATTGAGCGAGTTTCCCAGGATAGAGCGGTATGGAGAAATTTCTTGCAGATCCTATGTAACGTATAACGGTAAGAGAGGGATTACTATTATTATTAAGCTGAGGCACACCGCTTTCAACCAAAGGACGAGTTTTTGTATGGTTATATCAGAGCGTGTAGACCAACAAACATGAACAATAAAAATCAACTACTTTGGAATTCGGAGAAGCATGCCTGTATGGGGAGAGGAGGGGGCACTGATAAAAGGAAAAGCAGGCGTTCAGGCAAAAATCAGTCAATAAGTCAAAAATGGATACGTCTGAATTCAAAGCGAACGAACGTAAAAACCCCATGTTTGACTCAAAGTCAAATGGGGCGTGTCCTTATTGAACAAAATGTCAGGGATAGATTTATAAATAAAAGTAGATTATTTCAATAGTTGAATAAATGGAGCACCTGACCGAATGATGGATTAGAGCACCTGACCGAATGATGGATTAGAGCGTCTGACCGAATGATGGATTAGATCGTCTGACCGAATGATGGATTAGAGCGTCTGACCGAATGATGGATTAGAGCACCTGACCGAATGATGGATTAGAGCGTCTGACCGAATGATGGATTAGAGCGTCTGACCGAATGATGATTAAAGCACCTGACCGAATGATGGATTAGAGCGTCTGACCGAATGATAGATTAGAGCGTGACTTCTGATACCGTGTTCATTCACGGTAAGGTCAAGAATTTCTTTTCTGTTGTGGGCATAAATGAAAAATCCTAACCTGAACAACTTCGCGACGACTGCACTAGCCATGCAGCCATTAAATTCCTCAGGCTCTCGTCCCGCATATCCTACACTGCCCTAACATGCAGTACTACATGCAGTAACGACAGTTCTTTTTTTTTATTTTGATAAATGGAGAAATATTAAAATTGTGGACATGTACAGAGAGAGATGTGACTTTTGTTGAAATTTCTTCTAGAACTGAATGTTGAAGACATGACGGTAAGAAGACAGGACGGTAAGAAGACAGGACGGTAAGAAGACAGGACGGTAAGAAGACAGGACGGTAAGAGAAAAATTGAATGTTGAAGACAGGACGGTAAAAGACATGACGGTAAGAGAAAAATTGAATGTTGAAGACATGACGGTAAGAAGACAGGACGGTAAGAAGACAGGACGGTAAGAAGACGGGACGGTAAGAAGACAGGACGGTAAGAGAAAAACAACTGAAATCAATAGAAGGAAAAACCGAAAATGGATATTTATAGCAGACGACCATCAGTGTAAATAATAGACCTGATCTGATACGAGCTGTAGTAATCTAACCGTTTCTATCATGTTTTAGTATCTAATTCACCCTCAGACCAGAACTGTAAACGTATCCGGTAATCCCGCCCTCTTCAGTAGACAACACGCACGGAAACGAGAAAAACCGAATCTAAAATCAGATTTTGGAAATACGAGCTACTATGAGTGTTGAGTTTTGACCTACAGCTCACGCACTGGCTGCTGATGAAATGGTTTGGGATGGATGAGTTAATGGTTGATATCAAAGAGATCAGTCTGATTAATTGATGCTTGCATGGTCTTAATCAATGGTACTCAACTTGTTGTACGTGTACCCCAGAGATATAGTTTAGTTTCTGATTAATTAAGGCTTAGATGGTCTTAATCGGTACTAAACTTTTTGTACGCCTACCCCAGAGATATAGTTTAGTTTCTGATTAATTGAGGCTTGCATGGTCTTAATCAATGGTACTAAACTTTTTTGTACGCGTACCCCAAAGTAATAGTTTATTTTATGACTAATCGAGGCTTGCAGGGTCTTAATCAGTGGTACTCAACTTGGTGTACGTGTACCCCACAGATATAGTTTATTTTATGATTAATTGAGGCTTGCATGGTCTTAATTAATGGTACTCAACTTGTTGTATGCATGCCCACAGCCAACTATAAACTCGTAGGGCCTGCGGACTCAGGTAAAAATTCTAGGAAATCAGACCACAACTGTCACATGATCGTCGCATTCCAGTATTGTTGTATATAGACGAATACATTTTAAAATCAACACAAAATGTTAAATCGAAGTTATATTATGCAACAAGTTCAGTTTAACAATAAGGAATATCAATATTATGCAACAAGTTAAGTTTAACAATAAGGAATATCAATATTATGCAACAAGTTCAGTTTAACAATAAGGAATATCAATATTATGCAACAAGTTCAGTTTAACAATAAGGAATATCAATATTATGCAACAAGTTCAGTTTAACAATAAGGAATATCAATATTATGCAACAAGTTCAGTTTAACAATAAGGAATATCAATATTATGCAACAAGTTCAGTTTAACAATAAGGAATATCAATATTATGCAACAAGTTCAGTTTAACAATAAGGAATATCAATATTATGCAACAAGTTCAGTTTAACAATAAGGAATATCAATATTATGCAACAAGTTCAGTTTAACAATAAGGAATATCAATATTATGCAACAAGTTCAGTTTAACAATAAGGAATATCAATATTATGCAACAAGTTCAGTTTAACAATAAGGAATATCAATATTATGCAACAAGTTCAGTTTAACAATAAGGAATATCAATATTATGCAACAAGTTCAGTTTAACAATAAGGAATATCAATATTATGCAACAAGTTCAGTTTAACAATAAGGAATATCAATATTATGCAACAAGTTCAGTTTAACAATAAGGAATATCAATATTATGCAACAAGTTCAGTTTAACAATAAGGAATATCAATATTATGCAACAAGTTCAGTTTAACAATAAGGAATATCAATATTATGCAACAAGTTCAGTTTAACAATAAGGAATATCAATATTATGCAACAAGTTCAGTTTAACAATAAGGAATATCAATATTAGGAATATTTTTCTCCAATAAATAACCATAGACTCACAGAATTGAGAAAAATTGCGAAAAAGCTTACAGTGTTCTATCAAACATATATAAATCAACTGAAACTATGTCAAGGGTTTCCCTGTCAGTTATTAGTCCCAGTATTTAGAGTTGGTTGTGGCATACCCCAACATATATAGTTTATTGTCTGACTAACTGAGGCGTGTGTGGTTTTAATTAGTGGTACTCAACTTGTTGTACGCATAGCCCACAGATATAGTCTAGTTATAGTTTATATGTATAGCTTGTATTTCTCTTTATTTCATATATTTTCGTTTATAGTTATTTCATTGTTGATTTGCTATTCACTAAGCTAATCAAATCAAATTTGTAATGAAAAGCAAAGAAAAAAGAATTATTTTGTGTGTGGGAGCACGAGTTTGTGAGTGGGTTGGTTAGTTAGTCGGTTGGCTAGTTGACTGGTTGGTTGGTTAGCTGGTTGACTGACTGGTTGACTGGCTGGTTGGCTGGCTGGTTGACTGGCTGGTTGATTGGTTGGTTGTCTGGTTGACTGGCTGGTTGGTAAATTGTTTGTTAGTTGTGTACACCATTTGTTAAGCTTTACTTGTAGTATACATTTTATTATATGTATTGTGTGTGTATAAGGTTTAGCGCAATGCATTCAGCGCTAGCTTGTCCAATCAAATCCGACAGTGTTGTGGGTTCTTTCCCACACACGACGTGTCACAACTGAGAGAAGGAATAAGTCATCCTGCATACTTGGGGACTAGACATGTGAAGTGAAGTGACAGGCACTTCATATCCTGTGATCTGAAAAGGCTATGGGATATTACTATTTTTTTTAAAAACATGTGTATAGTCGCGTGTGACCTATATCTTCAACACGCCTGCCATATCTGCTGAGTAAGATTGAGTACCTATGGGTCTGACACAGATATAATAAAATCGAGTTAGCTATGTCAGAAACGAATTGTTTCAACACACCTTCTCTTTCCCCTCCTAAAAATAAGGTCGAAATTGTATGTGACATGGTGTTATTAACATGGTGTTAGTAACATGGTGTTAGTAACATGATGTTAGTAACATGGTGTTAGTAACATGGTGTTAGTAACATGGTGTTAGTAACATGGTGTTAGTAACATGGTGTTAGTAACATGGTGTTAGTAATGATTAAAATGTTGAGAATCCCTGCACTAAAAAACAGTTACTTTGTCGCTGTCGAAATTTGATTGGTTGAAATCGACAGTATGTCACATCTGATTGGTCGGAATTGAGAATATCTTTGAGTACAGTTGTAAAGCTCGAGTCAAACATCACAATTGTAGAAGTTTGTGTTATCTTGGACAAAACAAGGCAAGACTTTTCAATATTTGTGTCTTATCTTAATGATGATGAAATCTTTTATAGTCGCATCGACTCTTCTTCTTCTTCATCTTCATTTTCTTCTTTTCTATATTTCGATCATTTATCATGCTAGGATATCGGGTTTATCGTCAGGACGAGCTCCGTAGACTTCTTTAGTATGACGTACCACGTACATAACATGTACATCCCATAACATGTACATTACATAACATGTACATCACACAACATGTACATCGCACACGCACGAAGATGATTGAATCTGCCCTAATGTGTTCTTGAGTCGACTCTGTTTAAAAGACACGACTAAGCGAAGCTCTTCTGTTGGGAGAGCTAGCTGGTTTTGCTGTGAAAAAACGCTCATCTAAAGAACTAGGCAGTTGGTGCCGTAAGACAATGATGGTTCAGATTCCATGGTTGCGTTGCTTTCCCTGGTCTTCTTATCACTTCCTATCCACTTGTTATAATATATAAAAGAACAACAGATTAAATGGTTTGGTCACCTGACAAAAATGCTCTAATATCGCCTACCACCGAGCGCCACATTGAGAAAATAATAATGAATACAGGAAAAGAAGGAAACTAAAGCAAAAGATGGAGTGACGGCATCAAGAACAACCTCAGATAAATAAATAGTGGCGAAACATGTAAAAACAAAGTACTGTTGTTTTACAAAGTACAAAAGCAATAGCAATACACAGCAATGTTTCGACCAAAAAGCCTTTATCAAGCAAAGGATACATCAGAAGTGAATAAATTCACTTTTTATATGGCACATAATGTGTCCTTTGCTTGGTAAATATCTTTTAGTTAAAACGTTGTTGTGTTTTGTTTTTGTACTTTGTAAAACTACAGTACTTTGTTTTTACATGTTTCGCCATTGCTACATTTATTATGTGTTTCTGTATGTTTCTTGGAGAAGACTTAAAGTCGATACGTTGGATTTTGTTAGTTTTATTATTTTATTATTCATTGTTACATGCTTATGTGATACCCTACATACGTGTCTTTGTCCTTATGTGATACCATACATACGTGTCTTTGTACTTATGTGATACCATACATACGTGTCTTTGTCCTTATGTGATACCATACATACGTGTTGTTGTCCTTATGTGATACCATACATACGTGTCTTTGTACTTATGTGATACCATACATACGTGGTGTTGTCCTTATGTGATACCATACATACATGTCTTTGTCCTTATGTGATACCATACATACGTGTCTTTGTCCTTATGTGATACCATACATACGTGTCTTTGTCCTGATAACCACCAATTTATTATGTATCGCCGCTGCCACCCTCGGTTTTCTCCAGATCTAATCTGATCCACTTTGAAAATATCAGATTTGTAGGTTTCCGTACATTGCATAGATTTACTGCAGTCTTCTATGATATCAGCAAATGAATACCAACTTACAAAACACATTTGACAAGGGGCGCTGAAAATCCTTCCATCTCTCTCCCCCACCAACCCATCCCTCCCTCACTCACTGAGGCTCAATGTGGGAACAGAATTAGAAGAGGTAGATACAGATGACATACGACACAGATATCATACACGTATCATAAATAACACACACATGCACGCCCGCACAACCCACATACAACACAACAAACACCACATATATAACACGCATACACACACACACGCACAATCCACTTACAACACAAACACCACATAAATAACACACACACACACATGCACGCACAATCCACATACAGCACAAACACCACATATATAACACACACACACACACAATCCACATACAACACAAACACCACATATATAACACGCATACACACACACGCACAATCCGCATACAACACAAACACCACATAAATAACACACACACACACATGCACGCACAATCCACATACAACACAACAAACACCACATATATAACACGCATACACACACACACGCACAATCCACATACAGCACAAAACACCACATATATAACACACACACACACATGCACGCACAATCCACATACAACACAAAACACCACATATATAACACACACACACACATGCACGCACAATCCACATACAACACAACAAACACCACATATATAACACGCATACACACACACACGCACAATCCACATACAGCACAAACACCACATATATAACACACACACACACATGCACGCACAATCCACATACAACACAAAACACCACATATATAACACACACACACATGCACGCACAATCCACATACAACACAAAACACCACATATATAACATACACACACACATGCACGCACAATCCACATACAACACAAAACACCACATATATAACATACACACACACACATGCACGCACAATCCACATACAACACAAAACATCACATATATAACATACCACACACACGCACGCACAATCCACATACAATACAACAAACACAATATATAACACGCATACACACACACACGCACAATCCACATACAGCACAAACACCACATATATAACACACACACACACATGCACGCCACAATCCACATACAACACAAACACCACATATATTTTTTTTCGATCCAGACGCAATTGAGCTTTCAGCTCTTCGGCTCGGTGCCATGTACATCGTAACCCTTCGGTTCGGTGCCACGAACACCGTGAATCTGGGGAACCTGTGGCTTTTCTGCCAGCCTGCGGAATTGAACCCGCACACACAGAGGGCTAGTCACCCGCAGTACAATGCGCTACCAACACGCTGGGCAGGCGGGCACACCACATATATAAAACACACACACACACAATCCACATACAACACAAACACCACATATATTACACACACACACACGCACGCACAATCCACATACAACACATATATCGCACATCACATATAATAATAATAATTCCTCTCGTACCGTTATAGGTTACATAGCCTTTTTTTCATACCGCTCTATCCTGGGCAACTCGCTCAATCTCCTCCATGGAACTCAGACCGATATCTCTTGCCTCTCTCAGCAAAGTTCGTTTCATGGTCTCATTATGTCGTCATCTCTTTCTTGAACCCTTTGCATCCCACTTCAATGCCTGCTTTGATATTCTTTAATCATTTCTTCTCAAGGTGTGTCCAACATATCTCCATCTTCTCTTTCTTATAACAGTTGTTACTAGTGGTTGACCAGACAACACATATCACATATAACACACGCGATATACAACACAAACGCCACATATATCACACACAGACACACACACAGACACGGTGATGTAATGAACAGTTGTTACTAGTGGTTGACCAGACAACACATATCGCATATAACACACGCGATATACAACACAAACGCCACATATATCACACACAGACACACACACAGACACGGTGATGTAATGAACAGTTATTCTGTAATCTTATATTAACATTTTATTCTCTAGTTCCCATTAGAAACATTATTTTGTTTTACATTGCTAGCCATTGATTTCAATGTTCTAAACATTCAATATAAATATGCCTGCGGAGTAGTAGGTCCGGTCTGGAGCAGCTAGTGCGCTTGAAGTGGAACAGACAAAATAGTTCTGTAATAGTTCTAGAATAATGTCTGTATAAGAATAAGACAAACTAGATTCTGTCTACAAGTCTGTCTGTGTGTCTGTATGTGTGTGTGTTGGTATGTCTGTGTCTAGAAGGACATACAATTTCAAGACCAGCAAATAGTCTTTCCTATTATCTTATTGCCTAGAGCCAACACTGGTCGCACGACGACTGTTGTCAATGATGAATTTAAATATCATATATATATGCATGAGTTAATGTTGTTTCGTGGTACATTCTGGTAGCTTGACACTGTCTAGTCAATGTTTATCTATGTAACATCACCAGTGGCGGACTAAGTCTACAAATGTTGGTTGTCAGTAGACGGGAGGGAAGAGGACGGAAGGAAAAAGGGGGTTGGGGAGGAGGGTGGTACGAACACCTATAACTATAAAAGGAGGGGTGTAAGACACCTATAATTATAAAAGGGGGTGGGTAATAGACACTTACATAAAAGGAGGGTGGAGGGTGGTAGACATCTATAATTTTTTAAAACTCATTTTACAAGACATTACTTTATCTCAATTTTTGTTTTGATTTTCTTCCTCCCACGATTATGCAAATTATTAGTATCCATGAGAAATGATTTCATTAATAGTTATTAGAATATTAGCACAACAACATACATTTTTAGTTGTATTTTAGTTGTATTTTAGTTGTATTTTAGTTGTATTTTAGTTGTAATTTAGTTGTATTTTAGTTGTATTTTAGTTGTATTTTAGTTGCATTTTAGTTGCATTTTAATTGAATTTTAGTTGCATTTTAGTTGCATAGAGTCATAATATTGTAACTTCTAGTATATTTGCATTTTAAAAATATTGCTTAAGACCAAACCATCATCATATTCAATGTCATCATCAACATCTTATCCAATTTCATCATCATCTCCAACATTATCATCATATTTAACATATCCATCATCATATTCAATGTCATCATCAACATCTTATCCAATTTCATCATCATCATCTCCAACATTATCATCATATTTAACATATCCATCATCATATTCAATGTCATCATCAACATCTTATCCAATTTCATCATCATCTCCAACATTATCATCATATTTAACATATCCATCATCATATTCAATGTCATCATCAACATCTTATCCAATTTCATCATCATCATCTCCAACATTATCATCATATTTAACATATCCATCATCATATTCAATGTCATCATCAACATCTTATCCAATTTCATCATCATCTCCAACATTATCATCATATTTAACATATCCATCATCATATTCAATGTCATCATCAACATCTTATCAATTCATCATCATCTCCAACATTATCATCATATTTAACATATCCATCATCATATTCAATGTCATCATCAACATCTTATCCAATTTCATCATCATCTCCAACATTATCATCATATTTAACATATCCATCATCATATTCAATGTCATCATCAACATCTTATCCAATTTCATCATCATCTCCAACATTATCATCATATTTAACATATCCATCATCATATTCAATGTCATCATCAACATCTTATCCAATTTCATCATCATCTCCAACATTATCATCATATTTAACATATCCATCATCATATTCAATGTCATCATCAACATCTTATCCAATTTCATCATCATCTCCAACATTATCATCATATTTAACATATCCATCATCATATTCAATGTCATCATCAACATCTTATCCAATTTCATCATCATCTCCAACATTATCATCATATTTAACATATCCATCATCATATTCAATGTCATCATCAACATCTTATCCAATTTCATCATCATCTCCAACATTATCATCATATTTAACATATCCATCATCATATTCAATGTCATCATCAACATCTTATCCAATTTCATCATCATCTCCAACATTATCATCATATTTAACAAATCCATCATCATCATCCTTTAATAACGTCGCCAACATCATCATCAGTATTCACCATTACATAATGCTTGCCATCATCTTCAAATCCAACATTAACATCAGCAGTATCATTGTCAAAGTCATCGTCATCATCGTTATACAGAACCGTCCGCAGCATCATTCTCACGAAATATTCATAAATCTGTACGTGTATATGTATGTGTGCGTGTGTGTGTGCGTGTGTGTGTGTGTGTGCATGTGTGTGTATGCATGGGCGGGAGTATGTATCTATGGGTAGGTGTATGTATGTATGTGATATTGTCTCTCTAACAGTCTTCATTCTCAAGCTACGAATCCCGTTGTTACAGTTAACTGTTACCTCTAATTCAAGATACCAATCCCGTTGTTACAGTTAAATGTTACCTCTAATGCTACATCCCGTTGTTACAGTTAAATGTTACCTCTTATACAAGCTACGAATCCCGTTGCTACAGTTAAATGTTACCTCTAATGTTAGCTACGAATCCCGATGTTACAGTTAAATGTTACTTCTAATGCAAGCTACGAATCCCGTTGCTACAGTTAAATGTTACCTCTTATACAAGCTACGAATCCCGTTGTTACAGTTAAATGTTACCTCTAATGTTAGCTACGAATCCCGATGTTACAGTTAAATGTTACCTCTAATGCTAAATCCCGTTGTTACAGTTAAATGTTACTTCTAATGCAAGCTATGAATCCCGTTGTTACAGTTAAATGTTACCTCTAATGCTAAATCCCGTTGTTACAGTTAAATGTTACTTCTAATGCAAGCTATGAATCCCGTTGTTACAGTTAAATGTTACTTCTAATGCAAGCTACGAATCCCGTTGTTACAGTTAAATGTTACTTCTAATGCAAGCTACGAATCCCGTTGTTACAGTTAAATGTTACCTCTAATGCTATATTACTAGAAAATCCAGTAACAACTTTTTTGTGCTATCTCCTGACTCTACCTGGATACTAATCTTTTATTAAATGTGTCCATTCTATGGCACAATGCCACAAGTTTGAGAACCACTACAGGTACACAATGAACCGATGTTATAATATATAAAACTACAGGTACACAATGCACTGATATTATAAGATAGATGACTTATACGGTAATATCTTTGTTACTGTTACCGTAAGGTGAAGATTTGTTTATAGAATAGGATTGCTAGTCTCTAGCCAAACTCCTAACTTGGAGCACCAGGAAGCCATATTTAGTCTTGCACCTCCTCCATGACCTGAACGGCCTGGCTGACCGTGCCAGGAACATAAGTTCCCGCCGTCCTAGCTTCACTGTATCAGTATAACAGGCAAGCCTCAGTACCACTATATCATTGTAACAGACAAGCATCACCACCACTACAAGCTAATAACCTCACGGGATGGCAATATCGATTGTTCCCATCTGGAAGAAGAAAGGTAGTAAGAGGGACTGTACAAAGTATAGAGGCATAGCGCTACTGAGCCACACTGGGAAAATATTCTGCAAAGTACTTGAGAAAAGGCTCCGCCACATCATCGAGCCACAGCTTAATGACTCCAAATGGGATTCAGGAAGAACAAAAGCTGCACAGACGCAATATTCGCCCTCAGACAGTTAGTAGAAAGGACTATCGAATCCGACAAACATTTACACGTTGCATTTGTAGACCAGGAAAAAGCGTTCGACCGCGTAGATAGGCACACGTTGTGGAAAATACTAACAACCTATGGGGTTAATGAACACCTAATCAACCTTTGCAAGAACATTTATACTGACAGCCAATGTACGATTAGAACAAATACAGGATTATCAGAAAAGTTTCACGTAGGGTCAGGAGTAAGACAAGGTTGCGTACTATCCCCGCTGCTATTCATCACGTACATTGACCACATGTGTAAAATAGCTAACACCACCGAAGGAAACAACCTCGGAGAACTCTTAAATTAATTTCTTTTTTCAGACGATCAGGCAATCATATCAACAACAGAAGAACAGCTACAACAACACATCAACAGACTCCAGTTAGCATGTAACGAATACAACATGAGAATTAACATCGACAAAACAGAAGTAATGACATTCGCCAGAGAGGAAAACACTACCAACATCTCCATCGATAATCATCTACTAAATCAAGTAAAGATTTCACATACCTGGGGAGCATTTTTTCAGCAAATGGAAGAATAACTAATGAAATTCAACACAGATGCAACAAAGCAAATCAAATGATAGGGCAAATGGCGCCAATTTTAAGATGCAAACACGTCACCATGAACACAAAAGAGCAATGTTCAACACAATCTTTCTCCCCACATTATGTTACCAGTGCCAAACCTGGACGCTGACAACAAACGATAGAAGAAAACTAGTCACAACAGAGATGAAGTGTCTACGCAGAATGCTGGGTGTAACAAGAAGAGACCGGTTGAGAAATGAAGACATCAGGAAAAAGTGGGTACAACATCAGTACTAGACTTCATCAAGAAACAACAAATTAAATGGTTCGGTCACGTAAGCAGATTACCATCAGACAGTGCACCTCAAAGAGCAATGCTGCTCCGATACAATGGGTACAAAGCAAAGGCCGGCCACGCAAAAGATGGACCTCAGAGATAACAGAGGCGACGAAAGAGACTATCTACGAAGCGCATACTAGGCCCGTTTTAGAAATCTCTTCCTGACCTGACGCTGTGAGGCATACAGGATTCGAGAAAGAAAGAAAGAAAGAATATTGTGTTTGTTTCATTGTTTCTCTTGCTAATATTATCACTGATGTTGTTTTTATTTTCTATGTTTTCTTTCTCTTCACCAGTCCTGTTCTCCCTACACACAACAATACTTATATTCGGAGAGGTCACAAGTTCGAATCCCCATTCTGGTAAGGTTTTACTTGTCTATGTTATGTCTTATGTTAGCGTTGGTCTAGCTCAGTGTTTAGTGTTAGGGATTCAGTATAGTCCCGTGTTGTTGTTTTTTGTATAACCAAAATATTGTACCTATTTTTGTATATAATCAAGATAGTGTACCCTTTTTTATCTATTTCATTCAATACCTATCCACTTATTCTAATCTTTTCATAACTTCTATATCTGCTGGTTTGTCTCTCTCTCTATTTCATGACTTCTATATCTGCTGGTTTGTCTCTCTCTCTCTCTATTTCATTCAATACCTATCCACTTATTCTAATCTTTTCATAACTTCTATATCTGCTGGTTTGTCTCTCTCTCTCTATTTCATGACTTCTATATCTGTTGGTCTCTCTCTCTCTATTTCATGACTTCTATATCTGCTAGTTTGTCTCTCTCTCTATTTCATAACTTCTATATCTGCTGCTTTGTCTCTCTCTCTCTCTATTTCATAACTTCTATATCTGCTGGTTTGTCTCTCTCTCTCTATTTCATAACTTCTATATCTGCTGGTTTCTCTCTCTTTATTTCATGACTTCTATAACTGCTGGTTTCTCTCTCTCTCTATTTCATGACTTCTATATCTGCTGGTTTGTCTCTCTCTATTTCATGACTTCTATATCTGCTGGTTTCTCTCTCTCTCTATTTCATGACTTCTATATCTGCTGGTTTCTCTCTCTCTATTTCATGACTTCTATATCTGCTGGTTTCTCTCTCTCTCTCTATTTCATGACTTCTATATCTGCTGGTTTGTCTCTCTCTCTATTTCATGACTTCTATATATGCTGGTTTGTCTCTCTCTCTATTTCATGACTTCTATATCTGCTGGTTTGTCTCTCTCTCTATTTCATGACTTCTATATCTGCTGGTTTGTCTCTCTCTCTCTATTTCATGACTTCTATATCTGCTGGTTTCTCTCTCTCTCTCTATTTCATGACTTCTATATCTGCTGGTTTGTCCCTCTCTCTCTCTCTATTTCATGACTTCTATATATGCTGGTTTGTCCCTCTCTCTCTCTCTATTTCATGACTTCTTTATCTGCTGGTTTGTCTCTCTCTATTTCATGACTTCTATATCTGCTGGTTTGTCTCTCTCTATTTCATGACTTCTATATCTGCTGGTTTGTCTCTCTCTCTATTTCATGACTTCTATATCTGCTGGTTTGTCTCTCTCTATTTCATGACTTCTATATCTGCTGGTTTGTCCCTCTCTCTATTTCATGACTTCTATATCTGCTGGTTTCTCTCTCTCTATTTCATGACTTCTATATCTGCTGGTTTGTCCCTCTCTCTATTTCAGGACTTCTATATATGCTGGTTTGTCTCTCTCTCTATTTCATGACTTCTATATCTGCTGGTTTCTCTCTCTCTATTTCATGACTTCTATATATGCTGGTTTGTCTCTCTCTCTATTTCATGACTTCTATATCTGCTGGTTTGTCCTCTCTTATTTCATGACTTCTATATCTGCTGGTTTCTCTCTCTCTATTTCATAACTTCTATATCTGCTGGTTTCTCTCTCTATTTCATGACTTCTATATCTGCTGGGTTCTCTCTCTCTTCTATTTCATGACTTCTATATCTGCTGGTTGTCTCTCTCTTTCTATTTCATGACTTCTATATCTGCTGGGTTGTCTCTCTCTCTTTCTATTTCATGACTTCTATATCTGCTGGTTGTCTCTCTCTTTCTATTTCATGACTTCTATATCTGCTGGGTTGTCTCTCTCTCTTTCTATTTCATGACTTCTATATCTGCTGGGTTGTCTCTCTCTCTTTCTATTTCATGACTTCTATATCTGCTGGGTTGTCTCTCTCTCTTTCTATTTCATGACTTCTATATCTGCTGGGTTGTCTCTCTCTCTTTCTATTTCATGACTTCTATATCTGCTGGGTTGTCTCTCTCTCTTTCTATTTCATGACTTCTATATCTGCTGGGTTGTCTCTCTCTCTTTCTATTTCATGACTTCTATATCTGCTGGGTTGTCTCTCTCTTTCTATTTCATGACTTCTATATCTGCTGGTTTGTCTCTCTATCTATTTCATGACTTCTATATCTGCTGGTTTCTCTCTCTCATTTCATAACTTCTATATCTGCTGGTTTCTCTCTCTCTCTCTATTTCATGACTTCTTTATCTGCTGGTTTGTCTCTCTCTATTTCATGACTTCTATATCTGCTGGTTTGTCTCTCTCTCTATTTTATGACTTCTATATCTGTTGGTTTGTCTCTCTTTCTATTTTATGACTTCTATATCTGTTGGTTTGTCTCTCTTTCTATTTCATGACTTCTATATCTGTTGGTTTGTCTCTCTCTCTATTTCATAACTTCTATATCTGCTGGTTTGTCTCTCTCTATTTCATGACTTCTATATCTGCTGGTTTGTCTCTCTCTCTATTTCATGACTTCTATATCTGTTGGTTTGTCTCTCTCTCTCTATTTCATGACTTCTATATCTGTTGGTTTGTCTCTCTCTCTATTTCATGACTTCTATATCTGCTGGTTTGTCTCTCTCTCTCTATTTCATGACTTCTATATCTGCTGGTTTGTCTCTCTCTCTCTATTTCATGACTTCTATATCTGCTGGTTTGTCTCTCTCTCTCTCTATTTCATGACTTCTATATCTGCTGGTCTCTCTCTCTCTCTCTATTTCATGACTTCTATATCTGCTGGTTTGTCTCTCTTTCTATTTCATGACTTCTATATCTGCTGGTTTGTCTCTCTCTCTATTTTATGGCTTCTCTATCTGTTGGTTTGTCTCTCTCTCTATTTCATGACTTCTATATCTGTTGGTTTGTCTCTCTCTCTATTTCATAACTTCTATATCTGCTGGTTTGTCTCTCTCTCTCTATTTCATGACTTCTATATCTGCTGGTCTCTCTCTCTCTCTATTTCATGACTTCTATATCTGCTGGTCTCTCTCTCTCTATTTCATGACTTCTATATCTGCTGGTTTGTCTCTCTCTCTCTATTTCATGACTTCTATATCTGCTGGTTTGTCTCTCTCTCTCTATTTCATGACTTCTATATCTGCTGGTTTGTCTCTCTCTCTCTCTCTATTTCATGACTTCTATATCTGCTGGTTTCTCTCTCTCTATTTCATGACTTCTATATCTGCTGGTTTCTCTCTCTCTATTTCATGACTTCTATATCTGCTGGTTTGTCTCTCTCTATTTCATGACTTCTATATCTGCTGGTTTCTCTCTCTCTATTTCATGACTTCTATATCTGCTGGTTTGTCTCTCTCTCTCTATTTCATGACTTCTATATCTGCTGGTTTCTCTCTCTCTATTTCATGACTTCTATATCTGCTGGTTTCTCTCTCTCTCTCTATTTCATGACTTCTTTATCTGCTTGTTTCTCTCTCTCTCTCTCTCTATTTCATGACTTCTATATCTGCTGGTTTCTCTCTCTCTATTTCATGACTTCTATATCTGCTGGTTTGTATGTCCATGCAACCTAACGGCGAAGAATTGACTTCATCGGGACGGAGCCATATGGGGAAACCCGGTGCAATGAGGTTCCATGCAATGAAGTTCCATGCAATGAAGTTTCATGCAATGAGGTTCCATGCAATGAGGTTCCATGCAGTGAGGTTCCATGCAATGAGGTTCCATGCAGTGAGGTTCCATGCAGTGAGGTTCCATGCAATGAAGTTCCATGCAATGAGGTTCCATGCAATGCAGTTCCATGCTACCTATTATTCTGTATATACACATTTTCAAGTCCACAGCTGTGTTATTTGAAATACGTGTTAATTGTCCATGTTTTCGAACCACACAACAGTGTTGATTATATTTCTAACATTTGATCACTATCTGAATGTTCTTGTTGGTCAAAGGTTGTCAGATTTCTTATGTACATGGGCGTCTACAAACATTTCTTATGTACATGGGCGTCTACAAACATTTCTTATGTACATGGGCGTCCACAAACATTTATTATGTACATGGGCGTCTACAAACATTTCTTATGTACATGGGCGTCCACAAACATTTCTTATGTACATGGGCGTCTACAAACATTTCTTATGTACATGGGCGTCTACAAACATTTCTTATGTACATGGGCGTCCACAAACATTTCTTATGTACATGGGCGTCCACAAACATTTCTTATGTACATGGCGTCCAAACATTTCTTATGTACATGGGCGTCTACAAACATTTCTTATGTACATGGGCGTCTACAAACATTTTTCAAGGAAGAAAACAATAAAGAGCAAACAAAAATTTGTAGTTGATAATTTACTATGCGGAAATGGAGAAAATCAAGTTCGCATAAATACTGTTTTATCAAAGATTCATTTCTCACAGGGTTGCACTAACACCCCTGCCCCAATATGTACCCTAACATATGGAGGCTCATGCTTATACAGAACAACAAAAGAATAATAATTTACTTGATAATGGCCTTTCGTTCGAAACGTTAATTTAGTCTCTTGCTCTAGTTTGTAAAACTACATCATTTCATATTTTCATTAGAGTCAACAAATATACAAGGCGTGGCCTCGGTTAGCTTGTGTCTATCTAAGTCCACCCCATCACCCGAGTGGTCAATTCTATTGTTGGCGCTAGCCTAGCGAGGCTGACATGGCCTGTCCGTGCCCGTGAGAAAACGATGCCAGCCATGTTCCGGTGATCAATGCTGTCCGCAGTCACGCCACGAGCAGACGGTAGTCATAGATCGCGAGATGAACCCCCCAAACGAAAATGGCGAGAAGCGTGTAGGACCCAGTCTGCGACGGTTGTGCTGGAAGCGTCTCCCTAGCTAGTTCTGACATTTGTCGACCGACGCGGTGATATCGGGGGCTCGGTTAGCGTCCGGCCCCAATGAATGGTTGGCTGAAATCTGGCAATGACGTTAGCTGGATGACCAAGTTGCTCTCACCGCCATTGTCTCGCGCCATCCCTAGATGCGTCAGTCTTGACCTTATTTTAAGGCGAATATCATATTTCGTTCTTTCCACCTGCCACTCAGAAATTCATCATAAAAATATCTACAGGAAGGAAGGAAACACCAACCATGATAGAGTCAACTTGAAACACTTATTTGATTTATTATCTTCAACTTTATTATTAGTTCATTCATGTAGTTAATCGCTTGTTCTGTAACTATGGCAACTGAATCCGCTTGTTCCGTAACTATGGTAACTGTGTGTTCTCTAATTGAGAAGTCACTTTGAATTGTTCTTTCTTCATTTCTTCAACCCAGACAAATAAAGAAGTTCTAGAAAACATACTTGTGAAGAAAGAGTTCATACAGAATATTCAAATACGACAAATACAATATTTATATAATATGACTGACCACTGCTGTCTTTATACTAAGTCTAGACTGGTCACTGCTGTCTTTATACTATCTAGACTTCATGTTATACTAAGTCTTAGATACACTGCTTTCTTTATACTAAGTCTTAGACTGACCACTGCTTTCTTTATACTAAGTCTTAGACTGACCACTGCTTTTTATACTAAGTCTTAGACTGCACTGCTTTCTTATACTAAGTCTTAGACTGGTCACTGCTTTCTTTATACTAAGTCTTAGACTGGTCACTGCTTTCTTTATACTAAGTCTTAGACTGATCACTGCTTTCTTTATACTAAGTCTTAGACTGGTCACTGCTTTCTTTATACTAAGTCTTAGACTGGTCACTGCTTTTATACTAAGTCTTAACTTATATATTTTGATAGTACTTGAATTGCTGCATATTTATTTATGTCCTATGTAGCTTAGTTAAGAACTGCTTATCTTTATACTAAGTCTTGACTGGTCACTGAATATTACAATGAAAAGGGCATCAAGTTGGGATGATTGACTGTCATTTTCTTTATACTAAGTCTTAGACTGGTCACTGCTTTCTTTATACTAAGTCTTAGACTGACCACAACGTTTTAATAATAATATTTGATAGTACTTGAATTGCTGCATATTTATTGTGATGTCCGTATGTGAGCTATTTAAAAAAAAGAAAAGAAACTTGATCTTTATTTGTGTGTCGGTCAAGACCGAATATTAAAACAATGAAAGAGAGGACATCCAATGTTGGGGATGATTGACTTCATTATTTGCTTGTAGTTTGATAACAGTTTGGAAAATGTAATTATATTTGAAGTTACAAAATTTGATAACAGTTTGGAAAAGATAATTATATTTGAAGTTACAAAATGTCTTGTTATTTTTTATCTATAACATTTGCCCGTCTGCCCAACGTGTTTGTAGCGCGTTGGACTACAGGTAGTAAGCCCTCCGTGAGTGCGGTTTCAATTCCGCGGGCTGACATAAAGCCACAGGTTCTCCAGATTTACGGTGTTCGTGGCACCGAACCGAAGGGTTACGATGTCCATGGCACTAAGCCGAAGAGCTGAAAGCTTAAGTGCTTCTGGATCGGGCAAAAAAAAACCTATAACATTGCGAATAAATATTTATGACAAAATTATAACTACAAATTCCATGTTGGCACATCTCAGTTATCAGTTTATGTAAAGACTATCATCATAGTACTCCAGACATGTCTATAGTTACTCCAATCCCCGTCTCAACAAACCCAGCAGCCTCCAGCGGCACAACATGATAGTTCACTGTGTAACAATGAAATGACAAGTAATTGCTGCAAGAAACAGGATATCCCGTGACATTTGCTCAAAAAAGAATTTTCAAAAAGAAATGAGCACAGACAACAGAAAAAGGCGCGAATTTATGACGAGACAAAACTTTCACATTTTAAATTTATTATTTGAAGTTTGCCTAGAGATAACAAATCACAGATACATTTTTGTGGACATTTAAAAACAAAGATATTTAATGGGGTTTTTTTTTCACATGTCCTAAACGTGTAGAAGTCTATGCGTTTAGGGCCTACCAAACCAATGTGCAACGTATACACGTTCTTGGCAAAGATCAAATATATCACAAAGAGTGATTAAAATTGGTCGTAAAGAACGAACGCAAAGAAGAGAAGAAGAAGAATGTATTTTTTTATTCCATGTTTGTTGTGGATGTTCTGTGTTATTGATGCTGAGGAAGGCGTTCAAGACGAAAAGGCAACGGTTGTCTGTTCTAAAGCACATGTGTAACCTAACATATATATTTTGTTTGTCACTATTAACGTCTCTCTCTCTCTCTCTCTCTCTCTCTCTCTCTTGTGTTTGATGGTGTAGGGCCGAAGGGCAAAAGCTCAAGTGCCGCTGGATCATTGAAGAAGAAGAAGAAGAAGAAGTTTGATGGTGTAGGCGATCATATATATTTTCAGTGATTCAAGTAATAGTGGTAATCTACAACACTAACCAGACTGCAAGAATATCAAGTCAAATGTGGTGTAGACAATATAGACAAGAACTCTATACTGCTAGCCAAAGAAGAATAGTAAATCAACAAAGAACCGGTGTCGGTAGTTGCCACTCTCTGAGAAACATATTGAGAGGAAGATTGAAGCACTTATGGACTAATTGGTTCAATGTGCAGTGATAATGATCCGACGACTAAACTAAAACTGAGAGACATATTGAGAGGGAGATCGGAGCACTTATGCACTAACTGGTTCGATGTGCAGTGATAATGACCCGACGACTAAACTAAACCTTCCTATCCATGTTTCTATTGTTGATTTTCTTCTCTGCCAGCTGACAGGCATCATCTCTTTCTGCAGTCTTCTGTTTCTTTCCTCCATTATTTTATTTATTTTACGACAATGCACAGAATTTTTCTTCCATAGAAACAGTACTTTAAACAAATAAAAACCACACACATGCGTAAATAGAGTGGGCATAACTTCATGCACCGAATACATCGAAAACAACAAATGTAGTGGTTTGAACATTTCATGAGAATGAAATACAACCAACCACCAATAACAGCATACAAAAAAAAGAGATCGCGTACTAGAGCTAAGGGAAGACCAAGAAAAAGATGGATAGATAATATCAAGACCACACTACATAAACACGGATATAACACAACAAGGGCGACTCATCTGACCCTAGAACGCAAAGCTCCCATCCCTACGCTTAACGGCAAGAGTAGACAACCAACTACATCTTCCACCTGGGAATAGACAACAGACAATACACCACAGAATAAACAAGTTTCTTTCCTCGCTATCTGTACATTGACTTCGCTCAACACATCTTGCACTTACTCTAGCTGATGGTTGAGTAGTTAGGGCACTACTGTATCAAACAAGAAAACCACGAGTTCGTATCCTCATAAGATCAGAATGTTTCTTCCATAGATACAGTAAGTAAAGGTAAAGGAACCCTTTCATACCTCGTGGTATATGGGTCAATACAGTGTTAGGCCTGTATTTTTCATTGACCGTCGGCACACGATGGGTGATGTGGTCAGCATCACGCCGGCCGCCTTTACTTTCCCAGAGCATGTCTGGTACCCAGTTGAGGCTGGGTCGACCTGAGAGCCGTCGCGGCGGGAAAAATTCCACGCTCATTTCGGGAGCTGAGCCCTGACCACCAGCCTTGCGAAGCGAGTTCACTAACAACTACGCTACAGCGGCTCTCCATAGATACAGTACTTCCAAAAAAACACACACACACAAATGCGCAAAGACAGAATAAACAAGTTTTATTTATTCCCAAAGCAAACAAAAAAAAAAGCCTGCAACAAAAAAGAAAAATGTTACAGTAAAAACATATTACAAAAAAGTGTGTTGAAATGTGATCCTATCAAATATTTTAAAATCCTAAGTCAAAAATAATGTTAATTTTAGCTCATATGTTTTTTGTTTTCTTGGAATACTTTGTTCTTCCTTCACCTCTCGCTCTCTTCCTTCACCTCTCACTTTCCCGAAATCCTCTTCCGACGTGATGATGTAATCTGCTGGACGCAAGCAAAGCTGCAACTAGCTAGCCACGGCTATTGATTTGTGGCTCCTCGTTTCCCAGGTCTCACTACAAGAGTCCAGTTGTTTCACTACCAGAGAGAGTCCAACTGTTTCATTACCACCAGAGTCCAATTGTTTCATTACCACCAGTGTCCAGCTGTTTCATTACCACCAGAATCCAAATGTTTCATTACTAGAGTCCAGTTGTTTCACTACCAGAGTCCAGTTGTTTCACTACCAGAGTCCAGTTGTTTCATTACCAGAGTCCAGTTGTTTCATTACCAGAGTCCAGTTGTTTCACTACCAGAGTCCAGTTTTTTCATTACCACCAGAGTCCAGTAGTTTCATTACTAGAGTCCAGTGGTTTCACTACCAGAGTCCAGTTGTTTCACTACCAGAGAGAGTCCAGCTGTTTTACTACCAGAGAGAGTCCAGCTGTTTCACTACCAGAGAGAGTCCAGCTGTTTCACTACCAGAGTCCAGTTGTTTCATTGCCACCAGAGTACAGTTGTTTCATTACTAGAGTCCAGTTGTTTCATTACTAGAATACAGTTGTTTCATTACTAGAGTCCAGTTGTTTCACTATCAGAGAGAATCCAATTGTTTCACTATCAGAAAGAGTCCAGTTGTTTCACCACCATGGTTCAGTTAATTGTTGAGTTTGATTCTCTTTTGTTTTTGTGACACTAAATGTGACCAGGAAATGAAAAAATGACCAGTAAGTGATAGAATGACCAGTAAGTGATAGAATGACCAGTAAGTGATAAAATGACCAGTAAGTGATAAAATGACCAGTAAGTGATAGAATGACCAGTAAGTGATAGAATGACCAGTAAGTGATAGAATGACCAGTAAGTGATAGAACGACAGTAAGTGATAGAACGACAGTAAGTGATAGAACGACAGTAAGCGACAGAACGACAGTAAGTGATAGAACGACAGTAAGTGATAGAATGACCAGTAAGTGATAAAATGACCAGTAAGTGATAGAATGACCAGTAAGTGATAGAACGACAGTAAGTGATAGAACGACAGTAAGTGATAGAATGACCAGTAAGTGATAGAATGACCAGTAAGTGATAGAATGACCAGTAAGTGATAAAATGACCAGTAAGTGAAAGAAACGACAGTAAGTGATAGAATGACCAGTAAGTGATAAAATGACCAGTAAGTGATAGAATGACCAGTAAGTGATAGAATGACCAGTAAGTGATAGAATGACCAGTAAGTGATAGAATGACCAGTAAGTGATAAAATGACCAGTAAGTGATAGAATGACCAGTAAGTGATAGAATGGCCAGTAAGTGATAGAATGACCAGTAAGTGATAGAATGGCCAGTAAGTGATAGAATGGCCAGTAAGTGATAGAACGACAGTAAGTGATAGAACGACAGTAAGTGATAGAATGACCAGTAAGTGATAAAATGACCAGTAAGTGATAGAATGACCAGTAAGTGATAGAATGACCAGTAAGTGATAGAATGACCAGTAAGTGATAGAATGGCCAGTAAGTGATAGAATGACCAGTAAGTGATAGAATGACCAGTAAGTGATAGAATGACCAGTAAGTGATAGAATGACCAGTAAGTGATAGAATGGCCAGTAAGTGATAGAATGGCCAGTAAGTGATAGAATGGCCAGTAAGTGATAGAATGACCAGTAAGTGATAGAATGACCAGTAAGTGATAGAATGACCAGTAAGTGATAGAACGACAGTAAGTGAAAGAATGACCAGTAAGTGATAGAATGACCAGTAAGTGATAGAATGACCAGTAAGTGATAGAATGGCCAGTAAGTGATAGAATGACCAGTAAGTGATAGAATGGCCAGTAAGTGATAGAATGACCAGTAAGTGATAGAATGACCAGTAAGTGATAGAACGACAGTAAGTGAAAGAATGACCAGTAAGTGATAGAATGACCAGTAAGTGATAGAATGACCAGTAAGTGATAGAATGGCCAGTAAGTGATAGAATGACCAGTAAGTGATAGAATGGCCAGTAAGTGATAGAATGACCAGTAAGTGCATAGAATGACAGTAAGGATAGAATGACAGTAAGTGATAGAATGACCAGTAAGTGATAGAACGACATAAGTAAAAGAATGACAGTAAGTGATGAATTGACCAGTAAGTATTGAATGACTTCAGTAAGTGATAGAATGGCCAGTAAGCTGATAGAATGACCAGTAGTGATAGAATGGCTCAGTAAGTGATAGAATGACCAGTAAGTGATAGAATGACCAGTCAGTGATAGAATGTCCAGTGTTATACAGAATGACCATTAAGTGATGAAACCAGTAAAGTATAATAGACCAGTAATGATAGAACGAAGTAGTGAAAGAATGACCAGTCAAGTTGATAGAACGACAGTTGTTCAAAAAATGGCCAGTAAGTGATAAAGACCAGTGTGATAGAATGGCCAGTGTGATAGAAGTCACTGTTAGTGATAGAAGGCCAGTAAGTTATAGAACGACGAGTCAGTGATAGAACGACAGTAAGTGTAATTGACCAGTAGTATGCAAGACAGTAGTTGATAGAATGACCAGTAAGTGATAAAATGACCAGTAGTGAAAGAACGACAGTGTATCATATGACCAGTAAGTGATAAGATCCAGGTCATATAGAAGAATCCAGTAAGTGAGAGAAGACCAGTATGTTAAATGATCAGTAAGTGATGAGATTGACTCAGTATGTGATAAAGGGACCAGAAAATGAAGAATGGCCAGTAAGTGATAGAATGGCCAGTAAGTGATAGAATGACCAGTAAGTGATAGAATGGCCAGTAAGTGATAGAATGGCCAGTAAGTGATAGAACGACAGTAAGTGATAGAACGACAGTAAGTGATAGAATGACCAGTAAGTGATAGAATGACCAGTAAGTGATAGAATGACCAGTAAGTGATAGAATGACCAGTAAGTGATAGAATGACCAGTAAGTGATAGAATGGCCAGTAAGTGATAGAATGACCAGTAAGTGATAGAATGACCAGTAAGTGATAGAACGACAGTAAGTGATAGAATGGCCAGTAAGTGATAGAATGGCCAGTAAGTGATAGAATGGCCAGTAAGTGATAGAATGACCAGTAAGTGATAGAATGACAGTAAGTGATAGAATGACCAGTAAGTGATAGAACGACAGTAAGTGAAAGAATGACCAGTAAGTGATAGAATGACCAGTAAGTGATAGAATGACCAGTAAGTGATAGAATGGCCAGTAAGTGATAGAATGACCAGTAAGTGATAGAATGACCAGTAAGTGATAGAATGACCAGTAAGTGATAGAATGACCAGTAAGTGATAGAATGGCCAGTAAGTGATAGAATGACCAGTAAGTGATAGAACGACAGTAAGTGAAAGAATGACCAGTAAGTGATAGAATGACCAGTAAGTGATAGAATGACCAGTAAGTGATAGAATGGCCAGTAAGTGATAGAATGACCAGTAAGTGATAGAATGGCCAGTAAGTGATAGAATGACCAGTAAGTGATAGAATGACCAGTAAGTGATAGAATGGCCAGTAAGTGATAGAATGACCAGTAAGTGATAGAACGACAGTAAGTGATAGAATGACCAGTAAGTGATAAATACAGTGATAGAACGACAGTAAGTGAAAGAATGACCAGTAAGTGATAGAACGACAGTAAGTGAAAGAATGGCCAGTAAGTGATAGAATGACCAGTAAGTGATAGAATGGCCAGTAAGTGATAGAATGACCAGTAAGTGATAGAATGGCCAGTAAGTGATAGAACGACAGTAAGTGATAGAATGGCCAGTAAGTGATAGAATGGCCAGTAAGTGATAGATAGAATGCCCGATACGTGATAAGAGTACAAAAATCTATCTTGCCTCCCAAATTGTGACCGGAACAAAGGATCAGTAATTGTAAGAATAAGCGATCCTTGCTATGTCATGTGTTCGCTTTAATAAGAAAGCAGAAAGACACATATGTTTAACACCTGCAGTGCCAGGGGGCTTAGGGTGTGGTTTAATGTGAATAAGAGAGGTATTTAGAGATCTATGTGGCTACATGATTAAACCGTTCGCATTGCGTTCTGAAGGTCGTAGGCTCGAATCCCGCTGTTTTGTTCGCCAGTGCTTATTTTTCCTGAGATCCATAGGGTGGTTGCCGTAGCTAAGAAGTTTATGCAATATTCTAGAGAGCTGGCGTGTCATTTCTGCGGGAGAGGGTCGAGCCTATGGGGAAACCAGGTGCAATGAAGTCAGTCTTTCATCTCAAGATCTTCTAAGGGGGATATTATTTTCTAGCTTATAGATGAACTGTTGGATGAGGACATAGAGCTGTTCATGCTAAATCTGCATACACAAGTTTTAATCAAATTCTATAAGCAGAACTTGATGACTGAGAGACAGATTGAGAGATTGAGTCAAGGGAACTATCAGCATGCATACCATTCGGCATGTGCTAAATTAGACTTAGCACCTATGAGTCTGCCAGGATTGCTGGGACGTCGGATCAGTAACCAATGACCATACCACTGAATGTGGGTAACGACACTCGATTTAGATGATGACTTAATATGGCTTAATAATGTTAATGAAAAACACTATTTATGCAGCGCACACAAAAACCCGTTCTAGAAATCTCTTCTTACCTTGAAGCTGTGAGACAAAACAGGATTAGAGAAAAGTAAAAAAAAAAGAAAAATGTCACTGTTTCTCTTTGTCTCAACTTACACATTTGTTCTGTGTCTCTTTGTCTCAACTTACACATTTGTTCTGTGTCTCTTTGTCTCAACTTACACATTTGTTCTGTGTCTCTCTAGTCTCTTTGTCTCAACTTACACATTTGTTCTGTGTCTCTTTGTCTCAACTTACACATTTGTTCTGTGTCTCTCTAGTCTCTTTGTCTCAACTTACACATTTGTTCTGTGTCTCTTTAGTCTCTTTGTCTCAACTTACACATTTGTTCTGTGTCTCTATAGTCTCTTTGTCTCAACTTACACATTTGTTCTGTGTCTCTATAGTCTCTTTGTCTCAACTTACACATTTGTTCTGTGTCTCTAGTCTCTTTGTCTCAACTTACACATTTGTTCTGTGTCTCTTTAGTCTCTTTGTCTCAACTTACACATTTGTTCTGTGTCTCTATAGTCTCTTTGTCTCAACTTACACATTTGTTCTGTGTCTCTCTAGTCTCTTTATCTCAACTTACACATTTGTTCTGTGTCTCTTTGTCTCAACTTACACATTTGTTCTGTGTCTCTCTAGTCTCTTTATCTCAACTTACACATTTGTTCTGTGTCTCTTTGTCTCAACTTACACATTTGTTCTGTGTCTCTCTAGTCTCTTTATCTCAACTTACACATTTGTTCTGTGTCTCTTTGTCTCAACTTACACATTTGTTCTGTGTCTCTAGTCTAAATTTCCCCCGTACTCTCATCCTCGCAATCTCTATGTCTTGCATACCCACACAGATAACGTCTCTCTCTCTCTCTCTCTCTCTTTTCTCTTCTCTCATTCTCTCTCTCTCTCTCATTCTCTCTCTCTCTCTCTCTCTCTCTCTCTGTGCATGTGTAGGGTTGGTTATATTCTAGCTGTTTCTGAATTTAGTTTTGCCAACATTTTCAAACTTTTTCTTTTCGGTATTTTGTCTGCACTTTCTATCTATTCTCCCTTCTTGTCTCTCTTAATACAAGAAATGAACGGAGTGTATTTTATCGTCTGCTTATTCCTTTCTCGCTGATCATAGTTATTTCTTCCTCACATCCACATTAGCTACCACATTTCTTCCTTACATCCACATTTGCTACCACATTTCTTCCTCACATCCACATTTGCTACCACATTTCTTCCTCACATCCACATTAGCTACCACATTTCTTCCTCACATCCACATTTGCTACCACATTTCTTCCTCACATCCACATTTGCTACCACATTTCTTCCTCACATCCACATTTGCTACCACATTTCTTCCTCACATCCACATTTGCTACCACATTTCTTCCTCACATCCACATTTGCTACCACATTTCTTCCTCACATCCACATTAGCTACCACATTTCTTCCTTACATCCACATTTGCTACCACATTTCTTCCTCACATCCACATTAGCTACCACATTTCTTCCTCACATCCACATTAGCTACCACATTTCTTCCTTACATTCACATTTGCTACCACATTTCTTCCTCACATCCACATTTGCTACCACATTTCTTCTCACATCCACATTAGCTACCACATTTTTCCTCAATCCACATTTGCTACCACATTTCTTCCTCACATCCACATTTGCTACCACATTTCTTCCTCACATCCACATTTGCTACCACATTTCTTCCTCACATCCACATTTGCTACCACATTTCTTCCTCACATCCACATTTGCTACCACATTTCTTCCTCACATCCACATTAGCTACCACATTTCTTCCTTACATCCACATTTGCTACCACATTTCTTCCTCACATCCACATTAGCTACCACATTTTTTCCTCACATCCACATTAGCTACCACATTTCTTCCTTACATCCACATTTGCTACCACATTTCTTCCTCACATCCACATTTGCTACCACATTTCTTCCTCACATCCACATTAGCTACCACATTTCTTCCTCACATCCACATTTGCTACCACATTTCTTCCTCACATCCACATTTGCTACCACATTTCTTCCTCACATCCACATTTGCTACCACATTTCTTCCTCACATCCACATTTGCTACCACATTTCTTCCTCACATCCACATTTGCTACCACATTTCTTCCTCACATCCACATTAGCTACCACATTTCTTCCTTACATCCACATTTGCTACCACATTTCTTCCTCACATCCACATTAGCTACCACATTTCTTCCTCACATCCACATTAGCTACCACCTTCCGCGCTCAAACTTGATCCTTTTACGTTCTGGATTTTCCTTTCAGTTCTCATCTTTGCCTCTTCATCCCCGTTGCCTGAGTAAAAGAGTGGCAGGTCAAAGGTTGAATATACGTCTGCTCCAGCTATAGAGAAACCGCTCGTGTTAACACTTTCATTTATCTCATCATCCTTTGCATAAGACATGGCTTCGACAACCACAAAATCCGACTGTTCCCACGCCTATCGGTTGCTGGTTTTACCTGTCTGAACTTGCAGACATCTCCCAATATTTCTCACGGTCTGCTATTTTCAGATCTCCTGTACTTTATGACGGTTTTTTCGTGTTTTTGTTACATACTTTTCTTTCTTGTATCACCTGTCTAGAAGACAGTTTTTTTAATGCAGCGTAGGTAACGTTACGTGATCCCAGGACGGGTCTGAGGTTTTGTATGCAGCTTAGGTAACGTTACGTGATCCCTGACGGGTCTGAGAGTTTTGTATGCAGCTTAGGTAACGTTACGTGATCCCAGGACGGGAGTCTGAGAGTTTTGTATGCAGCGTAGGTAACGTTACGTGATCCCAGGACGGGGGTCTGAGAGTTTTGTATGCAGCTTAGGTAACGTTACGTGATCCCAGGACGGGAGTCTGAGTTTTGTATGCAGCTTAGGTAACGTTACGTGATCCCAGGACGGGAGTCTGAGTTTTGTATGCAGCTTAGGTAACGTTACGTGATCCCAGGACGGGAGTCTGAGAGTTTTGTATGCAGCTTAGGTAACGTTACGTGATCCCAGGACGGGAGTCTGAGTTTTGTATGCAGCTTAGGTAACGTTACGTGATCCCAGGACGGGAGTCTGGGCAACGATGTTAAGTAATGTCTTTGTCGGCATTTTTCAGTCTCAGAGAACAGAGATAGAGAGACGGAAGCAGACTTGGTTAATGTCATTGTTCATATTGTCCAGGTGTATTCATTAAGTTAACTTTAGCAAGGAAAGTAAGAAGGATATAGAAGGTAAGATACACACAAATGATAGGAAGAGAGAATAACACAAGGGAAGAATAAAGACAAACACGATAAATAAGAGAGAGAGAGAAAACACAAGGACAGGAGAAGAGAGTAGATAAACGACAGGATAGAAACATTACAGAAAGAAGAAGATGAGAGGAAGTAAGGAGAGAGAAGATGAGAGAAGTAAGGAGAGAGAAGATGACGAGGAAGAGGGGAGAGAAGATGACGAGGAAGTAAGGAGAGAGAAGACAGATTGAGAAAGGAAGAGAGAGAAGATGACGAGGAAGTGAGAGAGAAGATGATTAGAGTAAGAAGGAGAGAATACAATAAAGAAAATGAGAGAAGGCGACAAGGTAAGAATGAGATGAGAAGAAAGACATTATGAAGTAGAGAGGAAATCAGGAAGAGACAGGAGAGAGAGTAAGATTAGATCAGAGAGGATGAGATGCAAAGAAGAACAGACGGATAGGAAAGAATACTAGAAGATAATGATCAGCTAGAAGTAGGAAGACGGGAATACTAGAGAGACAATGATCATAGCAAGAGAAGAAGTGAAACTAGGAAGACTAATATTATACCAAGAGAAGAAGATGAAGAAGACTAGGTGTAATGAACAGTAACTGATTATACCAGAGAAGGTAAAGTTGAAACTAGAAGAACAGATGATGATACCAGAGAGAAGAAAGAATGAAGATACAATGACTATACAGTAAGAAAGTCTAGTAGACATTATGTAACCGAGTTTTCAAAAGGAGCATCTGAGATTGATACAAAGCTATAAGTGACATAGATCCAGGACAGGGAGAACATTTGTATGGAGCTAGGATGAACTCGATGACTTTCCAAGACAGGAAGACTGACATGATGATGGTTAGAATGTTACAGAATGAGGAGAGAGTCTGATTACATGAATGATGGTGTACAGGACATGTCAGAATATGAGTAGGTCGTTACGTGATCAGATGGTCTGACATATGATGTAGAACTATGACATCTGATCTAATGAAGAGGTAGTGATTACTGACTGTTACATAAGATGTGTTACAGTCTGTCAAGATGTGTTATTAATCTCTGTCTCATAATGATGGTAGATTACATGATTGTCACATAATGATGTGAACAGATTGTCTACATATATGGGTATGATTAGCTACATGATGAATGATGTATTAATGTACATGATGATGGGTACTTGATCTTGCTACAAATGAGAGTATACTGACATGTCTAGCATAATGAGAGTTATGACTTGTCAATAATGGAGTGTACTTGATCCGTCTATAAGAGAGTGATTAGACTCTGTCTACAAATGAGGTGTTACTTGATCTTGCACATAAGATGATAGGTTACTAGACTGTCACAGATGATGGTGTATGATTCTGCTACAAATGATGAGTTATTGATCTCGTCACATAATGATGGTGTTACTTGATCTCTGTCTAATGAATGAGGTTACTTGATCTCTGCTACATAATGATGATGTTATGATCTCTGCTACATAATGATGGAGTACTTACTTGTCACAATGATAGACTGACTCGTTACATATGATGGTGTATTGATCTCTGTCAGCATAATGATGGTGTTACTTGATTCTGTCTACATATGATGATGTACTTGATCTCTGTCTACATGATGATGGTGTTACTTGATCTCTGTCTACATGATGATGATGTTACTTAACTCGTCTACTGATGATGGTGTTACTTGATCCTGTACATAATGATGATGTATTGATCTCTGTCTACATAATGATGGTGTTAATTGATCTCTGTCTACATAATGATGGTGTTACTTGATCTCTGTCTACATAATGATGAGTGATTATTCGTCTACATAATGATGGTGTTATTGATCTCTGTCTACATAATGATGTGTTACTTGATCTCTGTCTACATGATGATGGTGTTAATTGATCTCTGTCTACATAATGATGGTGTTACTTGATCTCTGTCTACATAATGATGGTGTTACTTAATCTCTGTCTACATTATGATGGTGTTACTTGATCTCTGTCTACATAATGATGGTGTTACTTAATCTCTGTCTACATGATGATGGTGTTACTTGATCTCTGTCTACATAATGATGGTGTTACTTGATCTCTGTCTACATAATGATGGTGTTACTTGATCTCTGTCTACATAATGATGGTGTTACTTTATCTCTGTCTACATTATGATGGTGTTACTTGATCTCTGTCTACATAATGATGGTGTTACTTGATCTCTGATGTACTGATTTGTGCATTACTTGATCTCTGTCTACATAATGATGGTGTTACTTGATCTCTGTCTACATTATGATGGTGTTACTTGATCTCTGTCTACATAATGATGGTGTTACTTGATCTCTGTCTACATAATGATGGTGTTACTTGATCTCTGTCTACATGATGATGGTGTTACTTGATCTCTGTCTACATGATGATGGTGTTACTTGATCTCTGTCTACATAATGATGGTGTTACTTGATCTCTGTCTACATAATGATGGTGTTACTTGATCTCTGTCTACATAATGATGGTGTTACTTGATCTCTGTCTACATAATGATGGTGTTACTTGATCTCTGTCTACATAATGATTGTGTTACTTGATCTCTGTCTACATTATGATGGTGTTACTTGATCTCTGTCTACATTATGATGGTGTTACTTGATCTCTGTCTACATAATGATGGTGTTACTTGATCTCTGTCTACATAATGATTGTGTTACTTGATCTCTGTCTACATAATGATGGTGTTACTTGATCTCTACATAATGATGGTGTTACTTGATCTCTGTCTACATTATGATGGTGTTACTTGATCTCTGTCTACATAATGATGGTGTTATTGATCTCTGCTACATATGATGGTGTTACTTGATCTCTGTCTACATGATGATGGTGTTACTTGATCTCTGTCTACATAATGATGGTGTTACTTGATCTGTGTCTACATAATGATGGTGTTACTTGATCTCTGTCTACATGATTTGATAGGTGTTACTTGATCTCTGTCTACATAATGATGGTGTTACTTGATCTCTGTCTACATTATGATGGTGTTACTTGATCTCTGTCTACATAATGATGGTGTTACTTGATCTCTGTCTACATGATGATGGTGTTACTTGATCTCTGTCTACATAATGATGGTGTTACTTGATCTCTGTCTACATGATGATTGTGTTACTTGATCTCTGTCTACATGATGATGGTGTTACTTGATCTCTGTCTACATGATGATTGTGTTACTTGATCTCTGTCTACATGATGATGGTGTTACTTGATCTCTGTCTACATAATGATGGTGTTATTTGATCTCTGTCTACATAATGATGGTGTTACTTGATCTCTGTCTACATAATGATGGAGTTGTACATTGATCTCTGTCTACATAATGATGGTGTTACTTGATCTCTGTCTACATAATGATGGTGTTACTTGATCTCTGTCTACATAATGATGGTGTTACTTGATCTCTGTCTACATAATGATGGAATGATGGTATTTGATCTCTGTCTACATTATGATGGTGTTACTTGATCTCTGTCTACATAATGATGGTGTTACTTGATCTCTGTCTACATGATGATGATGTTACTTGATCTCTGTCTACATATGATGGTGTTACTTGATCTCTGTCTACATATGATGAGTGTTACTTGATCTCTGTCTACATGATGATGGTGTTACTTGATCTCTGTCTACATTATGATGATGTTACTTGATCTCTGTCTACATGATGATGGTGTTACTTGATCTCTGTCTACATAATGATGAGTGTTACTTGATCTCTGTCTACATGATGATGTGTTACTTGATCTCTGTCTACATAATGATGGTGTTCTTGATCTCTGTCTACATAATGATGGTGTTACTTGATCTCTGTCTACATAATGATGGTGTTACTTGATCTCTGTCTACATAATGATGGTGTTACTTGATCTCTGTCTACATAATGATGGTGTTACTTGATCTCTGTCTACATAATGATGGTGTTACTTGATCTCTGTCTACATAATGATGGTGTTACTTGATCTCTGTCTACATAATGATGGTGTTACTTATCTCTGTCTACATAATGATGGTGTTATCTTGATCTCATTGTGGTGTACTTGATCTACATAATGATGGTGATTAATCTCTGTCTACATGATGATGGTGTTACTTAATCTCTGTCTACATAATGATGGTGTTACTTGATCTCTGTCTACATGATGATGGTGTTACTTGATCTCTGTCTACATGATGATGGTGTTACTTGATCTCTGTCTACATAATGATGATGTTACTTGATCTCTGTCTACATGATGATGGTGTTACTTGATCTCTGTCTACATAATGATGGTTTTACTTGATCTCTGTCTACATAATGATGGTGTTACTTGATCTCTGTCTACATAATGATGGTGTTACTTGATCTCTGTCTACATTATGATGGTGTTACTTGATCTCTGTCTACATAATGATGGTGTTACTTGATCTCTGTCTACATAATGATGGTGTTACTTGATCTCTGTCTACATAATGATGGTGTTACTTGATCTCTGTCTACATAATGATGGTGTTACTTAATCTCTGTCTACATAATGATGGTGTTACTTTATCTCTGTCTACATAATGATGGTGTTACTTGATCTCTGTCTACATGATGATGGTGTTACTTAATCTCTGTCTACATAATGATGGTGTTATTTGATCTCTACATAATGATGGTGTTATTTGATCTCTGTCTACATAATGATGGTGTTACTTGATCTCTTTCTACATAATGATGGTGTTACTTGATCTCTGTCTACATAATGATGGTGTTACTTGATCTCTGTCTACATAATGATGGTGTTACTTGATCTCTACATAATGATGGTGTTACTTGATCTCTGTCTACATAATGATGGTGTTACTTGATCTGTGTCTACATAATGATGGTGTTACTTGATCTCTGTCTACATAATGATGGTGTTACTTGATCTCTGTCTACATATGATGGTGTTACTTGACTCGTGTCTACATAATGATGGTGTTACTTGATCTCTGTCTACATGATGATGGTGTTACTTGATCTCTACATAATGATGGTGTTACTTTATCTCTGTCTACATAATGATGGTGTTACTTGATCTCTGTCTACATGATGATGGTGTTACTTGATCTCTGTCTACATAATGATGGTGTTAATTTATCTCTGTCTACATAATGATGGTGTTATATCTCTACTTGATTCTTGATCTCACATATGATGGTGTTACTTTCTGCACATTGTGATCTCTACATAATGATGGTGTTACTTGATCTCTGTCTACATGATGATGGTGTTACTTGATCTCTGTCTACATGATGATGGTGTATTGATCTCTACATAATGATGTGTTACTTGATCTCTGTCTACTAATGATGTGTTACTTGATCTCTGTCTACATGATGATGGTGTTACTTGATCTCTGTCTACATAATGATGGTGTTACTTGATCTCTGTCTACATAATGATGGTGTTACTTGATCTCTGTCTACATAATGATGGTGTTACTTGATCTCTGTCTACATAATGATGGTGTTACTTGATCTCTGTCTACATAATGATGGTGTTAATTGATCTCTGTCTACATAATGATGGTGTTACTTGATCTCTGTCTACATAATGATGGTGTTACTTGATCTTTGTCTACATAATGATGGTGTTACTTGATCTCTGTCTACATTATGATGGTGTTACTTGATCTCTGTCTACATAATGATGGTGTTACTTGATCTCTGTCTACATAATGATGGTGTTACTTAATCTCTGTCTACATAATGATGGTGTTACTTGATCTCTGTCTACATAATGATGGTGTTACTTAGATCTCTGTCTACATAATGATGGTGTTACTATTTGGATCTTGTCTCTACATAATGATGGTGTTACTTGATCTCTGTCTACATGATGATGGTGTTACTTGATCTCTGTCTACATGATGATGGTGTTATTTAATCTCTGTCTACATAATGATGGTGTTACTTGATCTCTGTCTACATGATGATGGATGTTACTTTGATCTCTGTCTACATAATGATGGTGGTACTTGATCTCTGTCTACATAATGATGGTGTTACTTGATCTCTGTCTACATAATGATGGTGTTATTGATCTCTGTCTACATAATGATGGTGTTCTTATCTCTGTCTACATAGATGGTGTTACTATCTCTGTCTACATGATGATGGTGTTACTTGATCTCTGTCTACATAATGATGGTGTTACTTGATCTTTGTCTACATAATGATGGTGTTACTTGATCTCTGTCTACATGATGATGGTGTTACTTGATCTCTGTCTACATATGATGGTGTTACATCTGTACATTGTGTGTCTCTCACATAATGATGGTGTTACTTGATCTCTGTCTACATAATGATGGTGTTACTTGATCTTTGTCTACATAATGATGGTGTTACTTGATCTCTGTCTACATAATGATGGTGTTACTTGATCTCTGTCTACATGATGATGGTGTTACTTGATCTCTGTCTACATAATGATGGTGTTACTTTATCTTGTCTACATAATGATGGTGTTACTTGATCTCTGTCTACATGATGATGGTGTTACTTGATCTCTGTCTACATGATGATGGTGTTACTTGATCTCTGTCTACATAATGATGGTGTTACTTGATCTCTGTCTACATAATGATGGTGTTACTTGATCTCTGTCTACATAATGATGGTGTTACTTAATCTCTGTCTACATAATGATGGTGTTACTTGATCTCTGTCTACATAATGATGGTGTTCTTGATCTCTGTCTACATAATGATGGTGTTACTTGATCTCTGTCTACATGATGATGGTGTTACTTGATCTCTGTCTACATAATGATGGTGTTACTTGATCTCTGTCTACATATGATGGTTACTGATCTCTGCTACATATGATGGTGTTACTCTGTCTACATAATGATGGTGTTACTTGATCTCTGTCTACATTATGATGGTGTTACTTGATCTCTGTCTACATAATGATGGTGTTACTTGATCTCTGTCTACATAATGATGGTGTTACTTGATCTCTGTCTACATAATGATGGTGTTACTTGATCTCTGTCTACATAATGATGGTGTTACTATCTGTCTATGAGTTCTTGATCTCTACATAATGATGGTGTTACTTGATCTCTGTCTACATGATGATGGTGTTACTTGATCTCTGTCTACATGATGATGGTGTTACTTGATCTCTGTCTACATAATGATGGTGTTACTTGATCTCTGTCTACATAATGATGGTGTTACTTGATCTCTGTCTACATAATGATGGTGTTACTTGATCTCTGTCTACATAATGATGGTGTTACTTGATCTCTGTCTACATAATGATGGTGTTACTTGATCTCTGTCTACATGATGATGGTGTTACTTGATCTCTGTCTACATAATGATGTGATCCTGCATTATGGTTACTTGATCTCTGTCTACATAATGATGGTGTTACTTGATCTCTGTCTACATAATGATGGTGTTACTTGATCTCTGTCTACATAATGATGGTGTTAATTGATCTCTGTCTACATAATGATGGTGTTACTTGATCTCTGTCTACATAATGATGGTGTTACTTGATCTCTGTCTACATAATGATGGTGTTACTTGATCTCTAGTGCTACATATGTGTGTTACTTGATCTCTGTCTACATAATGATGGTGTTACTTGATCTCTGTCTACATAATGATGATGTTACTTGATCTCTGTCTACATAATGATGGTGTTACTTGATCTCTGTCTACATTATGATGGTGTTACTTGATCTCTGTCTACATAATGATGGTGTTACTTGATCTCTGTCTACATAATGATGGTGTTACTTAATCTCTGTCTACATAATGATGGTGTTACTTGATCTCTGTCTACATTATGATGGTGTTACTTGATCTCTGTCTACATAATGATGGTGTTACTTGATCTCTGTCTACATGATGATGGTGTTACTTGATCTCTGTCTACATAATGATGGTGTTACTTGATCTCTGTCTACATAATGATGGTTAGATCTCTGCTACATATGATGGTGTTACTTTATCTCTGTCTACATTATGATGGTGTTACTTGATCTCTGTCTACATAATGATGGTGTTACTTGATCTCTGTCTACATAATGATGGTGTTACTTGATCTCTGTCTACATAATGATTGTGTTACTTGATCTCTGTCTACATAATGATGGTGTTACTTGATCTCTGTCTACATAATGATGGTGTTATTTGATCTCTGTCTACATAATGATGGTGTTACTTGATCTCTGTCTACATAATGATGGTGTTACTTGATCTTTGTCTACATAATGATGGTGTTACTTGATCTCTGTCTACATAATGATGGTGTTACTGATCTCTGTCTACATAATGATGGTGTTACTTGATCTCTGTCTACATAATGATGGTGTTACTTGATCTCTGTCTACATAATGATGGTGTTACTTCAGGATCTCTGTCTTTACATAATGATGGTGTTACTTGATCTCTGTCTACATATGATGGTGTTACTTGATCTCTGTCTACATATGATGGTGTTATTGATCTCTGTCTACATATGATGAGTTACTGTCTCGTCTACATGATATGTGTTCTCTGTCTACATATGATGATGGTGTACTTGATCTCTGTCTACATAATGATGGTGTTACTTGATCTCTGTCTACATAATGATGGTTTTACTTGATCTCTGTCTACATAATGATGGTGTTACTTGATCTCTGTCTACATAATGATGGTGTTACTTGATCTCTGTCTACATAATGATGGTGTTACTTGATCTCTGTCTACATAATGATGGTGTTACTTGATCTCTGTCTACATAATGATGGTGTTACTTGATCTCTGTCTACATAATGATGGTGTTACTTGATCTCTGTCTACATAATGATGGTGTTACTTGATCTCTGTCTACATAATGATGGTGTTACTTTATCTCTGTCTACATTATGATGGTGTTACTTTATCTCTGTCTACATAATGATGGTGTTACTTGATCTCTGTCTACATAATGATGTGTACTTGATCTCTGTCTACATTATGATGGTGTTACTTGATCTCTGTCTACATAATGATGATGTTACTTGATCTCTGTCTACATGATGATGGTGTTACTTGATCTCTGTCTACATAATGATGGTGTTACTTGATCTCTGTCTACATAATGATGGTGTTACTTGATCTCTGTCTACATAATGATGGTGTTACTTGATCTCTGTCTACATAATGATGGTGTTACTTGATCTCTGTCTACATAATGATGGTGTTACTTGATCTCTGTCTACATAATGATGGTGTTACTTGATCTCTGTCTACATAATGATGGTGTTACTTGATCTCTGTCTACATAATGATGGTGTTACTTGTTCTCTGTCTACATAATGATGGTGTTACTTGATCTCTGTCTACATAATGATGGTGTTACTTAATCTCTGTCTACATAATGATGGTGTTACTTTATCTCTGTCTACATAATGATGGTGTTACTTGATCTCTACATAATGATGGTGTTACTTGATCTCTGTCTACATAATGATGGTGTTACTTGATCTCTACATAATGATGGTGTTACTTGATCTCTGTCTACATAATGATGGTGTTACTTGATCTCTGTCTACATAATGATGGTGTTACTTGATCTCTACATTATGATGGTGTTACTTGATCTCTGTCTACATAATGATGGTGTTACTTGATCTCTGTCTACATAATGATGGTGTTACTTGATCTCTGTCTACATAATGATGGTGTTACTTGATCTCTCTAATGAGTGGCTCTCACATGATGATGGTGTTACTTGATCTCTGTCTGCATAATGATGGTGTTACTTGATCTCTGTCTACATAATGATGTTGTTACTTGATCTCTGTCTACATAATGATGGTGTTACTTATCTTGTCTACATAATGATGGTGTTACTTGATCTCTGTCTACATAATGATGATGATTCATTTGATCTCTGTTCTATCCATAATGATGGTGTTACTTATCTGCTACATAATGATGGTGTTACTTGATCTCTGTCTACATAATGATGGTGTTACTTGATCTCTGTCTACATAATGATGGTGTTACTTGATCTCTGTCTACATTATGATGGTGTTACTTGATCTCTGTCTACATGATGATGGTGTTATTATCTTGTCTACATAATGATGGTGTTACTTGATCTCTGTCTACATATGATGTGTTACTTGATCTCTGCTACATAATGGTGTTACTTCTACATAATGATGGGTATTATCTCTACATAATGATGGTGTTACTTGATCTCTGTCTACATAATGATGGTGTTACTTGATCTCTGTCTACATAATGATGGTGTTACTTGATCTCTGTCTACATAATGATGGTGTTATTTGATCTCTGTCTACATAATGATGGTGTTACTTGATCTCTGTCTACATAATGATGGTGTTATTGATCTTGTCTACATAATGATGGTGTTACTTGATCTCTGTCTACATGAGTTTGACTGATGTATAGTTGATCTCTGTCTACATAATGATGGTGTTACTTGATCTCTGTCTACATAATGATGGTGTTACTTGATCTCTGTCTACATAATGATGGTGTTACTTGATCTCTGTCTACATAATGATGGTGTTAATTGATCTCTGTCTACATAATGATGGTGTTACTTGATCTCTGTCTACATAATGATGGTGTTACTTGATCTCTGTCTACATAATGATGGTGTTACTTGATCTCTGTCTACATGATGATGGTGTTATTTAATCTGTGTCTACATAATTATGGTGTTACTTGATCTCTGTCTACATAATGATGGTGTTACTTGATCTCTGTCTACATAATGATGGTGTTACTTGATCTCTGTCTACATAATGATGGTGTTACTTGATCTCTGTCTACATAATGATGGTGTTACTTGATCTCTGTCTACATAATGATGGTGTTATTTGATCTCTTTCTACATAATGATGGTGTTACTTGATCTCTGCTACATAATGATGGTGGTTCAATTGTGGAGTCTCTGTCTACATAATGATGGTGTTATGATCTCTGTCTCACATGATGATGTGTTACTTGATCTCTGTCTACATAATGATGGTGTTATTGATCTTCTACATAATGATGGTGTTACTTGATCTCTGTCTACATAATGATGGTGATTATCTCTAATTGTGTCTGATCTACATAATGATGGTGTTACTTGATCTCTGTCTACATAATGATGGTGTTACTTGATCTCTGTCTACATAATGATGGTGTTACTTGATCTCTGTCTACATGATGATGGTGTTATTAATCTTGTCTACATAATGATGGTGTTACTTGATTCTGTCTACATAATGATGGTGTTACTTGATTCTGTCTACATAATGATGGTGTTATTCTACATAATATGGTGTCTTGATTTGTCTACTAATGATGGTGTTATCTGCTACATAATATGGGCTTGATCTCTGTCTACATGATGATGATGTTACTTGATCTCTGTCTACATAATGATGGTGTTACTTTATCTCTGTCTACATAATGATGGTGTTACTTGATCTCTGTCTACATAATGATGGTGTTACTTGATCTCTGTCTACATAATGATGGTGTTACTTGATCTCTGTCTACATGATGGTGTTACTTGATCTCTGTCTACATAATGATGGTGTTACTTGATCTCTGTCTACATAATGATGGTGTTACTTGATCTCTGTCTACATAATGATGGTGTTACTTGATCTCTGTCTACATAATGATGGTGTTACTTGATCTCTGTCTACATGATGATGGTGTTATTTAATCTGTGTCTACATGATGATGATGTTACTTGATCTCTGTCTACATGATGTGGTGAGGTCTTACTTCTAAATGCTGCTTATAATTAAACATACCACTCTCTCTCTCTCTCGCTCTCTCTCTCTCTTATGTTCTCAATTCATTATGTCCGATTATTATGTCTTGATTGCCAGTAGTTCCTCATATGGTCACGATTTCTTCATTATAATTTCATCATTATAATTTCATTCATTCAAGAATCTCACTTTCATTGTTGGAACTATCTTCTCAAGATTTCATGTCAGTGTCAAAGTTGTACAGACAGACATATGTGAGACTGAACGTAACTAATGACTCTCCTCTCTTCTCTCTATCATCAGTCTGATTGTGTTACTGTATGAGATGTTTCCACTTCTCTATTTAAACTTTATGCAAACTAGAGTTATTGTTATCGGTGGGTGCTGTACCTTGCTAGAACTTACATCCTTTGTTGTCAATGCTCCATCGATGATATCTCAATATTTGCCAACAATTCTATCTTGTTAATTTATATTGATGTGATGAACACTGGTGCTGTTGTTTGTCTCCATCTTCTCAATGAAAATATCTTTATTTGTGAGGGGGATGAGGTGTCCCGGTAGAGAAGTTATTAAGCAGTTTCCCTTGCATTCTAAAGGTCGTGAGTTCGAATCCGGGCTCCGTTAGTGCATTTTCCCCGGAGGTTTTTATGATTGTTGTTGGAGTTTGTGTAATACTTTCAGCAAGTTGCGTGCCATTTCTTCGCCAATCCTTCATCTGTATACCTTTTTCTGTAGACCTATATTAGTTACAAAACTTTGTTTTGTATAAACTAACATTTAAAATTAACTGAAATCTATCTATACAATTAATGTTACTGAGTTATGACCTCATGTGTTTAGGTACAACATAACTTTGTATCACACAAATGTTTTTATGTTTGCCATCCATGTTTACATACTTAATATACTATGTTTATATACTTCATTTACTATATGTACATCCAATATACTACCTTTATATACTTCATTTACTATATGTACATCCAATATACTACGTTTATATACTTAATTTACTATATGTACATCTAAATATGTACAAGAAAAAAAAAAGAGTCAAGGAATCCTTTTTCATACCTCGAGATATATTGGGTAATGTGATGTTAGTCCAGTATTTTTTCATTGAACGTCGGCACACGATGGATGATGGGGTCAACATCACGACAGTCTCCTTTACTTCCAGTGCTTTTCCTGGTATCCAATTGAGGCTGGGTCGACCAGAGCGCCATTATAGCCGGAAAAATATTTCACGCCTACTGTGGAACTGAACCTAGACCACTAGTCTAACAAGCGAGTTCACTAACAACTGCGCTACTGTAGCTCTCAATTTACTATATGTAGCTACTATTAAATCTTGGCAGATTTAGTACAAAGCGAAAGGAGATGAATGCTCTATATGAAAAGTGGTTAATGACGTGATTCTTGACATTGGAACGTCACTCTAGTGGTTAATAATATGAATTGAGTTAAAAACTGAGGATGAACAGTACTTTTTCTTGCGATCAATCAACCCTCTAAAACATGAATATTCTGCGCATTCATCGGCATATGTTCTGTTCATTCTTCTTCTTTGCGTTCGTTCTTTACGACCAATTTTAATCACTCTCGTGATATGTTTGATCTTTGCCAAGAACGTGTATATGTTGCACGTTTGTTTGGCAGGCCCCAAACGCGTAGACTTCTACACGTTTAGGACGTGTGCATCCGATTTCAGTCAAACCTCATAGCCCTTCTTACGACATGCATGGCAGGTAACAGTGGTTCTATTCTTTACACCCCAAATTTGGACCCCTAACCACTCGGGCGTTTGTTCATTCTATATTCGCCTATTGATCTTTTCTTCACCATACCCACTTATCTCGTCGTTCCCTGAGTGTTCTTTGACAAGGATCGTATTGTAAACATTCAACCAAATTCACCAACACTGCCAGCGTTTACTGTAGTAACATTTTCAAGCAATAATTCGTTAAATGACAACCAATATTTCTCTTACTTTTATAGTAGATAATATATGTCTCTGCCTTCACTTCTGCAACGTGTTCTATCACTTCTATAATCTCCGCAGATGTTGCCAGTTATTCTATAGTGAGCAGATGTTGTTTACGACTTTCATGCATGGCGGCGGCGGCTAATTATTTCAAGACGAATGTTAAAATTATTAAAGCGCGGGAAAGTGTTACATGCTGGTATTAGCTGTGTGAGGCAGACGTTTACATGTCAAAAGAAGAACAAGAAAACACATTTAAAAGGTGTTTGAAATACAAGCATGGAAATGTAAGGGCACAAAGTCAGACCTTGAGCGAGAAGAAAACAAAAACAAGCTGTCAGATACTTTCATGATTGAAGAATTACGTGAAATTATGAATTTGGCGATATTTTTAAAGCACGAATATCTTAGCTAATCGATAGTTTGTGTGTGACATTGTTGATACAAATTTGTTTTGATCCATACAAGGGACCACAAATATTATGTCAACTTTAAAATCACGCGAATGTTTAACTTTACGAGCTTTTTAAAAAAATATTTTTTAAACCCAGAATTTGTTTGTGAACAGACAGCAAATGTAATTGTACGCGAGTTCAATATCGCAAAAATGGTTCAGAAGCTGTTTTAAGGGGAGAGAACATGTAGTTCTGTTTCGACCTTTAATTTCGCACCTTTTATCTTATCATCCTTTTGTTTTGCAGAATGTTAAATTATCTGTGTATGTGATAAACAATAGCTATTACATGTGAAGTAGCTGTTACATGTCAATGCAACTGTAGCTAATAGTTGTAAACACAACGGTAGCCATTACTTGTAAATGCAACAGTCAGTAGCTACGACAAAACACGTAAAAACAAAGTATTGTAGTTTTACAAAGTACCCCAAAAAAATACACAGCGACGTTTCTACAAAATGGTCTTTATCTAATAAAGGATAAACCAGAAGCGAAGAAATTCACTTCTTAAACAGCAGACATAACATAAACAATAAATCCCTAACGTCCCTAAAATGAAAATATGTGACTAAAAACCGAAATAAATGCGAAAAACTTCAGAACTGTCAGTAACTATTAAATCTGAACCAAATACATGTACTAACTCTTACATGTGATCGCAACAATAACGAGTTTATGTGGACGCAACAGTATCTAATATGTCTTCATCTCCCAACGGAGCACATGTCTTCAACAAACTTCTTCCAGCTATTCCTCCCCTCCTGCCACCCTTCCAATTCTCTCCATGTTTTATCTACCCTTTTAATATCAGTCTCCAGCTGTCTTCTCCAGGTATGTCTAGGCCTTCCCTACTCCTCTTTCCCTGCGGGTTCCAAAACAGTATCTAATATGTCTGCGACTAAGATATCCTTGTTTATATGTCATCAAGCTAACGAAACGTTAAAGATTGTTATAAAGTTATTATTGACTGCAACCATTCATTCTCAACCATATTAACTAACTGCAACACTGAACACACTGAAGTCACGATAGATAACAATGAATTTCTCGATGTGCTAGTTAAGAACTAATGATAGACAATGGACAAGACAAATAACGTCTCTATCTATAGTCGACAGAAAGACTTCATTTAAGCGACTTGGGAACTGTCGAGACAATCAAGAAATCAAACAGACAGTAGTACTATTATTAGAACATTAATAAAACCAAGACATCACAAACAGACGTGGCCCAGGTGCAAAACATGACAAGTTTACACAAGTACCGTCTGGGATACGCTTTGGGTTTGTACACAGCGCCACGCCAACCGTCTCTCATTATGTCGCCGCTTGGATAAGTATCCTACCATTCCTCTCTCAGCAAAGAAGAAAAACATAAATATTTTCACTTACTCTGTCATAACCTTATCGGAATGCCAGTTCAACACATATATAACAATACATGCCCAACCTCTTGGGACGGTTTATTGGTAAATTCATTTTAGACCAGGTGTTATCTCCACTTCGGACAGTTTATTGGTCAATAATATAATTATATTGAGTGTTGCCTCCCTTCTCGACGGCTTATTGGTAATTTCATACCGATTGGGTGTTATCTCCCCTGTTAAGTCTACCATTCGTCCCTGTTATAATGTATGGTCCCGGTTAGTTTGTCATGTTGTCCCGGTTATTTGGAAACAAAATAAAAAGTGCTATTTTTGGCCTGCAAACTATGGCATTTGAAAAACTACAAGTTGTGAAGAAAAATGTATACAATTATTAGTCATTTCAAGGAAAATTGTATTATTGCTCAATCTTGTCCAAATTATAGAATACATTTTCAGCCTGCCAGCAGGCACGTCTGCACCGGTTGAAAGAATATTTCCAATAATGAATAACATATGGTCTGAAGAAAGAGGTCGAATGGCTAAGCAAGTGTAAAATATTGTTCTTTAGTCTTTATAATTCAGAATCATTCAATCGATAATTCAGAGTGTATACATCTCGTAGAAGGGTTACAGATACAACCAACCAGGAGTCCTGGCTGAACACCTACTGAGAAAGACCTAGATTCACTTTCTAATAGTTCAGCTCTGATGTACATTCGTCTGGCTAACGAAGCAAGGATCGACATTATCTCTGCAATGATGAAGCCTACTACTGAAGACCAACAGCATGGCTTCTGGGAGGGAATCAACCATTTTATCTTCTGCCCGTCTGGTCGTAAGAGTCACACAAAATGTTCCCTCTGAAAGATTCTGCATAAACAGAGTGGAGAAAGTACAGCTGTACTGCTTGGCAGAGAGAGAAAAAGTACAAACTTGGACTGCCTTGGGAAACGAAACAAGTAACAATCATAAAATAAACATGAAGCCAAGCTCGTAGTTTGTTAAACAAAGTCTCTATCAAGGGATCTGTGTTTGATATGTCTATGCGAACATAATGATCAACTTGTATGTATTTATTCATTAGGTATAACTGACTTGGTTCCTCTAGTCTTACTTTGGAGTCTACACTTTGTCTGCAGATAATTGTTGTATCAGCTCAGAAAGTGTGCATTCTACTTGTTGAATTTTAGTCTAGCAGTTGGTTCTGTTATCTCTTTTCCCTCCCCGAACTATCTTTGCTTTTTGATTGACCAGAGAGAACGTCGCTCAACTGTATTGTTCTTGTTTCGATCTAGTCGCTTCTCTATGATCACGACTAGAGAGAGAGAGAGAGAGAGAGAGAGAGAAGGTCACACAATATTATACCACACGCCATTCTTCAAGTTTAGATCTTCTCATCAGATCTTCCAACATTTACTAGCAATGTTATATCTGTCAATACAGACATTTCTTATTGTATCTAATACATATATATCAATATTCTAGTATTCATACTATACAATATTAAACTATAATATAGAATATGCAATATGAAATGGGTATAGTGCAGATTGTAACATTTTGTGAGATATGACATGGTGCGGTATTTTACGATTTCTATGAGATATGGTGAATCAAATATTTTAGTTCTAATTTTGTTCTAGATCAATATTCAATCAATATTATTACATGTATTAATTAATATGTTGCAATATTATGTATTCAATCTGTTCAACTCTAAATCAATTATTTCGCTATCAGTTAAAACGTGGGCTTATATATTGAAATATGTATTGAAATAATTTTCTTTGGTTATCCCTAACTAGTTCTTGACTTTTTACATCTTCCTGTCTGCTCTCTCTCTGAGACTAATATCATCCTACCAGCTGTATGTTTGCTGTTTATCTCTCTCTCTCTGAGACTAATATCATCCTACCAGCTGTATGTTTGCTGTTTATCTCTCTCTCTCTCTGAAACTAATATCATCCTACCAGCTGTATGTTTGCTGTTTATCTCTCTCTCTCTCTCTGAGACTAATATCATCCTACCAGCTGTATGTTTGCTGTTGTATCTCTCTCTCTGAGACTAATATCATCCTACCAGCTGTATGTTTGCTGTTTATCTCTCTCTCTCTGAGACTAATATCATCCTACCAGCGTATGTTTGCTGTTTATCTCTCTCTTTGCCTTTACTCGGTGGGCATAGGCCCTCAACCAACTCATGCCAAGTCTTCCTATCTCTAGCTATCTCCTGCAGCTCTCTCCAGCTCTTCTTTATATTGTTGATTCCGCCTCCAAATCTCGTCTCCATGTATTTTCGGCCTCCCTGATATCTCTCTCTGAGACTAATATAATCCAACCAGCTGTATGTTTGCTGTTTATCTCTCTCTCTCTGAGACTAATATTATCTTCCAGCGGTATGTTTGCTGTTTATCTCTCTCTCTCTGAGACTAATATCATCCTACCAGCTGTATGTTTGCTGTTTATCTCTCTCTCTCTCTCTGAGACTAATATCATCCTACCAGCTGTATGTTTGCTGTTTATCTCTCTCTCTCTGAGACTAATATCATCCTACCAGCTGTATGTTTGCTGTTTATCTCTCTCTCTGAGACTAATATTATCTTCCAGCGGTATGTTTGCTGTTTATCTCTCTCTCTCTGAGACTAATATCATCCTACCAGCTGTATGTTTGCTGTTTATCTCTCTCTCTCTGAGACTAATATTATCTTCAGCAGGTATGTTTGCTGTTGTATCTCTCTCTCTGAGACTAATATCATCCTACCAGCTGTATGTTTGCTGTTTATCTCTCTCTCTCTGAGACTAATATCATCCTACCAGCGGTATGTTTGCTGTTTATCTCTCTTCTCTCTCAGAGACTAATATAATCCTTCCAACGGCAGGTTTGATGTATCATTCTCACGTACTAATATTATCCTTACAGTAAACTGTTGATCATCTTCCTGGATCTAATTACCAGATTTGGTTTCTCAATGCTTATCTGTACAATAGTCAATAAAACCTACTCATAAAATAGCTCCTCCTCTTCTTCTTTGCGTTCGTTCTTTACGACCAATTTTAATCACTCTTGTGATATGATTTGATCTTTGCCAAGAACGTGTATTCGTTGCACATTCATTTGGTAGGCCCAAACGCATAAGACTTCTACACGTTTAGGACACATGCATCCGATTTCAGCCAAACCTCCTTAGTCGCCTCTACGACATGCGTGCAGGTAACAGTGGTTCTATTCTTACACCCCAAATTTGGGCCGTAACCACTGGGCGATAAAATAGCAATCAAGGTTATCCTTCCAAACCGCCCGAGTGCAATGTATACACGTTCTTTGGCAACGATCAAACATATCACAAAGAGTGATTAAAATTGTTCTTAAAGAACGAACGCAAAGAAGAAGAAGATCCTTCCAAACAGATATTCAAACACAACTTGTTCAAAAAAAAACATTGCTCCTGATGTTCATGGGTGGCAATAAGTTATTTCAGCTAACACTGTGTATCAGCATTGAACAGCTTGAGAACCGTTACTGTATGTGATTACAAGTCTGTCTTCTAATGGTGCTTGGGTTGTTAAATTTTATTTCCCTGTCGTTCTGTCTCATGGTAGAGTTCGAGAAATCAATAATGCAGTGACATCTAATTGGCTAATGGTTGCCTATTAGGTGAACTGTGTCCTCATCAGTTATGCTTGACTGGGTTGACAGTTACAACATGGTTAGGACTTGTTTCTACTTCCTTTTATATCTCCACTAGTACATCAGTAGTATCTTTCAACTCTTATATTTCTCTGTGCGAGTGATATCTCAACTCTTAGATTTCTCTGTGTGACTGATATCTGAACTCTTATATTTCTTTGTGCGAGTGATATCTCAACTCTTAGATTTCTCTGTGTGACTGATATCTGAACTCTTATATTTCTTTGTGCGACTGATATCTGAACTCTTATATTTCTCTGTGTGACTGATATCTGAACTCTTATATTTCTATGTGTGACTGATATCTCAAATCTTATATTTCTTGTGGACTGATATCTCAACTCTTATATTTCTTTGTGTGACTGATATCTGAACTCTTATATTTCTCTGTGTGACTGATATCTCAAATCTTATATTTCTTTGTGTGATTGATATCTCAACTCTTATATTTCTTTGTGCGACTGATATCTGAACTCTTATATTTCTTTGTGCGACTGATATCTCAACTCTTATATTTCTTTGTGCGATTGATATCTCAAATCTTATATTTCTTTGTGCGATTGATATCTCAAATCTTATATTTCTCTGTGCGACTGATATCTGAACTCTTATATTTCTCTGTGTGACTGATATCTCAACTCTTATATTTCTTTGTGCGATTGATATCTCAAATCTTATATTTCTTTGTGTGATTGATATCTCAACTCTTATATTTCTTTGTGCACTGATATCTGAACTCTTATATTTCTTTGTGCATGATATCTCAACTCTTATATTTCTTGTGCGACTGATATCTGAACTCTTATATTTCTTTGTCGATTGATATCTCAAATCTTATATTTCTTTGTGTGACTGATATCTCAACTCTTATATTTCTTTGTGCGATTGATATCTCAAATCTTATATTTGTGCGACTGATATCTGAACTCTTATATTTCTGTGTGTGACTGATATCTCAAATCTTATATTTCTTTGTGCGACTGATATCTGAACTCTTATATTTCTCTGTGTGACTGATATCTGAACTCTTATATTTCTATGTGTGACTGATATCTCAAATCTTATATTTCTTTGTGCGACTGATATCTCAACTCTTATATTTCTTTGTGTGACTGATATCTGAACTCTTATATTTCTCTGTGTGACTGATATCTCAAATCTTATATTTCTTTGTGTGATTGATATCTCAACTCTTATATTTCTTTGTGCGACTGATATCTGAACTCTTATATTTCTTTGTGCGACTGATATCTCAACTCTTATATTTCTTTGTGCGATTGATATCTCAAATCTTATATTTCTTTGTGCGATTGATATCTCAAATCTTATATTTCTTTGTGCGACTGATATCTGAACTCTTATATTTCTCTGTGTGACTGATATCTCAACTCTTATATTTCTTTGTGCATTGATATCTCAAATCTTATATTTCTTTGTGATTGATATCTCAACTCTTATATTTCTTTGTGCACTGATATCTGAACTCTTATATTTCTTTTGCGATTGATATCTCAACTCTTATATTTCTCTGTGCGACTGATATCTGAACTCTTATATTTCTTTGTGCGATTGATATCTCAAATCTTATATTTCTTGTCGATTGATATCTCAAATCTTATATTTCTTTGTGTGACTGATATCTCAACTCTTATATTTCTTTGTGCGATTGATATCTCAAATCTTATATTTGTGCGACTGATATCTGAACTCTTATATTTCTCTGTGTGACTGATATCTCAACTCTTATATTTCTTTGTGCGATTGATATCTCAAATCTTATATTTCTTTGTGCGATTGATATCTCAAATCTTATATTTCTCTGTGCGACTGATATCTCAAATCTTATATTTCTTTGTGCGATTGATATCTCAAATCTTATATTTCTTTGTGCGATTGATATCTCAAATCTTATATTTCTTTGTGCGATTGATATCTCAAATCTTATATTTCTTTGTGCGACTGATATCTGAACTCTTATATTTCTTTGTGTGACTGATATCTCAAATCTTATATTTCTTTGTGTGACTGATATCTCAACTCTTATATTTCTTTGTGTGACTGATATCTCAAATCTTATATTTCTTTGTGTGACTGATATCTCAAATCTTATATTTCTTTGTGTGACTGATATCTCAAATCTTATATTTCTTTGTGTGACTGATATCTCAACTCTTATATTTCTTTGTATGACTGATATCTCAACTCTTATATTTCTTTGTGTGACTGATATCTCAAATCTTATATTTCTTTGTGCGACTGATATCTCAACTCTTATATTTCTTTGTGTGACTGATATCTCAACTCTTATATTTCTTTGTGTGACTGATATCTCAAATCTTATATTTCTTTGTGTGACTGATATCTCAACTCTTATATTTCTTTGTGTGACTGATATCTCAACTCTTATATTTCTTTGTGCGAGTGACTGCTTTGGTGCTCCACAGGTGCAGGCGGCCGAGTCCCTGAGACCCATTCTGTGGAGGTGTGCTCTGAGACTGCAGTGTCCTGTTCTAAGTCTGAAGATTGTGGTCTGTGCTTTCTGTTTAGTGTATTTATACTGTCGTGCTCTGGCTTGTATCCTCCATTTGTTTTTCTCCAGATCATTTTCCTGGATTGTTTCAGGAGAGTCTTTGCTTCTGTAAAACTTTGTGTTGAGTGGTGTTGTGTTAGGCTCCCCCAGCCTTTGCGAGTTTGTCAGCCTTTTCGTTTCCTGGTATGCCACAGTGAGCTGGTATCCACTGTAAGACCAGTTCGGATTTTTTTGACAACAAGCTGATATTTTGTCGTATGTCCTGAATGAGCTTGTCTTGTCTGGGACTTGAGATAGCCTGGAGAACGGATCTTGAATCGCTAAAGACTGCAATATTTTTGCTGACACTTGCTGGTCGTTGAGAATCTGTATGGCTGCAAGAAGGGCTGTTGCCTCTGCTCTAAAGTTGGTGCATGTTTCTCCTGCTGCCAGAGAGTGTGTTTCTGTGTTTCCTTGAGGGTGAGTGATGTAGATTCCGCTGCCTCCCTTTCTGGTAGCATCTGTAGCTGAGCTATCTGTGAACACATGTGTCCATGTGCTGGTGGCTGGTGGGATATTGCTCTCGTAGCATTTGGAGTGAAATGGCTCTTTGCTCTGTCTCTGTTTGTATTTTTTGGAGATTATTCTTGAGACTTCTAGGACAAAACATGTTAAATCTGTGTCAACAAAAAACGAAACAAATGTCAAATCTGTGTCAACCAAAGAACAACACATGTTAAATCTGTGTCAACCAAAGAACAACACATGTCAAATCTGTGTCAACAAAAGAACAACACATGTTAAATCTGTGTCAACAAAAGAACAACACATGTTAAATCTGTGTCAACAAAAGAACAACACATGTTAAATCTCTGTGAACAAAAGAACAACACATGTCAAATCTGTGTCAACAAAAGAACAACACATGTCAAATCTGTGTCAACAAAAGAACAACACGTCAAATCTAGAGTCAACAAAAAGAACAACACATGTTAAATCTCTGTCAACAATAAAACAAGTTTTAGTTCATCCAAATCTTTCTGCCACAGAAGTCAGGCAACGATTATGTTGCAGCAAGTACAGTGGTTCTCATAAGCTGTTTGTTGCAAGAGTTCAATGTGTTAAAACACAAATATTTCACAACAACATAACTATATATAAACCAGAGATAAAGTGTTACACAATTTGATGGAAAAACATGTGTTGCAGTTCAACAGAATTTGAGAACCACTGTTGCAGTATGTAGGTGACATTTGTTTATTTTGTCTATGAAACTGCTGTCAGTCTCTACTCTGAAACTGGTTGATTTTACCCTAACAGAAAATAAACACAATTTAATCCCAGAAGAATAGAGGGCTTGTAATTAGAACAAGAATGCGTTTCTCATAATCTTTCTTTAGTAACTTGCATGGTTATATTTGGTAACATCAAAACTATTCACTTTATAAGACATTGTTTCTCTTTTGTTTTATGTCATTGCATTCTTCTATTAGACATTGCCTCTCTTTTGTTCTATGTCATTGCATTCTTCTATTAGACATTGCCTCTCTTTTGTTCTATGTCATTGCATTATTCTATTAGACATTGCTTCTTTTTTGTTCTATGTCATTGCATTCTTCTATTAGACATTGCTTCTGTTTTGTTCTATGTCATTGCATTCTTCTATTAGACATTGCTTCTGTTTTGTTCTATGTCATTGCATTCTTCTATTAGACATTGCTTCTCTTCTGTTCTATGTTATTGCATTCTTCTATTAGACATTGCTTTCTTGTTCTATGTCATTGCATTCTTCTATTAGACAGTGCTGCTGTATTGTTATATGTAACTGCATTATTCTATTGGGCAGTGCTGCTGTATTGTTTTATTTGTACATTGCTTCTCTATTGCTCTATATCACTGTATTATTCCATTGAACATTGGTTCTCCATTGTTCTATGTCACTATATTATTCTATTAGACATTGCTTCTCTATTGTTCTATGTCACTGTATTATGCTATTAGACATTAATTCTCTATTGTTCTATGTCATTGCATTATTCTATTGTACATTGCTTTTCTATTGAACTATGTCACTGAATTATTCTATTGAGCAATGCTTTTCTATTGTTCTATGTCACTGCTTTATTCTATTAAACATTGCTTCTCTATTGTACTATGTCACTGCATTATTCTATTGTACATTGCTTCTCTATTGTTCTATGTCATTGCTTTATTCTATTAAACATTGTTCATTGTACTGTCACTGCATTATTCTATTGTACATTGCTTCTCTATTGTTCTATGTCATTGCATTATTCTATTAAACATTGCTTCTCTATTGTACTATGTCACTGCATTATTCTATTGTACATTACTTCTCTATTGTTCTATGTCACTGCATTAATTTATTGAACAAGTAGTGAGAAGAATGAGATTAGATATCCTAGTGTATTCAACACTTAAAAAGACCCAACCAACAATGACTGACTTTAAATTGTCAAGTAACAGAAGGAAAGTTAGTCTCTCCTTCAAATATTAAATGGCCTACCACTGTGAGATCTCTAACACTTCACACTTCTACAGGATGTGTTTACCATTTTCTACAATGGCAAACATTCATATCAGATTTACCTCTCAGTGGTTGGATTGTCTAATCTATAGAAAAGAAGGCACTATCCTCAAAGAATCACTTCAAAGTAATTCAAGCAATCTCTAAACAAACATTCCCAAGCAAACAGCTCCATTCTCTGTCTGTTTTGTGTTGTATTAATTTATCCAATATTCTCAAACATTCTGTGGCCAAGAGCTATAGTGTCTTATTTCCATGAACAAACATTGTGCACCAAGTTGTGAAAACATCAGCTATTTGATATGTAGGTCAATGACCTATATCTGTTTCAACATGACCCTAATAGGTACACTCCTGTCATTTACAGATGGTGGGTGGAGGGAAGGGGGGAGATATAACTGACACTAGATGATTGGTTATTGAATTGATGTTGCAGCACTCCTGGCAGACCCATAGGTGCTCAGTCTCCATCAACAGATGTCGAAGGGTACCTATACTGATGGTTCCTGTTGCTTGGTAAACGCACTCCTCTTTCTGCCATTCAAGCATCCATCTTTACTTGTACAATGCATAATTCCATCTTTACTTGTACAATACATAATTCCATCTTTACTTGTACAATACATAATTCCAGCTTTACTTGTACAATACATAATTCCAGCTTTACTTGTACGATGCATAATTCCATCTTTACTTGTACAATACATAATTCCATCTTTACTTGTACAATACATAATTCCATCTTTACTTGTACAATACATAATTCCATCTTTACTTGTACAATACATAATTCCATCTTTACTTGTACAATACATAATTCCAGCTTTACTTGTACGATACATAATTCCAGCTTTACTTGTACGATACATAATTCCATCTTTACTTGTACGATACATAATTCCAGCTTTACTTGTACAATGCATAATTCCATCTTTACTTGTACAATACATAATTCCATCTTTACTTGTACAATACATAATTCCAGCTTTACTTGTACAATACATAATTCCAGCTTTACTTGTACAATACATAATTCCAGCTTTACTTGTACAATACATAATTCCATCTTTACTTGTACAATACATAATTCCATCTTTACTTGTACAATACATAATTCCATCTTTCTTGTACAATACATAATTCCATCTTACTTGTACAATACAAAATTCCATTTTTACTTGCTAACGTTTCTATAATTCCATCTTTACTTGTACAATACATAATTCCACTTTACTTGTACAATGCATAATTCCAGCTTTACTTTGTACAATACATAATTCCAGCTTTACTTGTCAATAATAATTCATCTTTACTTGTTACATACATAATTCAGCTTTACTTGTACAATACATATTCCACTTTACTTGTAAAATCATAATTCAGCTTTACTTGTACAATGCATAAGTCCATCTTTACTTAAGCAATCATAATTCCAGCTTTATTGTACAATACAGAATTAGCTTTAATTGTACAATACATTAATTCCATCTTTACTTGTACAATGCATAATTCCATCTTTACTTGTACATCACATAATTCCAGTTTACTTGTCAATACATAATTCACAGCTACTTGTACAATACATAATTCCATCTTTACTTGTACAATACATAATTCCAGCTTTACTTGTACAATACATAATTCCAGCTTTACTTGTACAATACATAATTCCAGCTTTACTTGTACAATGCATAATTCCATCTTTACTTGTACAATGCATAATTCCATCTTTACTTGTACAATACATAATTCCATCTTTACTTGTACAATACATAATTCCAGCTTATTGTAAATGTTAATTCAGCCTAGTCTGTATCAATAATAATTCCCATCTTCTTGTACAATACATATTCCATTTTTACTGACAATACATAATTCCAGCTTTACTTGTACAATACATAATTCCATCTTTACTTGTACAATACATAATTCCATCTTTACTTGTACAATACATAATTCCATCTTTACTTGTACAATACATAATTCCATCTTTACTTGTACAATACATAATTCCAGCTTTACTTGTACAATACATAATTCCAGCTTTACTTGTACAATACATAATTCCAGCTTTACTTGTACAATACATAATTCCATCTTTACTTGTACAATACATAATTCCAGCTTTACTTGTACAATACATAATTCCAGCTTTATTTGTACAATGCATAATTCCATCTTTACTTGTACAATACATAATTCCAGCTTTACTTGTACAATGCATAATTCCATCTTTACTTGTACAATACATAATTCCATCTTTACTTGTACAATACATAATTCCATCTTTACTTGTACAATACATAATTCCAGCTTTATTTGTACAATGCATAAGTCCAAACTCCATAAATCGCTGAATTGATTCAACATCAATTTTAGTGTCCTCGTCCAACAGTATATCAATTTTAGTGTCTGTCCACAGTATATCAATTTAGTGTCCTCGTCCAACAGTATATCAATTTTAGTGTCCTCGTCCAAGCAGTATATCCTAAAAGATGATATTCATCATCATCAAATAGCTTGTTCTGAGCAGATCTTTGCCATACCAACAGTCCTCCAGAATTTCTCTCTCATTGGCCAGATGTCCTGCCTCTGCAGCCGTCATGTTCAAACCATCAGTTACATCCTGAATCCATATTTCCGTGGTCTTCCTCTTCTTCTCTTTGCCGGTATGCCTCCTTCCATGATGGTCTTCTCCAGCCCTTCATGTCTTTTTATATGTCCAAAATATCTCAATTTTCTCCTTCTTATTTGTAGCATCAGCCAGTTTTCTTTGATTTTGAGTTCTTTCTAGATAGTCTATTTGTTCTCTTCTCTGTCCAAGATATATGGAGGGCTCTTCTGTAACACTTATATTTGAAAGCACATATATGTTTTACCACTGCTTTATTAAATATCCATGCTTCACACTCATACGTTGCCACTGGGAATATGCATGCTCTTAGTATTCTGATCTTGAGATATTATCTCATATATATGAGTATACAACACTACTGTACACAAACTGTAGGCATGACAGTGTTAGAATGACAGTGTATCTATAAGTATTCTACTGTGCCACATGTTAGAATAGTGTTTTATATTTCTAGTTCATTAATAAATTACTATTCTTCTTCGAACATCCCATATTGATCACTTGTTAACCACCCTTTGTGACTTGTATGTGATCAGAGTCTAAGAGCGATTGTACGTTGTACCAGTTATGCGCCCACAAGTAGGTCAGCATAATCGATTTCTGCGACACTGTTTATTTACCAGGGTAGCTTCTCTGGATCCCTACCTCAGTCAGCTCTTATGACATGCCTTGTAGGTCACAGTGTTACTATTCTTTGTTCCCATTGAGAGCCGCAGTAATGCACAGGCGATTGATACATTCCATCAAGGTTACTTGCTCCACTCGTCCACTGAGTATTTGAGAGAATTGAATTGTGTTACACATACTTTGCTACATTCTATCAAGATGACCACACTCCATTCAAATTTTCATATGACTGAAATGTTAAAATTACTCCACTCAGTTTTAGACAAGATTTTTTTTCAGGCATAGTCATAGTGCTTAATATAGCGTCTCTGACCAATTTTTACTTCAAGGATTACCAGTGTTCCTCGTCATGCAGACGAGCCTTACTCCGACTTCCTAGGTACTAGTAATTCACATCTCCAAGTAAAGGATTAGGGTTTCCTGTAGTCTAACCCCATACCATGTATACACTGAAAACTTTAGTGAAGCTGGCCTCAAACCCCCAAATTTTCACGTCATGGGGTCACTATTACATTCTGTCAAAAGGACTCCACTCCCCCACTAAGTTTTTGAGAGGATTGAATTGTGTTACAAATATTTTGTTACATTCTTTCTAGATAACTCCACTGCTGATGTAGGTGAATAAATTAAATATGCTAAGATAATCACACATTTTGAATACACACAGATACCTCACAAGTCCTGGTTAAAAATTACCATTAAATTCCCCTGTCACCTGGATTTATTTACCTACTGTCAGCATGTCTAGTTTTCTTTATGAATGGTTACTCAGCATACTGCCCACACTCACACAATGAACTTTCCAACATAACTTGTGTACACATCAGACAACATAATTGAACTGACCATATAGCAATCCCGGAACATCAGTAGTTGCTCAGTCACTTTTGAGTGTATATATGCTGATGGTTCCTGTGGTTCACTGTTTAAAAGCACTAATTATGCTCAGTGATAATTGTGTAATGTTTGATTTTAAAATTCTTAAGTTGAAGTATAGATTCAGATAGGACTACAGACTCAAGTTATATTTGTCTTCACACAACAGTCACACAGAAATTAACAAATCAAACAAAATATAACATTTTCACATATAGAAATAACACATTGACATACAACAATAACACTTTCACATACAATATAGCAATGTCACATACCAAAAAAAACCACACTTTAATACAATATTGGTACTATCAAATAAAAATATAACACTTGAAGCAGCATAGCTTTATAAATGATACATTTCTTCACACATTATTCAAACTAATATTAAACAAATTAAAATCCAAATAATAGTTAGATTAGAAGCACTGGTTTTAGTATATCTCAGATACAGTTCTTGGTAGCTCTGCCCTTATCAGGGCAAATGACACTTTATAGCGCCTGAGCACACAGATAATGGGACTACATCCAAGACACTAGCTGACCCACAATCTAGAATAGTCCTCCTCAGGACTCCACACAGGCAGTAACAAGCAACAGACTTCCACAAGAAGCCAACCTTATGGAATGGGCCACATCCACCGACCGAGTGACAACATGCACATAGAGTCACCATTAGTACCACCATCACACCAGAAACTCCAGACAAAGCCCACACAGAACAACACCAAAGTCCTTCTCAGGACTAAAATCCAGATCAACCCAAAAAAGCCCTCATCAGGGCTACACCCAGAACAAAACTAAAAGTCCTCACCAGAACATGACCAACAGTCCACACCAGGGCGAGTCCCAGGCCACACCAGGAAAAAAGGTCACTATGTCCTGATATAACCAAAAAAAGACACATGTTGAGTGTGCCTCAGCCATATAGAGGCATAATCCCCTACTTAACAAACAAACAAATATTATTCAAACTTATTTCAACTTTAGATTATCTTCACATTCAAATGTGCTTGTTTGTATGAAACTAGTACAATAATAGGTCAGTGTGTGTTTGTGTGCCTATTTTGTTATAGAGAGAAGAAGAGGAAGACAGAGACATATTTTGTTATAGGTAGAAGAAGATGAAGACAGAGACATATTTTGTTATAGGTAGAAGAAGATGAAGACAGAGACATATTTTGTTAGAGATAGAAGAAGATGAAGACAGAGACATATTTTGTTATAGATAGAAGAAGATGAAGACAGAGACATATTTTGTTATAGAGAGAAGAAGAGGAAGACAGAGACATATTTTGTTATAGATAGAAGAAGATGAAGACAGAGACATATTTTGTTATAGATAGAAGAAGATGAAGACAGAGACATATTTTGTTATAGATAGAAGAAGATGAAGACAGAGACATATTTTGTTATAGATAGAAGAAGAGGAAGACAGAGACATATTTTGTTAGAGATAGAAGAGGAAGACAGAGACATATTTTGTTATAGATAGAAGAAGATGAAGACAGAGACATATTTTGTTATAGATAGAAGAAGATGAAGACAGAGACATATTTTGTTATAGATAGAAGATGAAGACAGAGACATATTTTGTTATAGATAGAAGAAGATGAAGACAGAGACATATTTTGTTATAGATAGAAGAAGATGAAGACAGAGACATATTTTGTTATAGATAGAAGAAGAGGAAGACAGAGACATATTTTGTTATAGATAGAAGAAGATGAAGACAGAGACATATTTTGTTATAGATAGAAGAAGAGGAAGACAGAGACATATTTTGTTATAGATAGAAGAAGAGGAAGACAGAGACATATTTTGTTAGAGATAGAAGAGGAAGACAGAGACATATTTTGTTATAGATAGAAGAAGAGAAGACAAGACATATTTTGTTATAGGTAGAAGAGGAAGACAGAGACATATTTTGTTATAGATAGAAGAAGAGGAAGACAGAGACATATTTTGTTATAGATAGAAGATGAAGACAGAGACATATTTTGTTATAGATAGAAGAAGAGGAAGACAGAGACATATTTTGTTATAGATAGAAGAAGATGAAGACAGAGACATATTTTGTTATAGATAGAAGAAGAGGAAGACAGAGACATATTTTGTTATAGATAGAAGAAGAGGAAGACAGAGACATATTTTGTTATAGATAGAAGAAGAGGAAGACAGACATATTTTGTTATAGATAGAAGAAGATGAAGACAGAGACATATTTTGTTATAGATAGAAGAAGAGGAAGACAAGACATATTTTGTTATAGATAGAAGAAGAGGAAGACAGAGACATATTTTGTTATAGATAGAAGATGAAGACAGAGACATATTTTGTTATAGATAGAAGAAGAGAAGACAAGACATATTTTGTTATAGAGAGAAGAAGAGGAAGACAAAGACATATTTTGTTAGAGATAGAAGAAGATGAAGACAGAGACATATTTTGTTATAGATAGAAGAAGATGAAGACAGAGACATATTTTGTTATAGATAGAAGAAGATGAAGACAGAGACATATTTTGTTATAGATAGAAGAAGATGAAGACAGAGACATATTTTGTTATAGATAGAAGATGAAGACAGAGACATATTTTGTTATAGATAGAAGAAGAGGAAGACAGAGACATATTTTGTTATAGATAGAAGAAGAGGAAGACAGAGACATATTTTGTTATAGATAGAAGAAGATGAAGACAGAGACATATTTTGTTATAGGTAGAAGAGGAAGACAGAGACATATTTTGTTATAGAGAGAAGAAGAGGAAGACAGAGACATATTTTGTTATAGAGAGAAGAAGAGGAAGACAGAGACATATTTTGTTATAGATAGAAGAAGAGGAAGACAGAGACATATTTTGTTAGAGATAGAAGAAGAGGAAGACAGAGACATATTTTGTTATAGATAGAAGAAGAGGAAGACAGAGACATATTTTGTTATAGATAGAAGAAGAGGAAGACAGAGACATATTTTGTTATAGATAGAAGAAGATGAAGACAGAGACATATTTTGTTATAGATAGAAGAAGATGAAGACAGAGACATATTTTGTTATAGATAGAAGATGAAGACAGAGACATATTTTGTTATAGATAGAAGAAGATGAAGACAGAGACATATTTTGTTATAGATAGAAGAAGATGAAGACAGAGACATATTTTGTTAGAGATAGAAGAAGATGAAGACAGAGACATATTTTGTTATAGATAGAAGAAGATGAAGACAGAGACATATTTTGTTATAGAAAGGAAGAAGAGGAAGACAGAGATATATTTTGTTATAGAAAGGAAGACAGAGACATATTTTGTTCTAGAAAGGAGGAAGACAGAGACATATTTTGTTATAGAAAGGAAGAAGAGGAAGACAGAGGACATATTTAGGCACTTTTAATCACATGTAAAAATAGCATATACCAATTGTGCACCTATTTATACCTTTTCTAGTAGTACAACACGTCCCATTATGCATCTAAACATTCCAGTCCTCACTGGTCATATTAGTGTTCTAATCACATGTAAGGACTATTAATCACTTTAAGGTCTTCATTATCAGATAACAATTCTCATTGACTTCTTAATTTCTTCTCATTGGCAGGTCGAGCAAACTCTACCAATGACACCAGCCAGGATGGTATGTGTTAATGCACTGGGAACAGAAGAGAGTGAAGCCACAATAGCTTTATGAAAAGGGGGAGGAAAAGTACAGAATTTCTACAACTAGAACCATCAGCGGGTGTTCAGAGACAACCCCTCGGCAGAAAGTAAGAGAGACGTTTCCCATCTCCCTCCAGACAAGACCCCTCTTCCCCCTACCCCCACCTGGTAGGGATCAATGTGTTATTGCTTAACAAAGAATGATAACCTCAAGAAAACATTGAGTAACTATGCCAGAATTCTATTCTTGATGTCTAATTGATGGAGAATGTCGGGAATAAAAGATATTCCAAACTTCACAAGAGATCTTCATAATGTGAACGCAGTACAAAACTTGATAGCATGAGATTGTCAATTTAACATGTACATTATTTGGAAACATTTTTTATGAATGGGAAATGTATCCTCATCCCAAATGGTGCCTCATCTGCTGTCCCAGTTAGAACCCCATTGTCTCGACCAGTCTTGATTGCAGGCTGAAATGTCTGCTAGCCTGCTTATGCCTGCCTCCATCTTGCCATAGTTTCTCCCCCTCCTCTTTTCATCGCCATCATCATCATCAGCAACTGTGATCAGTCACAAGTGAATAGATTCTGGGGAAGAATAAAAGAATAAAGTGTTAATCGGTGAGAACATTGTGTGAGGAAAACAATTTCTCAATATTATTCTTAAGGACATCAGAGTGCACAGTATAGTTGTGCTGGTTTGAATATGCCATGTGTTTGTGCCGGTCTGCCATGTGTCCTCGGTGTTGCCTGTTGAGGGATGAGAGAACCACATTCAGGTAAGATCCCATGTGTGTTTGTGAAAGCATTATATTACAGCTTACACTCACTGACTTTGAATACATACTGTTCTGACATAACTCCTCCCTCTGACCTCTGGAGAAGGAAAAAATAGGCGGGGAAACAGAGAACAAATCACAAAGTTTCATAAAGGTTTTTCTAGACAAAAGCTAAACTTAGAACTAACTTTGTCACCTTCCATACTTGTTGACTCACTCATACATTCTATACACCCCCCACCCCACACCTTTATCTATGCTCCAATTATATTTACTCTCCACCTACCCCCACACAAATCCTGTTTTATGATGCTCCTTCTTAACTTAATCACACCTTCCATACTCACTGGTTTAAATCTTCCACTATGCAATAACAATGCATTCCATTTATACAGGCTGCATTGTCTAGAAGTCAAGACTTGAAGTTTGGCTAGGCCACCTTATTCATTTCTTTAATTCACTCCATCCTCATAACTATGAGACTCTCCCCCCAACCATCACTTAATGACACAACAACAAAGATTTCATATTCATAACCACAGAGAATAAAGAAGGAAAGGGGACACAAATGTCTAAGCAGCTCAGGTATCTTTCAATAGACTACTTGTATTCACCAGTAATAAAGTTGTGACCTAGTACTTGGTTATTTCCCTTCAACACTTCTTCATCCTTTCACTCAGAATCTGGCAATAATAGACACCCCCATGCTCCATCTTTTCACAAAGATTCTAACAATAATAGAAATTCCATAGTGAATAGTCACACCAGATCAGAGTTATAATAGAAGAGTGTTCAGCCCTTCATTCAATGTACACAATTAACCTATATTTCTACTCTGGATTCTGACATATCCAAAACAATTATAGACATACATAAAAGTTTGAGAATTGTTGAAGATTTAACTGTAAGAAGGACCAGTAAGATGTAAGTCTTGAGTTCAGTAGGTTGTAAATTTTGGGTTCAGTAGGTTGTGTGTCTTGAGGCCAGTAGGTTATAAGTCTTGAGGTCAGTAGGTCTTGAGGTCAGTAAGTTGTAAGTCTTGAGTTTAGTAGGTCTTGAGATCATTAGGTCTTGAGGTTAGTAGGTTTTGAGTTTAGTAGATCTTGAGGTCAGTAAGTTGTAGTTCATGAATTTAGTTGGTGGTAGTTCTTGAGGTCAGTAGGTTGTAAGTCTTTTGGTCAGGAAAATGTAAGTAGTTAGATTAATAGAATGTAAGTAGTTAGATTAATAGAATGTAAGTAGTTAGATTAGTAGAATGTAAGTAGTTAGATCAGTATAATATAAGTAGTTAGATCAGTAGAATGTAAGTAGTTAGATCACAATCAGTAAAATGTAAGTAGTTAGATCAGTAGAATGTAAGTAGTTAGATCACAATCAGTAAAATGTAAGTAGTTAGATCAGTAGAATATAAGTAGTTACTTACTTACTTACTTAATCCCGTCATGCCTAGTGACACATGGGGCTTCAGAAAGGACTTTCCATGCTCTCCTGTCCGTGCAACCTTCAGCGCAGATCCCCCGTCAGAGATGCAGTGTCCAGTTCCTCTTCCATCATGCGCCTCCATGTTGTCCGTGGTCTGCCTTTCTTTCTCTTTCCTCTGGTGTCCAAGTGAGGGCTATCCTTGCAGGCATATAAGTAGTTAGATCAGTAAAATGTAAGTAGTTAGATTAGTAAAATGGAAGTAGTTAGATCACAATCAGTAAAATGTAAGTAGTTAGATTAGTAAAATGGAAGTAGTTAGATCACTAGAATGTAAGTAGTTAGATCACTAGAATGGAAGTAGTTAGATCACTAGAATGGAAGTAGTTAGATCACTAGAATGGAAGTAGTTAGATCACTAGAATGGAAGTAGTTAGATCACAATTAGTAAAATGGAAGTAGTTAGATCACTAGAATGGAAGTAGTTAGATCAGTAAAATGGAAGTAGTTAGATCACAATTAGTAAAATGGAAGTAGTTAGATCACAATCAGTAAAATGTAAGTAATTAGATCACTAGAATGGAAGTAGTTAGATCAGTAGATTAATGTTTAGAGAAGGATCAGACACAGCATGAAAAAAGAGACAAACAAACAAGTGTCGGTGCATGGGTTGAGAGTGATCTTGGTTATCTCTGAAATGCTTTTATTTCTGTTTACTATGTGTCCTGTGATTGCATATGATTTCTTTGATGAAGATATAGCAAGAAGTTGACAACGAATATTTGTAGTTAAGATAATGGAAGGCACACACACACACACACACAAGGTAGACTAGATGAAATGAAGAGTTGAAGCATATAGATGCCAACTGTGCTCAAATGTCTAGATTAGCTACTAAAGCTTTTGCTGTTTTCATTTTCTGTTTTGCATGGGCGTCTGTGGCTTAGCAGTAGTGAACTCGATCACAACCCAAGAGTATCTGGTTCAAACTCTGCGGTGGATAGTTTAGAAGCAAATTTGTTCCCGTGAATTTTTACAAATAGTAAAAATAAACATCGCTGTTCAGAACATAATGACAAACTACTGAACGTAAAAGTGGTGCCTAGAAAATCAAGGACTCATTTACTGTGGTTGATGGTGACATCATGTAAAAAGAGATGCAAAAATTGTCTTCATTTGTGTCATCTACTTCTTTTGATGACTGAAGTATTCACAAAACTATTCAGGGAATTACAGGATCTTTCACTTCTCACATGTACATGTACGCATGTGTGATCTGAGTGATAATCATCAACTTCTTCCAACAGTTAGAGTATCATCAAGTTATTCACAAAATTATTCAGGGAATTACAGGATCTTTCACTTCTCACATGTACATGTACGCATGTGTGATCTGAGTGATAATCATCAACTTCTTCCAGCGGTTAGAGTATCATCAAGTTATTCATAAAACTATTCAGAGAGTTACAGGATCTTTCACTTCTCACATGTACATGTATGCATGTGTGATCTGAGTGATAATCATCAACTTCTTCCAGCAGTTAGAGTATCATCAAGTTATTCATAAAACTATTCAGAGAATTACAGGATCTTTCACTTCTCACATGTACATGTACGCATGTGTGATCTGAGTGATAATCATCAACTTCTTCCAACAGTTAGAGTATCATCAAGTTATTCATAAAACTATTCAGAGAGTTACAGGATCTTTCACTTCTCACATGTACATGTATGCATGTGTGATCTGAGTGATAATCATCAACTTCTTCCAGCGGTTAGAGTATCATCAAGTTATTCACAAAGTGTACAGTCATTTTGCTAATAATACAATAAGCGAATTCATCCAATAGTTACTATGAATTGTCTTGTTCTCTTTCACACATCATCTTGATGCTCTTTCCAACTAGCAATCTACACATAACACAAACAGTATACACATTGTGAAGATGCTTGAGATTCCTTAGAACTTGCAATGCCAATGAAAGTATTATTAGATGAAGATTGATTCTCTATGTATATCATAGAAAAAATGTCCATTATAGTATGTCTATCTGTATAAATCTTAGAAGTAGTTGTAATGATCCACTTCTAAGCAGGAGTCTATACTTGTAGATATTCTACATCTCACACACACAGTATCTGTTTTTGATGTGACAACAATGCAGAGTATACCCCAAATTGACAAGGTTAGATAGAAAAACGTTACAAACTAATAGTTTCTTGATAATCAGAAAACAGTAGCTACAAGGTACTTCCTTGATAATCAGAAAACAGTAGCTACAAGGTACTTCCTTGATAATCAGAAAACAGTAGCTACAAGGTACTTCCTTGATAATCAGAAAATAGTTACTACAAGGTACTTCCTTGATAATCAGAAAATAGTTACTACAAGGTACTTCCTTGATAATCAGAAAACAGTTGCTAGAAGGTACTTCCTTGATAATCAGAAAACAGTTGCTAGAAGGTACTTCCTTGATAATCAGAAAACAGTGGACATAAGGTACTTCCTTGATAATCAGAAAACAGTTGCTACAAGGTACTTCCTTGATAATCAGAAAACAGTTGCTAGAAGGTACTTCCTTGATAATCAGAAAACAGTTGCTAGAAGGTACTTCCTTGATAATCAGAAAACAGTTGCTAGAAGGTACTTCTGATAATCAGAAACAGTTGCTAGAAGTACTTCTGATAATCAGAAAACAGTTGCTAGAAGGTACTTCCTTGATAATCAGAAAACAGTGGACATAAGGTACTTCCTTGATAATCAGAAAACAGTTGCTACAAGGTACTTCCTTGATAATCAGAAAACAGTTGCTAGAAGGTACTTCCTTGATAATCAGAAAACAGTTGCTAGAAGGTACTTCCTTGATAATCAGAAAACAGTGGACATAAGGTACTTCCTTGATAATCAGAAAACAGTTGCTACAAGGTACTTCCTTGATAATCAGAAAACAGTTGACATAAGGTACTTCCTTAATAATCAGAAAACAGTTGCTAGAAGGTACTTCCTTAATAATCAGAAAACAGTTGCTAGAAGGTACTTCCTTGATAATCAGAAAACAGTTGCTACAAGGTACTTCCTTGATAATCAGAAAACAGTTGACATAAGGTACTTCCTTGATAATCAGAAAACAGTTGCTAGAAGGTACTTCCTTGATAATCATAAAACAGTGGACATAAGGTACTTCCTTGATAATCAGAAAACAGTTGCTAGAAGGTACTTCCTTGATAATCAGAAAACAGTTGCTACAAGGTACTTCCTTGATAATCAGAAAACAGTTGCTACAAGGTACTTCCTTGATAATCAGAAAACAGTTGACATAAGGTACTTCCTTAATAATCAGAAAACAGTTGCTAGAAGGTACTTCCTTAATAATCAGAAAACAGTTGCTAGAAGGTACTTCCTTGATAATCAGAAAACAGTGGACATAAGGTACTTCCTTGATAATCAGAAAACAGTTGCTAGAAGGTACTTCCTTGATAATCAGAAAACAGTTGCTACAAGGTACTTCCTTGATAATCAGAAAACAGTTGACATAAGGTACTTCCTTAATAATCAGAAAACAGTTGCTAGAAGGTACTTCCTTAATAATCAGAAAACAGTTGCTAGAAGGTACTTCCTTGATAATCAGAAAACAGTTGCTACAAGGTACTTCCTTGATAATCAGAAAACAGTTGACATAAGGTACTTCCTTGATAATCAGAAAACAGTTGCTAGAAGGTACTTCCTTGATAATCAGAAAACAGTTGCTAGAAGGTACTTCCTTGATAATCAGAAAACAGTTGCTAGAAGGTACTTCCTTGATAATCAGAAAACAGTTGCTAGAAGGTACTTCCTTGATAATCAGAAAACAGTTGCTACAAGGTACTTCCTTGATAATCAGAAAACAGTTGCTACAAGGTACTTCCTTGATAATCAGAAAACAGTTGCTACAAGGTACTTACTTGATAATCAGAAAAAAGTTGACATAAGGTTACTTCCTTGATAATCAGAAAACAGTTGACATAAGGTACTTCCTTGATAATCAGAAAACAGTTGCTACAAGGTACTTCCTTGATAATCAGAAAACAGTTGCTACAAGGTACTTCCTTGATAATCAGAAAAAAGTTTACATAAGGTTACTTCCTTGATAATCAGAAAACAGTTGCTACAAAGTACTTCCTTGATAATCAGAAAACAGTTGACATAAGGTACTTCCTTGATAATCAGAAAACAGTTGCTACAAGGTACTTCCTTGATAATCAGAAAACAGTTGCTCAAAGGTACTTCCTTGATAATCAGAAAACAGTTGCTAGAAGGTACTTCCTTGATAATCAGAAAACAGTTGCTAGAAGGTACCTCCTTGATAATCAGAAAACAGTTGCTACAAGGTACTTCCTTGATAATCAGAAAAAAGTTGACATAAGGTTACCTCCTTGATAATCAGAAAACAGTTGCTACAAGGTACTTCCTTGATAATCAGAAAACAGTTGCTACAAGGTACTTCCTTGATAACCAGAAAACAGTTGACATAAGGTACTTCCTTGATAATCAGAAAACAGTTGCTACAAGGTACTTCCTTGATAATCAGAAAACAGTTGCTACAAGGTACTTCCTTGATAATCAGAAAACAGTTGCTACAAGGTACTTCCTTGATAATCAGAAAACAGTTGCTAGAAGGTACTTCCTTGATAATCAGAAAACAGTTGCTAGAAGGTACTTCCTTGATAATCAGAAAACAGTTGCTAGAAGGTACTTCCTTGATAATCAGAAAACAGTTGACATAAGGTACTTCCTTGATAATCAGAAAACAGTTGCTAGAACGTACTTCCTTGATAATCAGAAAACAGTTGACATAAGGTACTTCCTTGATAATCAGAAAACAGTTGCTACAAGGTTCCTTAAAAAGAACAACAACAACCCGACATGGACAGAATTGAGTGATTAGCAATCAGCTGATAGATATATAAATAGCAAAAGGTTTTATCTTGTCAATGACTTCAAAGAAATTCTCAGTAATATCAGAACTACAGTTCTAAAAGAATGGAATAGGTATTAATCACCTTACAGAAAATGTAGTATTTGTGTCCTTCTCAACTTGGTCAGAAATACAATTACTGCAGTGGTGCACATTTGGAAGAGAAAGATGAGTGCATGTATACAGATAATTTCAGGATTCCACTTTTCTGTTTTACTGCTTTCTTAGATAAATGAAACTCTGACAACAGTGACATCTCAAGGAAGGTTGGGTGGGAGGAGGAGAGGAAAGTACCAGCATGATTGTTTATAATATTGTTTTGCAGAGTTTCAATAAACAATCAAGCAAATAATGATTATGACAATGATGTCATTATGATTAAATAATTCCATGGAGGTGTGTAAACAATTCTTAGAGAGAAACAACAAGAAAGTTAGTATGAATAAATATGTGAACCATTTGATCAACTCATGTGATCATTACACTTTTGTGCAAAAATACATACTATGTGTTGACGTGATTGTGAAACTCTTGAGACAATGATTTCTTTCTTGTTTACTTCCACTATAAACTCAAGTAAAAGTTCAGTTAGTCAAGAATCTCCTTTCATATCAGGTATATTAAAGAATGCAGTAGTGAGGCCCATCTTTGACCATCAGCACACATGGTCAACATTACCTATACTTTCCAGTATTTCTCTGGTAACCAAATGAGACTAGGTTAGGAGTGTTTGGTAAGAAGAGATGGGTAGTAGTACATCATAGAGTGACAGCCATTTCCTGGTCCTGGATAGTCTCGATGACATTTGTCCTCCAATATCTCCATCTTTATGGCTACTTGTGACACACCCCAAGTAAGTGTTTGCTAACTAGCCAAACTACATAAATGCAAGTGGGAGAAATTCCATCCACTGATTTCTTCCACTTGCATTTATGTAGTTTGGCTAGTTTGCAGTGAGACTGATTCCACAAGTCCAGCTCATAAAACTATGTGAGCACTCACAAATGGATTTTGTAATTGGTATATGTGGAACCCCCTCATACAGGCTTAAGTGATCCAGGACATGATGACCCTCTGTCTCTTAAACTTTTGAACCAAATGTCACTAGGAAAGAAATCTAGATGACAAATAACAGTGGACAAGTGGTGAAGAATTTACAAAAGTCAACCGTGTATGGCATATACAAAAGCTATGAGCAAACTCAACATAAATTGATATGTTCAGATAGGACAAGAAAATCAGGAACTCTGGCTGTGCCCTTCACATATGTGACCAAACTGTGATCTTAGTCTTGAGGACCCGGACATATGAAGCTTGTTAAATGTATGGGAAGAAAACATTGCTAATGTAAAACCACATATAATACCTTCCTTGTGTATAAAATCTTGCAAATACAGACATGCCACTGGACTGTAATCTGTACAGGCCTTTTCAAAATCTAATTGAAAAAAGAAGAAGTAACATACTTATTGTAGAAATAGACTAAATGAAGACTCAATGACATTTTAACATAAGGAAAGACTGACATCACTTTGCTGACCACATTCAACCAATCCTGGAAATCATATACAATTGTGCAAGTAACACTGATTGTCTTAGTAAATATTATTTATATTTACTCTAGTTGTTTTCCAAAATAGTGGGACACATTTCAGTTATAAATATTTGGTAACTATTTGTTACTCAGTATTAGTTACTTAGCAATCATTACTTAACAGATTCAATACTAAATTGAAATTATTTTTTTTAAACACAATGTGGCTGGCTTAATTTTTTCCCCACATTTTCAATTTTGAAAAATATATTAATTTCCTTCCATAAATTTTTTGTTTAAAACCAAACTCCCAACCAGACCATGATGTAGAAATAGATAGCTTTACTGCAGATAACAACTAGAAATTGGATTAGAATGTGTTGTTTGATTGATAGGACCATCATCATTGCACTTCGGTGAGTTAACATATATGCTCCGATTTCTTTCTTACACGGGAAGATCTCAGCGACAGTGCACGAATTTCATAGTACCAGCAAGGTCCCCGATGTTATTTAGAAGATGGTGAAGATATTTTGTAGCAATTTTATTTTTAATGCTTTTCTAATGAATTTTGCCCAGGCAGTGGCCTTCCAGCCTGCTCTGATCTATTTTGAACTGCCAAGGGTTCTTTCACGTACTCAAATTGAACACAAAACTTATGTTTTATCATCCATCTCCAATAGGACTAGGAACTAGATCTTACCTACACTGAGATCAGGGATCTCTGGAAAAGTATCCTGATGGCTCCATGAGGTAGCAAACCGAGTACCTTTGACAGGAGAGGTGAACATCTGACCTCTATACCACAGAGACCCCCCTCCTCCCGAAGAGATATGTGTTGCTTTACATTTAGTACTAATTTTCCATGAAACACTGTTTGACGCAGTGTGTTACAGTTGGGTTATTTTAATAGACAATCTTGGAGCAGCCTATAGCAGTTAGTACGTAATAAAGTAATTATTCAGTTTTTAGAACTGACATCATTGCATTTCAGGCAGCTTCATAGGTGCACAATCTCCCTCAGCAGATGATGAAGGGTATTTTATGCAGATTGTTCTCATTGCACGCTGGTTGTACTTATTGTACTCATTGTACTTATAAATCATTCGCGTGTGTCCCTCTATGTTTGATTGTAAACTCTTTCATTCTCATCTCTGTTGATTCAATCTGTTGCAATGCCCTCCTTCAGCAGTTGATAATTTATTGACCTCATTCTGTCTTCCTGTCCATACTTAATGTCCCTTTTACATGTGCCCTCGATGCCAACATAATAGCATGTTCATTTCTATGAACAGCATCCTCACCAGGACAGTAGATTCATACAAGTTCCTGAAGGGCTCTGATCTTTATGTATGCTCTGCACTCATGCCACAGCCATCTGACTTGCATCTTCCAAAGCATTGAATGAGAGTCTGATATCATGACTGCCCTGACTAATGGGGTTTCAGATAGCAACCTCAGGGATACAGTAGCAGCTTCTATCTACATTTTTATATTCATCATTATTGTCACCAAGGCTCCATTCTGTTTAGCAATAATCTTGATTTTACTCCATGCCAGACACAACCAACAGTGTATACATCATTTCCTTCATCACATATCAATCTTCCATCCGAATATCCACCTTTCCTTCATCACAGATCAAGCTTCCATCCACTTTCCCTTCATCAAGATCAACCTTCCATCCACGAAATATCCACATTTCCTTCATCACAGATCAACCTTCCATCCAAATATCTACATTTTCTTCATCACATATCAACCTTCCACCCACCAAATATCCACTTTCCCTTCATCAAGATCAACCTTCCATCCACTTTCCCTTCATCAAGATCAACCTTCCATCCACGAAATATCCACATTTCCTTCATCACAGATCAAACTTCCATCCACGAAATATCTACATTTCCTTCATCACATATCCACATTTCCTCTAATTATCAAAGGCTAGCGGAGCAAACCGTACACAAAACTGGACGGAAGGAAAACCAAGTAGTCCACAAAAAGACCGGCAACCTGGGCAGCTGACGCTCAACAGTCCGGGAGGGTAGGTCGTCTAAGGGTCGCTACCCTAAAAGAAAATAGCAACCTGCTGCCTTGCAGGTTAGCTGGGGACAGTCAAAGGCTGACGGAGAGTGAACCCAGTAAACGCTGGTTGAAAGCGGACACGTCGCCGAAGGACAAGCACTAAAGCTCCAAATGGTACTGAAGATTGTGACGTAAAACTACGTTCTTGGCAAAGGTTGTTTATATATCACAATAAGAATGATACAAATGGCCGAAAAAGAACGATCGAAAGAGAGAATCCTCCAAATATCCACATTTCCTTCATCACAGATCAACTTTTCATTCCAAAAATATCCTCCTTCCCTTCACCACACATCCACATTGGCTTCACCGCATATCCATCCACCTTATCTGGACTGCAGACAACCAACCATCTCCAGTCATCCATAAATTCTGGGTCACCTGTCATACTGAAACAGCACATACACTCTTACCTCCCCTGACCTAGTCTAGCATCTCTTTATAACTTTTAATAGAATTATCACAAGACGGCAGAGAAACAGCAGATGTACAGCCACGTGTCTGAATGACGCCCCCACCCCCTCTCACACATCCACACCCACCCACTCGTATTACCAAGCAGAGGTCAGAGAATGGATTGCTACCAAGCAAGCGCGAAGTCCCACCCCACCTTTCAAAAGCAAAGCAGACTTAGCAAACAGCCTGTCTACAGTTATACACATAAATGGCCACATTCATAGACTTGAATGATGAATGTAGTTCTCCAGCAGGCAACACAAAGTTGCCTCTGTGTTTAGAAGACAGATTTAAAAGGTTGGGGGATATCTTTGTACAAGAGAGACTTCACAGCAAGGACATTGAGATCAGAAGAGGATATCAATCCTGGAACAGCCAGCCTGTATTTGCCCTTCATTGTTCACATACTGAAGACTAGAGTAAAGATTTTTTCAATCACTGACGTTTATGATTACAAGTTTTAATTGAAAATAAAACCAAGAAAGGAATTATAGTAAGAAGAAAAAACTGAAAGACATCTTATTTAATGTCAAGAAAGAAATGTCATCTCAGGTCAGAGATTTCTATTAGAGAATGTCATAGACCGAATATGACATGTAAACATGAATATAATAGATAGATGGGAGTGAGTATTGATAGTTGATATCATAAAATAGTAACTGTCTAGTAGTACTTTATAAGCATTTCATAGGAGAAACTTATTTCCATTCAAATCATGAAGACGTTTCAGACAAACGTGTAGTTTTCATTTCTTGGAACTTGGTCATTCAACCATTTTTTTAAAATATCTCCCGGGATAGTTATGAATACTGTTTCGTTTAATCCATGTTTTTCAAATGTTATATTTATTAAATATTATACAGTTTGGACAAAGTTATTTAATACATTTATTACATCATTCAGAATTGATAATAAACCGAAACTAGTAGAGATCACATTATTCTGGGAGGCTCTAAATGAACATAAATGAAATACTTTAATTTAACTATTTCGCCTGTTAATAGTAAAAATTTCATTGTCAATTTCCGAGGAAAACGCTGACCAACAAACGGTATTTAGACTCGCGATACATGGATATGTCAACACTTTTCAGAGATGCCAAGATCGATATGAAAACGCTGACCAACGAACGGAATAAAGGACTCGCTATACAAGAGAAAACGAACGGAATAAAGGACTACGATAAGATAGAAAACTGACCAACGAACGGAATAAAGGACTCACGATACATGGATATGAAAACTACTGACCAACGAACGGAATAAAGGACTCACGATACAGGATTAATGACAACGGAATAAGGATCCGTCAGATGAACTGACCAACGAACGGAATAAAGGACTCACGATACAAGGATATGAAAACGCTGACCAACGAAGGAATAAAGGACTCACGATACATGGATAGAAAACATGACCAACGAACGGAATAAAGGACTCGCGATACAAGGATATGAAAACGCTGACCAACGAACGGAATAAAGAGACTCACGATACAGGATATACTTGAAAGATGTAGATCTTGCTTAACAGATGGAATCATAAGATCTTGCTGATTAACAGATGGAGATATGAAGATATTTGCTTTGATTAACAAGATGAAGATCATGAGAGATCTTGCTTTGATTAACAGATGGAGATCATGAAGAATTTGCTGATTAAACAGATGAGATCTTTGATTAACAGATGGAGATATGAAGATCTTTGCTATTGATTAACCAGATGGAGATATGAAGATCTTTGCTTTGATTAACAGATGGAGATTATGAAGATCTTGCTTTGATTAACAGATGGAATATGAAATCTTGTTTGATTAACAGATTGATGATGATTAGATCTTTGCTTTGATTAACCAGATGGAGATCATGAAGATCTTTGCTTTGATTAACAGATGGAGATCATAGATTTTGCTTTGATTAACCAGATGGAGATTATGAAGATCTTGTTTGATTAACCAGATGGAGATCATAGATTTTCTTGATTAACCAGATGGAGATTGAAGTCTTTGCTTTGATTAACCAGATGGAGATATGAAGATCTTTGCTTTGATTAACAGATGGAGATTATGAAGATCTTTGCTTGATTCAACCAGATGAGATTATGAATCTTTGCTTTGATTAACCATGAAAAGATGCTGATCAATGATAGATCTTTCTTTGATTAACAGATGGAGATAAAGATCTTTGCTTTGATTAACCAGAGGATGAGAGATCATGAAAGACTTGCTTTGATAAAATCAGATGGAATCAATAGATTTTTAGCTTGATCAAGAGCCGATAGATATGAAACTGCTTGATAACAGAGGAATAAAGATTGCTGATTAACAGAGAGATAATCTATGCTGATTAACCAGACGGAATATATAGACTTGCTTTGATAACAGATGGATATGAAACTGCTGACTCAACGAACGGAATAAAGACTACAACATGTATTTGACTCGAAAAGACTCCGATCAAGGATATGAAAACGCTGACCAACGAACGGAATAAAGGACTCCGATACAAGGATATGAAAACTTGACCAACGAACGGAATAAAGGACTCCGATACAAGGATATGAAAACTAGACCAACGAACGGAATAAGGACTCGATAAAAGGATATGAAGCTGACAACGAACGGAATAAAGACTCACGATAGGATATGAAAACGCTGACCAACGAACGGAATAAAGAACTCCGATACAGGATATGAAAACCTGACCAACGAACGGAATAAAGACTCCGATACAGGATATGAAAACGCTGACCAACGAACGGAATAAAGGACTCACGATACAAGGATATGAAAACGCTGACCAACGAACGGAATAAAGAACTCACGATACAAGGATATGAAAAGCATGACCAACGAACGGAATAAAGAACTCACGATACAAGGATATGAAAACGCTGACCAACGAACGGAATAAAGGACTCGCGATACAAGGATATGAAAACGCTGACCAACGAACGGAATAAAGAACTCACGATACAAGGATATGAAAACGCTGACCAACGAACGGAATAAAGGACTCGACGATACAGGATATGAAAACGCTGACCAACGAACGGAATAAAGGACTCGCGATACAAGGATATGAAAACTATGACCAACGAACGGAATAAAGAACTCACGATACAAGGATATGAAAACGCTGACCAACGAACGGAATAAAGGACTCGCGATACAAGGATATGAAAACTATGACCAACGAACGGAATAAAGAACTTACGATACAAGGATATGAAAACGCTGACCAACGAACGGAATAAAGGACTCGCGATACAAGCATATGAAAACGCAGACCAACGAACGGAATAAAGGACTCACGATACAAGGATATGAAAACTATGACCAACGAACGGAATAAAGGACTCACGATACAAGGATATGAAAACTATGACCAACGAACGGAATAAAGGACTCACGATACAAGGATATGAAAACTATGACCAACGAACGGAATAAAGGACTCACGATACAAGGATATGAAAACTATGACCAACGAACGGAATAAAGGACTCGCGATACAAGGATATGAAAACGCTGACCAACGAACGGAATAAAGAACTCACGATACAAGGATATGAAAACGCTGACCAACGAACGGAATAAAGGACTCACGATACGAGGATATGAAAACTATGAGCAACGAACGGAATAAAGGACTCGCGATACAAGGATATGAAAACTATGACCAACGAACGAAATAAAGGACTCACGATACAAGGATATGAAAACTATGACCAACGAACGGAATAAAGGACTCTGATACAAGGATACATCCACACTTTTCAAAGATGTAGATCGTTGCTTTAACCAGATGGAGATCATATAGATTTTTGCTTTGATTAACAGATGAGATCATGAAGATCTTTGCTTGATTAACAGATGGAGATCATGAAGATATTTGCTTTGATTAAACAGATGGAGATCATGAAGATCTTTGCTTTGATTAAACAGATGGAGATCATGAGATCTTTGCTTGATTAAGAAGATGGAGATTATGAAGATCTTGATTAACAGATGGAGATCAATAGACTACTTGATTAACCGATGGAGATCGAAGATCTTTGCTTTGATTAACCAGATGGAGATCATGAGATCTTTGCTTTGATTAACCAGATGAGATTATGAAGATTTTGCTTTGATTAAACAGATGGAGATCATGAAGATATTTGCTTTGATTAAACAGATGGAGATCATGAAGATCTTTGCTTTGATTAACCAGATGGAGATCATAAAGATTTTGCTTGATTAAACAGATGGAGATCATGAAGATATTTGCTTTGATTAAACAGATGGAGATCATGAAGATCTTTGCTTTGATTAACCAGATGGAGATTATGAAGATCTTTGCTTTGATTAACCAGATGGAGATCATGAAGATCTTTGCTTTGATTAACAAGATGGAGATTATGAAGATCTTTGCTTTGATTAACCAGATGGAGATCATGAAGATCTTTGCTTTGATTAACCAGATGGAGATTATGACGATCTTTGCTTTGATTAACCAGATTGAGATTAAATAGATTTTTGCTTTGATTAACCAGATGGAGATCATGAAGATATTTGCCTTGATTAACCAGATGGAGATCATGGAGATCTTTGCTTTGATTAACCAGATGGAGATCATGAAGATATTTGCTTTGATTAACCAGATGGAGATTATGAAGATCTTTGCTTTGATTAACCAGATGGAGATCATGAAGATCTGCTTTACTTAACAAGATGGAATTATGAAGTCTTTGCTTTGATTAACCGATGGAATTATGAGATCTGCTTTGATTACAGATGGAGATATATAGATCTTTACTTTGATTAACGAGATGGATGTGAAGATCTGCTCATTACAGATGAATCATGAATCTTGCTTTGATAAACCAGATGGAGATATGAAGATCTTTGTTTGATTACCAGATGGATTATGAAGATCTTGCTGTTCAGAAGACACATGTTGTAGTGCTGTCGCTCATCTAACGTATTTTGAGCTTCTGAAAAAATGAACTCCGATAAAAGGATATGAAAACTATGACCAACGAACGGAATAAAGGACTCACGATACAAGGATATCAAAACTATGACCAACGAACGGAATAAAGGACTCGCGATACAAGGATATGAAAACGCAGACCAACGAACGGAATAAAGGACTCACGATACATGGATATGAAAACTATGACCAACGAACGGAATAAAGGACTCGCGATACAAGGATATGAAAACTATGACCAACGAACGGAATAAAGGACTCGCGATACAAGGATATGAAAACTATGACCAACGAACGGAATAAAGGACTCGCGATACATGGATATGAAAACGCTGACCAACGAACGGAATAAAGGACTCACGATACATGGATATGAAAACTATGACCAACGAACGGAATAAAGGACTCGCGATACAAGGATATGAAAACTCTGACCAACGAACGGAATAAAGGACTCACGATACAAGGATATGAAAACTATGACCAACGAACGGAATAAAGGACTCACGATACAAGGATATGAAAACTATGACCAACGAACGGAATAAAGGACTCACGATACAAGGATATGAAAACTATGACCAACGAACGGAATAAAGGACTCGCGATACAAGGATATGAAAACTATGACCAACGAACGGAATAAAGAACTCACGATACAAGGATACATCCACACTTTTCAAAGATGTAGATCGTTGCTTTAACCAGATGGAGATCATATAGATTTTTGCTTTGATTAACCAGATGGAATCTTGAAGATATTTGCTTTGATTAACAGATGGAGATCATGGAGATCTTTGCTTTGATTAAACAGATGGAGATCATGAAGATATTTGCTTTGATTAAACAGATGGAGATCTTTGATTAAGAAGATGGAGATTATGAAGATCTTTGCTTTGATTAACCAGATGGAGATTATGAAGATCTTTGCTTTGATTAACAGATGGAGATTATGAATTCTTTGCTTTGATTAACAGATGGAGATCATATAGATCTTTCTTTGATTAACCAGATGGAGATCATGAAGATCTTTGCTTTGATTAAACAGATGGAGATCATGAAGATCTTTGCTTTGATTAAACAGATGGAGATCATGGAGATCTTTGCTTTGATTAAACAGATGGAGATTATGAAGATTTTGCTTTGATTAACCAGATGGAGATCTATAAGATCTTTGCTTTGATTAACCAGATGGAGATCTGAAGATCTTTGCTTTGATTAACCAGATGGAGATCATGAAGATCTTTGCTTTGATTAACAGATGGAGATATGAAGATCTTTGCTTTGTTTAAAACCAGATGGAGATCATGAAGATCTTGCTTTGATTAACCAGATGGAGATTATAAACGATCTTTGCTTTGATTAACCAGATTGAGATTAATGAAGATTTTGCTTTGATTAACCAGATGGAGATCATGAAGATATTTGCTTTGATTAACCAGATGGAGATCATGGAGATCTTTGCTTTGATTAACCAGATGGAGATCATGAAGATATTTGCTTTGATTAACCAGATGGAGATTAATAGATCTTTGCTTTGATTAACCAGATGGAGATCATGAAGATCTTTGCTTTGATTAACAAGATGGAGATTATGAAGATCTTTGCTTTGATTAACCAGATGGAGATTATGAAGATCTTTGCTTTGATTAACCAGATGGAGATCATATAGATCTTTACTTTGATTAACCAGATGGAGATTATGAAGATCTTTGCTTTATTAACAAGATGGAGATTATGAAGATCTTTGCTTTGATAAACCAGATGGAGATTATGAAGATCTTTGCTGATTAACCAGATGGAGATGATAAGATCTTTACTGTTCCAGAGCAGATTTGTGAAGATGCATATTACCAGCTCATCTAACGTTTATTTTGTTAGCTTGATAAAAGATGATGCATATGAGATATGCTTTGACCAACAACGGAATAAAGGACCTCAAGATACATGGATATCAAACCAGACCAATCTAACGGAATAAGGACTTTTGATAGCTCTGAAAAGAATAAGAACTCACGATACAAGGATATGAAAACTATGACCAACGAACGGAATAAAGGACTCACGATACATGGATATGAAAACATGACCAACGAACGGAATAAAGGACTCGCGATAAGGATATGAAAACCAGACCAACGAACGGAATAAAGGACTCGGATACAAGGATATGAAAACTGACCAACGAACGGAATAAGGACTCCGATACATGGATATGAAAACTATGACCAACGAACGGAATAAAGGACTCGCGATACAAGGATATGAAAACGCTGACCAACGAACGGAATAAAGGACTCCGATACAGGATATGAAAACGCTGACCAACGAACGGAATAAAGGACTCACGATACATGGATATGAAAACTATGACCAACGAACGGAATAAAGGACTCACGATACAAGGATATGAAAACTCTGACCAACGAACGGAATAAAGGACTCACGATACAAGGATATGAAAACTATGACCAACGAACGGAATAAAGGACTCACGATACATGGATATGAAAACTATGACCAACGAACGGAATAAAGGACTCACGATACAAGGATATGAAAACTATGACCAACGAACGGAATAAAGGACTCGCGATACAAGGATATGAAAACTATGACCAACGAACGGAATAAAGAACTCACGATACAAGGATACATCCACACTTTTCAAAGATGTAGATCGTTGCTTTAACCAGATGGAGATCATATAGATTTTTGCTTTGATTAACCAGATGGAGATCATGAAGATATTTGCTTTGATTAAACAGATGGAGATCATGGAGATCTTTGCTTTGATTAAACAGATGAATCATGAAATATTTGCTTTGATTAAACAGATGGAGATCTTGATTAAAAGATGAGATATAAGATCTTGCTTGATTAACAGATGGAGATTATGAAGATCTTTGCTTTGATTAACCAGATGGAATTATGAATATCTTGCTTTGATTAACCAGATGGAGATCATATAGATCTTTACTTTGATTAACCAGAGGGAGATTATGAAGATCTTGCTTGATAAAGATCGATCATGAGAATCCTGATCAGAGGAATCATGAGATCTTTGCTTGATTACAGATGATCATGAAATCTTGCGATTAACAGATGGAGATATGAAGATCTTTGCTTATTAACAGATGGAATTAAGATCTTGCTTGATTAACAGATGAGATGAATCTTGCATACATGAATGAATCTTTGCTGTAAGATTGAATCTACAGCACTGATTAAGATGGATTATGAAGATCTTTGCTTTGATTAACAGATGGAGATTATGAAGATCTTTGCTTTGATTAACAGATGGAGATTATGAAGATCTTTGCTTTGATTAACAGATGGAGATCATGAAGATCTTGCTGATTAACAGATGGAGATCATGAAGATCTTTGCTTTGATTAACCAGATGGAGATTATGAAGATCTTTGCTTTGATTAACCAGATGGAGATTATGAAGATCTTTGCTTTGATTAACCAGATGGAGATTATGAAGATTTTGCTTTGATTAACCAGATGGAGATCATATGATCTTTGCTTTGATTAACCAGATGGAGATCATAAATTTTGCTTTGATTAACCAGATGGAGATTATGAAGATCTTTGCTTTGATTACCAGATGGAGATTATGAAGATCTTTGCTTTGATTAACCAGATGGAGATTATGAGATCTTTGCTTTGATTAACCAGATGGAGATTATGAAATCTTTGCTTTGATTAACCAGATGGAGATTATAGATCTTTGCTTTGATTAACCAGATGGATCATAAAGATCTTTGCTTTGATTACCAGATGGAGATTATGAAGATCTTTGCTTTGATTAACCAGATGGAGATTATGAAGATCTTTGCTTTGATTAACCAGATGGAGATTATGAAGATCTTTGCTTTGATTAACCAGATGGAGATCATATAGATCTTTACTTTGATTAACCAGATGGAGATCATGAAGATCTTTGCTTTGATTAACCAGATGGAGATTATGAAGATCTTTGCTTTGATTAACCAGATGGAGATTATGAAGATCTTTGCTTTGATTAACCAGATGGAGATTATGAAGATCTTTGCTTTGATTAACCAGATGGAGATCATATAGATTTTTGCTTTGATTAACCAGATGGAGATCATATCTATTTTTGCTTTGATTAACCAGATGGAGATCATATAAATTTTTGCTTTGATTAACCAGATGGAGATTATGAAGATCTTTGCTGTTCAGAAGGTACATGTTGTGAATGCAACTGTCCAGCTCATCTAACGTTTATTTTTGTTAGCTTCTCGAAAAAAATGATGTCTCGTCTCTTGCAGCAGGTGCAGAGTTTGAGCAGATAATTTGCAACATTTATCTAGTAAATCCCATGTTCTATAAGAACAGTTAGTCCTCAGATTTCTTCTAAGAAATGTCTGCTTCTTTTCCTAATTTAAGCTTGATATCAGACCGATGTAGTTGTGCAACCTCATCATTACTCTCTTATTACTTTCCAATAGAACATAGTACTGCAGCTGAATGTTAACATTAACTTATTAATGTAACGTTCACAATGGAGCATAGTACTGCAACTGAATGTTAACATTGACATTAGTTTATGAATTTAGTGTTCCCAATTAAACATATTGCTGCAACTTGCTAACGTTGTGTGAATATTTCAAAGAAGTTTCTAGAATAAAGCAATTGTTTCAAAAATATAATGTTTGTACTTCTAGCCATAACTCAAAACTTCATAATCTGTGTGGGAGGGGTGGGGGTGGAGGTAATGTCCAATATGACAGACATATGTACTGATGTATTACTGAGAGGGGTGGGGGAGGAGGTAATGTCCAATATGACAGACATATGTACTGATGTATTACTGGGAGGGGTGGGGGTGGAGGTAATATCCAATATGACAGACATATGTACTGATGTATTACTGGGAGGGTGGGGAGGAGGTAATGTCCAATATGACAGACATATGTACTGATGTATTACTGGGAGGGGTGGGGGAGGAGGTAATGTCCAATATGACAGACATATGTACTGATGTATTACTGGGAGGGGTGGGGGAGGAGGTAATGTCCAATATGACAGACATATGTACTGATGTATTACTGGGAGGGGTGGGGGTGGAGGTAATATCCAATATGACAGACATATGTACTGATGTATTACTGGGAGGGGTGGGGGAGGAGGTAATATCCAATATGACAGACATATGTACTGATGTATTACTGGGAGGGTGGGGAGGAGGTAATGTCCAATATGACAGACATATGTACTGATATATTACTGGGAGGGGTGGGAGAGGAGGTAATATCCAATATGCCAGACATATGTACTGATGTATTACTGGGAGGGTGGGGAGGAGGTAATGTCCAATATGACAGACATATGTACTGATGTATTACTGGGAGGGGTGTGGGTGTAGATATTGTCCAATATAACAGACATATGTACTGATGTATTACTGGGAGGGTGGGAGGAGGTAATGTCCAATATGCCAGACATATGTACTGATGTATTACTGGGAGGGGTGTGGGTGGAGGTATTGTCCAATATGCCAGACATATGTACTGATGTATTACTGGGAGGGGTGTGGGTGGAGGTATTGTCCAATATGACAAACATATGTACTGAATTATTACTAATATTTTAAACAAACAATCCAACTTTATAATGCGACATGTACAGAGTTATACTGTAGTGTGTATGTTATGTGACCGCTACTTGTAAGTGTTCCGACCCAGCTCAATGCCCTCATCGTGACTAATATGTTGACAATGAATTGAAATACAGTTGATATCTCTAAAGTTTTCAAACAGTCTCAAAGTCATGCATAAGACTAGGTTCTACTTGTAATAAGACTAGGTTCTACTAGTAATAAGACTAGATTCTACTAGTAATAAGACTAGGTTCTACTAGTAATAAGACTAGGTTCTACTAGTAATAAGACTAGGTTCTACTAGTAATAAGACTAGGTTCTACTAGTAATAAGACTAGGTTCTACTAGTAATAAGACTAGGTTCTACTAGTAATAAGACTAGGTTCTACTAGTAATAAGACTAGGTTCTACTAGTAATAAGACTAGGTTCTACTAGTAATAAGACTAGGTTCTACTAGTAATAAGACTAGATTCTACTAGTAATAAGACTAGGTTCTACTAGTAATAAGACTAGGTTCTACTAGTAATAAGACTAGGTTCTACTAGTAATAAGACTAGGTTCTACTAGTAATAAGACTAGGTTCTACTAGTAATAAGATTCTACTAGTAATAAGACTAGGTTCTACTAGTAATAAGACTAGGTTCTACTTGTAATAAGACTAGGTTCTACTAGTAATAAGACTAGGTTCTACTAGTAATAAGACTAGATTCTACTAGTAATAAGACTAGATTCTACTAGTAATAAGACTAGGTTCTACTAGTAATAAGACTAGGTTCTACTAGTAATAAGACTAGATTATACTAGTAATAAGACTAGATTCTACTAGTAATAAGACTAGATTCTACTAGTAATAAGACTAGGTTCTACTTGTAATAAGACTAGGTTCTACTAGTAATAAGACTAGGTTCTACTAGTAATAAGACTAGGTTCTACTAGTAATAAGACTAGATTCTACTAGTAATAAGACTAGGTTCTACTAGTAATAAGACTAGATTCTACTAGTAATAAGACTAGGTTCTACTTGTAATAAGACTAGATTCTACTAGTAATAAGACTAGGTTCTACTAGTAATATGACTAGGTTCTACTAGTAATAAGACTAGGTTCTACTAGTAATAAGACTAGGTTCTACTAGTAATAAGACTAGGTTCTACTAGTAATAAGACTAGGTTCGAGTAGAAATAAAGGCAAAAGATCGAACTGGTGAAGTCTGTTGTCCCTGCCGTATGTACCTTGGCACGACGACTACTGATGATGATGTCTCTAACATTAATTTAAATAAAGTTGATATCTCTCAAATTAATTTCAATACAATTGATTTTCATAAAGCTGATTCTCTACAGTAAATTTCAATAACGTTTTTTTGTGCCAATGTCCATAATTAATTTAATACAAAGTTTTAGTGTGTTCACAATTTAACTCAAATAAAATTGACGCCCATAAATTAATTTAACTAAAGTTGATGCCCTTACAATTAATTTGAATACAGTTTCAAATGCGTGTCAGTTAGTGAGGTAATCTCTGGCCAGGACTTGGACACAAAGGGAAGTAACCTTGCTCCAGATTACCCAAGCTGGCAGGTGTATGATAATCTACCACTGACACTTCTGCTGTCTTGCCCTCAACTGTCTCCTCCTTCACTTCAGTTCTGCATGTAATAATCTTGGTATACTGTCCCCACCTCTCCTCTTCCACAAGCATATAAAATATCATATTCTGTCTATATGAAATAGTTTACTCTATATGAACCTCACCCTACCTCAAGTGTTCCATTCCCTACCCATATACACATAACTATTGGTTGCGTGTTCATCAGGCACGCGGTTCCCGCGTAACTATTGGTCAGGTTTCTCTATGGCGGGTTACTGTTAGTAAACGTCTGTGTGACTTCATTTCGGACCAGCCACGCTCTCTCCATCACTGTTCACTCTCTTTTACCACCCCCACCCCTTGTTTATTTTCACCCTTCATCTCTTTCCCCGTCTGTTCATTCTCTCTTACTCCCGCTATGTTCACATTCTCTCCTTATTTTCCAAGCAAACTCTTCCTGCTCTTTCCCTGTCTGTACATTCTGTGCTTGAGTATATGACTATGGCTTGGATATACTACATTTCTATAATAAACGGGGATCCTCGCCGGTGCTACGGTGTTCGTGCGCAGCAGCTGAGATCTTCCTGTGTAAGAATTGAGATCGGACGGAACAAACATAGTTACTCACAGAAGTACAATGATGATAGTCCTAACAATTAATCAATCAATCAAATACAATTTTCCGCAGCCGTTTCAGATCTTACTGTATGAAGTTAATTGCATATCCTTTACAGGACTTTGCGAATCAATCCCAAGCCTTTTAACGCTGTTTGTGACTTTTCTAGGCATTATTACATTCAGTAGTTTGCCATTGCTTTCTGAACTAGTGGTGTCATCGTCCTTTTGTAAAAATTCACGCGAAACAATTTGCAACCGAACTGTCCGCAGCGTGATTCGAACTCAGACCGTCGACGTCGGGGTTAATAGACCAAGTCACTATCCCCCAAGCCAGAGACGCCACCTACTGTATGAAGTCACTTCAAATTTCTAGACCCTAGTGTGCAGGAGATAGGAGGGACAATTTCTTTCTTCACGAAATGGAACGCCGATTGTGGGATTGAACCCACAATCCTCTTGTGCCTGAGCCGATAGAAGAACGCTTATGCATGACGCTAATCATTGGCACACACTACATTTCTACCTCATTAATATTTAGTTGATGTTATTAATGTAACTTGTCAGTTTGTTGACAAAACATTGACAGGGGATGATGGAATCATCACCTTCAAAATGTGAAAAGTGACACAAACGTCTATATCTATTTCTGCAGATGTCTTCTCAAATGTCTATTAACAGCTCCGGTTCTCCGTAGCTCCCGCAGTGGATCTGAATGCACTTAAAATGTTTGTGCCGTCTGATTTAATCGCTTATGCTATCCAATGATGAGACTTTGATCTGTGCAGTCGGAAATGTAACACTTGAACGTTAGATAGTATTTGTGAGAAGTTGTTGAGAGAACAATATTGTTCATGTGCTGGTCGATGTTTTCTAGCAAATAGCAAACAGTGTTTCATATTGTTCTGGAAAAAGGATTTGGCTTGGGCATGTTATGAGAAGGAAGCGTGACATACTTGTGAGAAGAGATATCATTTGTTCACCGAAGAGAATAAAGACACTTGAACTTGGAGGAGTAAAAAGAAATGTCCATTAACACTGAACTGAGGACCGTAATACATAGGGAACAATGAAGTATATTTGCGTAAGACTGATATGATAATGGACATAATGAGAATACATTCAACTCATGCCGTACTAACTGCCGCAGGGTGTGCCAAGATTGTCTATTAAATAACCCGACTGCCGCACACTGCGCTAAGCATTGTTCCATGTAAAATTAGTGTTCAGTTTACATAAATGCATTCTTATCCAATTTCCCGGTTTTTATCTACAGCAAAACTATTTCCACATCTGATCTGGAGTTTGGTAAAATTAATAAATTGGATGAAATTCATATATTTTCTCCAGCTGGAAAATGTGAACCAAAATTAATTCAGTCACATCGTGTTTTTCAATTTGTGTTAACATTGAGTAAATCGATGATTTTGTGTGTGAGTGACTATTCTACAGCATACAAATATAGAGCCATGAATATCATGTTCTTTCCCGGGTATTTCACCACAGTTCGTGTGTATTCTCACAGTACATTCACCTCTAATTCTAGCCAACTATTGGAAATGATGGTCGGCACATATAACCCCAGCATCCGCCGATGAACTACAAATAATGCAGGGTATAACAAATATATACACTACTTCTATAATCTTCCATAGAATTGTGAAAAGTACTACATAGAATCCGTGTGTTGCCGGGGCTCACAAGGGAGCAAAGAATAGTAACACTGCCACCTACAAGGCATGTTGTAAGAGGCAACTGAGGTAGGGGACTAGAGAAGCTATCCTAGTCAATTAAAAAGTGTATCCCGATCATGTGATACGTTCCCCAGTCACGATTATGTGATACGTTCCCCAGTCACGATTATGTGATACGTTCCCCAGTCACGATTATGTGATACGTTCCCCAGTCACGATTATGTGATTGGTTCCCCAGTCACGATTATGTGATACGTTCCCCAGTCACGATTATGTGATTGGTTCCCAGTCACGATCATGTGATACGTTCCCAGTCACGATTATGTGATTAATTCCCCAGTCACGATCATGTGATACGTTCCCAGTCACGATTATGTGATTGGTTCCCAGTCACGATTATGTGATTAGTTCCCAGTCACGATCATGTGATTGGTTCCCAGTCGCGATCATGTGATTGGTTCCCAGTCGCGATTATGTGATTGGTTCCCAGTCACGATTATGTGATTGGTCTCCCAGTCACGATTATGTGATTGGTTCCCCAGTCACGATTATGTGATTGGTTCCCCAGTCACGATTATGTGATTGGTTCCCCAGTCACGATTATGTGATTGGTTCCCCAGTCGCTATTATGTGATTGGTTCCCCAGTCGCGATTATGTGATTGGTTCCCCAGTCACGATCATGTGATTGGTTCCCCAGTCACGATTATGTGATTGGTTCCCCAGTCACGATTATGTGATTGGTTCCCGAGTCACGATTATGTGATTGGTTCCCCAGTCACGATGATAGTATGTTTGAACTGAGAATCCAATTCTGTAACAATTAAACCCACTTGAAATGCTACTTCCACGAATGCCCACATCAACCATAAATTGATGATGTCAAAAATATGACAAAAGGAACAGACACAACCAAGAACGCTATAATTTAATGCCATCAAGAACTAACGCAACATCTCAATGCCATTTTCATTGCTAGACTTTTCCCCAACACCACACACATATGAGCACAACTGATCTTATCTTCACTAAGGGTGCGCACACACAGTAAGCGAAACATTGTGTACCCAGCGAAATAGTCAGACTTCTTTGAAAATGACGGAAAAGAAAGCTGTCAAAAAGGATAAGCATCAGAGGTAAAAATGGAAGACAAATCAAACAAATAAAGAGCGTTGATGCTTGTGCCCAATTATAATGATGTCGTATATAAAGCTTTCACAGTAAATAACTCAGAATGTGGCACCCCTTTCTTCAACTCCCACCCCAAATATGTCGGATGTCAGGTCGGGTGGCTCGTCTCACGGTTTATAGGTTATAGTGCAGTATTGTCTTCTGTACTGTTTGTTTCGTTTAGTCTATGAATGCAGCAGACGCCAACACTCTCTCTAGAAAATGTGGTAGTGGTGGTGGTGGGAGATGAAGGAGGAGAATCTGTATGAATATCAGTGTTACGTGTGCGCGGAACATTGTTTTTTTCTTTTCTCTTCTCTATATGTTCTGCTATCTATGTTTTTGCAGTATTTGCTTTGACTGAATCAAGCCAAAATATACATACATGTATACACATAAACGTGTGCGTCTGTAGATAGTACAAGAGTGTACGACGACCTGTAGATCTGTTCATATTTATTTTAACATGTGTATGATAGGGTCACACATCAGGAGTTTATGGAGAGCACGAGACCGATTCCAGTGAACCACGAGGGAAAGAAAAACGAACGCTTGCAAGGACACACATTGAGAAAGGGTTCAAAGAGGAATAATTGACTTCAATGCACCGGGTTTCCCCATATGGCTACATCCCTGTCGGCAGAGACGGCACGGCATCTGTCGAGTGTTGCATAAAATCACGAACTCCGTAGCTCCGGCAATAATGCTAGGGATCTCATAAAGAAATTGCACACGACGAGTCTCGGTCTGGATTCTAACCCACAACCTTCAGTATGACAGGCAGATGTCTTAACCACTTCGCCATTGAGATCCCCTTGAGAAAACAGCTGCGGAATATCAAGAAATTGCCATTTTTGGATCCGCAGGGAACGCGAGAGAGATGGCAACTTAGAAATGTACGGAGAAGAGATTTTGAGGTTGAGATTTACGATATACTATACTGAATAGCTGCAATAAATAGCTAACGATAGGAAGACTTCGCTTGAGTTGATTGGGGACCTTTGCCCCAACTGGTGTTTTTTAAAATGGCGACAGAGAGATGAACACGTCTATGTATACACCTGTATGTATGTATATTTTACTAACTGTAAATTAGAGATTTGACTCTGAAAATGTTCAGGCATTTCCGTAGAATTAGACAGTTGACATTGCTGTCACTTAAGAGTTTCCGTATGACATGACATATACAAGTCACCAGTTTAGAAAATGTTACTGCTATTGACTGCCATGCACATGTTATATTCACGAGATCTTAGAACTTTACCAAGTTTGGTTCTTCCATACACAGCCACACTATTTCTGTCCAATACAAACACTCACACCACACACTCACTTTATTATAAACAAATACATTTTTTCTCACACAAAACACTTTCTCTCCCCCACACCCATCCAATCTCTCAGTAACACTTTCTCTCTCCCACACACACAAACTGTGCACTCACACACACATAGTTGTCTGAAACCCACACATGAATATTACAATACCTCACAGCAGACAAGATATGTTACTATGAGAATACAATCCAGATTCCATTTACCAATCCCCTAGCAAACACATTACATCATGGTCTAGTCTAGTACGAGCAGTCAGTTAGACCTGAGACATAACAAATCATAGACTATATTGTAATCATACATCAGCAGACAACTGGCAGATACAAAAACTAATTGTGCATCACTTTCTATGTAATATATATTACTACATATGTGACTTACATGATGCTAATGTTGCATGCTATTGAAAAATATCACAAGTGCCTTTATGAAGATTGTGTAGAGCAAACATGTGCCATCATCATATATGCTGCTGAACAAGTTATCATAGAAGGAGATGAGATGTCACTACAAGAACAACTAACCAATATCAACAGTAAAAAACAACAACACATACATCATATATGCTGCTGAACAAGTCATCATAGAAGGAATGCGATGTCACTACAATATCAACAGTAAACAAAAAACAAACATCACATCATATATGCTGCTGAACAAGTCATCATAGAAGGAGATGCGATGTCACTACAAGAACAACTCATCAATATCAACAGTAAAAAAAACAACAACACATCACATCATATATGCTGCTGAACAAGTCATCATAGAAGGAGATGAGATGTCACTACAATATCAACAGTAAAAAAAAAAAAACACTGCAGTGATAGTATAATCATTGCGCCATTAGCCATTATATTGGCTTTTAACATAGAGCACTTTCAATGTGTACAAAACTTGTCAAGTTTTTAGCGTAGATACAAGTTGTAAAATAAATGTAAAATAACCATGTGGGAGACCCGGGTTCAATCCACGGTAAGGTCAACTAGTTTTTCTGTCAGGGGCATAAACAAAATCCGAACCTGAACAGTTTTGCGGCGGCTGTACTAGCCACAAGGTCATTAAAATTCCACAAGCAAATGACCCCCCTGTCCTACACCACCTAAAAAAGCGGTATTACAGGCAGTAACAACCTAAGATTGTTGCCTGAGCATTTGTGCAATACTCTCAGCAGGTGACATGCCATTTTTACAGAGAGGAATAGAGTCATATAGATGCAATGAAGTCAATCTTGTGTTGTCTTTAAATTGTCTATCTTGGAGGTTATAGGCACAATCAAATATGAAAATGTCAGACTGAAGAAGAACTTAATTGTCTCTCAACAAAAGAAACACACAAACACTTACCATAGTAAACTCTTGTCAACCTCATTCTGACATTAAACCAAATGTTAGGAGTCCATCTAGAAAACATAAAAAAAGATACATGGTTTGCTTGTTCAAAATGGTTATACAAATTTTACATTAATGTGAAAACAACGAAAATAGTTTCATGATCCCCATTAAAATAATAACAATTAATTTTAAAATGCCACAGACACTGCACAATAGAGAAATTGGAGATCATATCTGATGTTACTGATAATATAAACAATATAGAAGATAATTGAGAAACAGAACTCAAGCTGTACAAAGTAGGTCATATTATAACATGAGCAGACAAGACAAGATTTTAAAAATTACGTTTAGTGCATTAGTTGAAGTAATCATGAAAAGAAATGATGAAATAATTGGACAATGGTTGATGACTTTCTTGACCTATGACACTGAGAATGTGAAATCTGTCTACATTGTACACTAACTATATTTACCAGCTTACGAGTTGAGAATAGTGTTTACCAGTGGCAGCTGGTGGTCATTTTTCTTGGTGGAGCCAGACACAAATTTTCGGAAAAATCATGGGTTTTGAAGTATCTACTATTATTTGCTTATTCGGGAATTTATTCCCCTTTCGATTATTGGTGGGCGGGCCCCACTGGCCCTTAATGCGAGCCGCCCTGGTGTTTACTTAACTCTAGTTATTATTACATGTACAATGATTACATATTTATTATGATTGACCAAACAGAAGCAATTTGTTAGCTTAGGAAAATAATCATGTGTCGTAAGTCATCACAGTCTCAAATAGAATTGGTTAACAAGTTGCAACTTTATATTGATCTCATGATTTATCTAACTAATAGAATTTTATGTAGCTATAAATTGTGTGTGCTAACACACAACCCTAAATGAAATATATCAGTTTGGCAGCTGTTCAGTGCAGATTTGGACTAGTCCATATTCTGGGTTTTTCATATTGGTCATGCAAAAAATATAAAATATTTCATTAGGATATTACATGTTTAGAAGAATAAGAAAAGCAAGACATATGAAACATTCACAGATGAACATAAAAAATAACAATAAAATAAAACAGATCTTGATGTAGAAAAGTACAATAAACAAGATAAATAAAACGTGGCATCAACAGAGATACGGCTGACAAATCATGCACAATTTGAGATATAGAACACAAACGAGATTAGACTGAAAACTAACTGAGGTTGGATATCTAGTGAAATAATTAGCTGAGGTTGGGTGATTTGTAAGAGTCTGTACTCAACAACTTCTGTTAAAAGGCCAAAAACTCTCAAATTCAACAGCTCAGTTCTCCAACATCCCAGCAGCACAAGTCCATTTTCATGTCCAACAGCCCAGCTATTTACAGTCCATCTTTCCAACTTCCCAGCTATCATGTCCGATAGCTCATTTTTCATGTCCAACAGCCCATCTTTCATGTTCACAAAAGCCCATCTTTCATGTTCACAACAGCCCAGCTCTCCTGTCCAACAGCCCAGTTCTCCTGTTAACATCCCATTTTCCATGTTAACAACAGTCCATCATGTCCAACATCCCATCTTTCATATCCACAATAGTCCATCTGTCATGTCCAACAGCCCATCTTGAATGTTAACAACAGCCCATTTTCCATGTTAACAACGGTCCAACTCTCATGTCAACAGTTTAACTATTCAGAGGTTTAACCATCCAGAAAAGTCTGCAGTATTACAACAGTCTCAGCTACAAACTCCAACCATAAAACAGATCTCCAGACTCAGCTCTAAAGCAACCTTAGTAGCACATTCACACAGCAAACTCCAACCATAGAGACAGACAGATCTCCAGACTCAACTTAGTAGCACATTCACACAGCAAACTCCAACCATAAAGCAGACCATGGACAGATCTCCAGACTCAACTTTGTAGCACATTCACACAGCAAACTCCAACCATACAACAGATCTCCAGACTCAACTTAGTAGCACATTCACACAGCAAACTCCAACCATACAACAGATCTCCAGACTCAACTTAGTAGCACATTCACACAGCAAACTCCAACCATAAAGCAGACCATGGACAGATCTCCAGACTCAACTTTGTAGCACATTCACACAGCAAACTCCAACCATACAACAGACCATGGACAGATCTCCAGACTCAACTTAGTAGCACATTCACACAGCAAACTCCAACCATAAAGCAGACCATGGACAGATCTCCAGACTCAACTTAGTAGCACATTCACACAGCAAACTCCAACCATAAAGCAGACCATGGACAGATCTCCAGACTCAACTTAGTAGCACATTCACACAGCAAACTCCAACCATAAAGCAGACCATGGACAGATCTCCAGACTCAACTTTGTAGCACATTCACACAGCAAACTCCAACCATAGCAGACCAGGACAGATCTCAGACTCAACTTTGTAGCACATTCACACAGCAACCTACAACCATACAACAGATCTCCAGACTCAACTTAGTAGCACATTCACACAGCAAACTCCAACCATACAACAGATCTCCAGACTCAACTTAGTAGCACATTCACACAGCAAACTCAACCATCAACAGATCTCAGACCAACTGGACATTCACACGCAACTCAACATAAACAGACTCAGACTCACTAGTAGCACATTCACACAGCAAACTCCAACCATAAAGCAGACCATGGACAGATCTCCAGACTCAACTTTGTAGCACATTCACACAGCAAACTCCAACCATAAAACAGATCTCTAGACTCAACTTAGTAGCACATTCACACAGCAAACTCCAACCATAAAGCAGACCATGGACAGATCTCCAGACTCAACTTAGTAGCACATTCACACAGCAAACTCCAACCATACAACAGATCTCCAGACTCAACTTAGTAGCACATTCACACAGCAAACTCCAACCATAAAGCAGACCATGGACAGATCTCCAGACTCAACTTAGTAGCACATTTACACAGCAAATAAACAACAATTTTTGGAAATGTCAACAAGGTAACAAATAACTAGAACAAGCAGTCAAAGAACACATGCACCTGCAATACAGATATTTCCAAACTTTGTCATCTTTCTTTGTATGTTATTTACTGCCAGCATTCTTGTTCTTTATTTTCACCAATACTTATTTTTAAACTCTTTGCAAATTCTTGAGGAAGTTTCCCACGCTCTACCTGTATGTCAGGTGTTACTGCCATAAACTGCAGACTTCTCTCACTTTTATCTTTCTCTCAACTCAATTTGTTCTCAGTTTTTCCTATTTCTTGTCTATTTTTTGTGGCCTGCTATCAGTTGTTACATGTCCAGTGAAGAAATACTAGAGTTGCTTTGCAATCCCAGTGCATTACATATCTTGTTAACTCAGCAACACTATTTGGATTGAGTTACAGCACAATCTGTAGATTGTTTAGATGTTGCTAATGAACGATCAGCCTTGTTATACTAAGGGAGACTCTCATGTCTCTCTCTCTCACACACATACACACATGCTGCAGCCAAGTTTGTTTGATAACATTATACATATGAGCATCTTGTTTTCAAAGACAGTGTGGTGAAGACTGGTAGCTACATTGAAGTGATCCTAATATTGACAGAGTGAGCACTATCAGGCTCTAAGCACAGGAGAGTTGTATCTTCTTCAAGGGGGTCATAGAGTAAAGGCATGTCCTGGTAACTTAATGGCCCTTTCTACTGGTTGTCCTAGTAACTGATGGTTCTGGTAACTGGTTGTCCTGTGAAGTAACTGCTGGTACTGTTCACTTGGTGATAACTCTTGATCCTGCTAATGTGTAGTGTTAGCAAATTAGACTTTAAACACAAGAGATATAGAGTATCAAACCTGAATTATAATCCTGGTATACACTAGCCCTGTAGAAGGAATATATCACAGGTAAAAGTTGATTACACATAACGGAATGTTACCAGAAGATGACAACTTGGTGAGAACTACACAGAATATATTTCATAATCAAAATAGATAGAAAAAGGTTTACTTACAGCCAGTAAATGGGACCTCTTCTTCTTCTGTTAACGCTCCATATCGAGCGCTTGTTAACCACTATGTGTGATTTGTATGTGATCTGAGTCTAAGAGTGATTGTATGTTGTGCCAGTTATGTGCCTACAAGTAGGCCAGCGCATCCAATTTCTACAATGCTTTTATTTACTAGGTAGCTTCTCTTAGGTCCTACATCAGTCGCCTCTTACAACATGCCTTGTAGGTCGCAGTGGTACTATCTTTTCTTCCTTAGGACCCCGGTACCACACGGGCGGTACATGGGACTGAATACTAATGTCAAGAGTACAGTAAATGTTTAACTCTTTCCACGCTTTAAGCCGCTCACTGCGCCACGGCGGAAGTCCGTTGCACGCTTTAAGCTGCACACTGCGCCATAGAGTTGCTTCCTTATAAGAAGTCTTTCTAGTTTTACTTCTACTATTTTACTTCTACTACTTTTAACCTTGTTATTCTATTGGTTTGTCCAGGTTTCTTCAATTTAGTATATAATAATATTTATATGTTTATTTATTGACAAGTAGTTGGGATCATCTTCCCTTGAAATTAACTGCTTAAAAATTGAGGAAATAAATGGGCGTGGAAAGAGTTAAAGACTCATTCAAAAAACCACTATTTAGAAGCAACAAATAAACTTACATGGTAAAGGGACATCTGGTTATTCGTGGTAATGAGAGAGCAGACAGGTAGGCTTGCAATGATTGTAGAGGAGTTTAGGAAGGATAAAGGGGATGATCTTGTCTCTTGGAAACTTCCTGTTGGATGAGGACACTAAAATTTATGTTGAATTTATCCAGTGATTTAAGGAGTTTGAAATTACATGTTGTTCAAGTAGAACTGAAGGTATGTGAGCAGTGAGAGAAGTATCTTTAACCAGTGAGCCACAGAAATCATCAGTATGTAAACCCTTCGACATCTGTTGGGGGAGACTGAGCATCTGTGGGTCTGCCCGAATTGATATGATGTCGATTCAATAACCAATAATCATAATAAAAAAACGAAGTGAGGATATCGGCTGTAGATTGAGTAAAACTAGAATAGCATTAATAAAACTATAGAAACATCTGAGAGTTGACTCACTACGGAACAATCATCAAACTAAGAATATATCAGAAATATATACAATAATTACCTGTATTTATCTTTGGCAAGAGTCAGCACTGACAGACTTTCTATGACCAATCAGATCTGATACCATGCTATAGTATAACTGCAGATGTGGTACTTCAAAGTGGGTACTTATCAGTCTGTACAATTTTGTTTTTCTGTTGGATAATATGCAAACACTTTGGTTGAAATTCTGATGTGCCTGTCCTATATGCCGTAGTGGTCTAGCGAGGGCGTAACATACTGATGTTCTCTGTGCAAATCACACAGATTACATAGAGTGGTTAACATGGTTAATGATAATAAATGCAAAGAAGAAGAAGACTGAGTGGGTTAAACCTCTCTGACAGGGCAGGGACGATTACACTCTCTTTATCACCTTGTAATTACAGAAATAGTTTCTGACCTACCTGGAGATGAGAACTCCGTGCAGTTGGATCAAGGATACGACATTCCTCACACATAACTTTACTATGTTCTCTCTTAAGTGCATAGTATGACAAGTCAGTCTGTCCTTATTCTATTCTCTACAATATCGAGACTAGGTTCACAAAGGTGACAGACCTGTTGATATTTACAGTTTGCACAAAAATATTATCTGAGAGAAAAGGTACATTGTTCTCCATTCTCATTGTAAACAACATGTGAAACAAAGTGTATGAATATATGTGAAACATAGCATATGAATATATGTGAAACATATTATCTTATCTTATCTTATCTTAACCACATTTGCCGTGAAGCGTCGTGGGAGAGTTAGTTTCCTATCTTGTGCCAGGTGTGTTGCGCTTGACGTTGTCAGTCCATGCTTTGCAGGGACTCTGAGATGTTATCTATCCATCTTGTTCTTGGCCTGCCTCGTGCTCTGCGCCCTGAGTGTCGATTATTATAGGCATGTGATGGTAGTAAATGTGGTTCCATTCTCATTAGATGGCGAACCACTTGAATCTTTGCTTCTCGATGTACTGTATGCATGGTATAGTACCAACGATGCTTCTGATATTCTCGTTTCTCACTCTATCTCGCCTTGTAACGTTGACAGCTTTTCGTAGACATCTCATTTCACATGTTGTAATCTTTCTTTCTTGTGTCTTAGTCAGGGGCCATGTTTGGCACTGATAGCAGAGAGTTGGAATAAATATGCAGTTTATCAGTTGTCGTTTGACTGCCATGTTAATACTTGGATGTTTTAATAGTGGTGACAGTTGGTATGTCACTACATTTGCCTTCTGGCATCTAGTCTCGATTTCTCTGTCCATCTTTCCATCTGCTGTGAATATACTCCCGAGATATTTGAATTCTGGAGTCTGTTGTATTTTGACATTATTCACGTGTATATTTAGTTGACCTGTTGACCTGCTTATTGTCATGACTTCTGTTTTGGAGGTGTTAATTTTCATGTCATATTTTTCGCATGTGGCTTGCAGGGCATTTATGTGTTGTTGAAGTTTGTGTTCGTTGTTGTAAATTATACTCTGATCATCTGCAAAGAGTAGTTCGTTTATTAAATTGTAGTTGTTATTGAGGTTGTTATCTGTCTTGGTTTCTTGCGTTATCCTGTCTATGTAAATATTGAAAAGTATAGGCAAAGCACACACCCCCTGCCTTACTCCTGATGATAATTCAAATTCATCTGTCAGGCCGTCGCTTTTGAGTATAGCGCTCTAATATTGTCTAATAGTTGGCCCTGAATTCCATATTCACTTAGTATGGTCCATAGTTTGTTTCTGTTTATTCTATCAAAGGCTTTTTCTTGGTCTATGAATGCTAAGTTGAGCTGTTTGTCATATTCTATGGTGTTTTCGCTGAGTTGCCTTAGTGTGAACAGGGCATCAGTGCAACTCTTTCCTTTTCTGAACCCAAATTGAGCGATGTTCAGCTGTGGTTCTATTATAGGTTTGATTCTAGATTCCAAAATTTTAGCATATAGTTTCCCAACATGACTTAATATGAAACATAGCGCATGAATATATGTGAAATGTACCAGGCCGATATTCTGAATTCCAAAAGTGAGAGAGGTTGTGTAAATCTTTTTTTTAAAATAGTGTTGAATCTACAACCCTAACCAGACTGCAAGAATACCAAATCAAATGTGATGTAGCTAGACAAAAGCACTATACTGGTAACAAAAGAAGAATAGCAAACCAAGAAAGAACCGGTGCTGTTAGTTGTCACAATGTGCTGAGAGACATACTGAGGAGATCAGAGCACTTATGGACTAATTGGTTCGATGTGCAATGATGATGATCCGATGACTAAACCTAAACTAAACATGTAAAACATAGTGTATGAATACATGTGAAACACATGACTTTTACTTTCTCATAGAAGTATAATTTCTTATTTCTGTATTAAAAAGCTATCTAAATCAACCAGGTATAAGAATGGACTCCATTCTCAGTCAAAATTCTTTGTGTGATCATCATTATCCTTGTGAGTTTATGTTGCACTTCCTATTCGTCTCGTTTATTCTAGAATAACCACTTATAAACCACTTGGGTATAATTCACTATTTGCTGTTACTGATCCAGTAAAACTTTGGTTTCTTACAACTAATAGTAGCATTTTCTAGTTGGGATATGTCAGTTGATATGTTGTTACTGATCCAGGAAAACTGGGTTTCTCAATAAATATTAGCATTTTCTAGTTGGGATATGTCAGTTGATATGTTGTTACTGATCCAGTCAAACTTGGATTTTCTCCAATAAATAATATTAGCATTTTCTAGTTGGGATATGTCAGTTGATATGTTGTTACTGATCCAGTCAAACTTGGGTTTTCTCCAATAAATAATATTAGCATTTTCTAGTTGGGATATGTCAGTTGATATGTTGTTACTGATCCAGTCAAACTTGGTTTTCAATAAATAATATTAGCATTTTCTAGTTGGGATATGTCAGTTGATATGTTGTTACTGATCCAGTCAAACTTGGTTTTCTCAATAAATAATTAGCATTTTCTAGTTGGGATATGTCAGTTGATATGTTGTTACTGATCCAGTCAAACTTGGATTTTCTCCAATAAATAATATTAGCATTTTCTAGTTGGGATATGTCAGTTGATATGTTGTTATTGATACAGGAAAACTTGGGTTTTCTCTCTCTCTCTCTCCTTGACTAAATGTATAATTGAGATACAAATCAGTATTTGTTGACCTATCAGAACTTGGATCTCTCCTCTGCTTCATGTAGAACTGAGTCACAATTAGGAATGTGTCTTGTCAAGCCACTGATCCACTTAAAGAACTGTTTAACTCTCTCCTCAAACTTGTGTAGAACTGTGGTACAAATCATGTTGTAAATTTATTAATATATGTAATTTGGTAGCTTTAAGAACAAAATATGTAAAAAAACCCTAGAAGCTTGTCCTGTCTGTTAATTGATTCTGTAGCAACATATAAAGATAAGCATATGAAACTGTTGATACAACACCACCACCACCAACTTTCACAGCAATATTCATTACCAATGCACCTCTCATGCGGAAACAAAGTACATAAACCAGAAATGCACATCCAACCAACGCTATATCTTCTAGTTTGTATAGCTTTGCTGGGTCAGAACGGTCTGACCAGATCGGTCACTGCCTCCTAATATTTTCAATAGGAGAAACATTACTTGCCAGACTTTTGTAGACTCTAACCAGATTCTACTTCTGCTGTTGCCAGGTTTGCCAAGCGTCACTCGTCATCTACAACACACGACTGATACAGCATATTATGTTGGATATAAAAAGATATTAACCTGTCATAAAGATGCTATAATTGAGATATTTTATGTGTAGATAACAGACGGTCTCGATAACCTGATGAGACAAAGAGGAAGGGATTTGAAAAGTTTAAAATAATATTTTTACTGAATCAAACAACATTGTACAACTTGAAAGATAGTTCAGACAAAATGATGGGAGGTATATTCATTTTGAAAAAAAAACTTGCTGTGTTCTTCTTCTTCTACTTCTTGCGTTTGCCCGCTATGAATTCAGGTGTAGCCAGGACACCTAGTATGGCGCTTCTAACTGATTTTTGCGTGAAGGCCTGCTTCAGTTTTATTTTATCAGTGTCCGTCATGTATATATCATATAAAATACACAGTAATTTTATATTAGGTAAACATTGAGAAATATTATTTTCGCCTACTTCTTCTTCACATGATAGTGGTCTTATTTTTCAAGAATTTGAGAACATTTTTCAATGAATTAAAATCTTTCAGTATACCTCTTGAGAAGTGAAAATTTAGTTAAGCAAGCATGGTTATGCTATTAAGATATTTGAATAGAAAATGTGACCTTGTAGCAGAACTTGGTTCTACATTCAATACAAGAAACCAACTTGATGTTTACCTGAAATGCTGACAAGAACTAAATCAAGAACAGATAGTATATATAAACAATGCTTGGATCTGCAGGAAGGAAGCAACTTCTAGTGTTATTTAAACCTGGACAATCACTGTATGTTGTAGATCCACAGAGGGGGGCATATGGGTGGGTTATGTGAATAAATCTTGTTTAAAGTGGTAGTTTAGTGGAATATACCGACTGTCAAGGCAAAAAATGGTGATCTATTTTCCTCTGTTTCGGCTGTTGATTGACTATTTTTGCTTGATTTGCCAATGTCCTGGGAAACTGCCCTGCCAGTCTTTCTAGTCCCTCACTAATTCAACCATATCTTCTTATAATTGTTTGAAATTATTTTTTGAGGGTCGCTGTAGTTAAGCCTTTGCCTTGCGTTCCAAAGGTCGTGATTTCAAATCCAGACCATGCCATTCTGTTCACTAGTGCATTTTTTCCAGAGACCCCTAGGATTGTTGCAGAAACTACAGAGTTTGTGCTTTATGCAATGCTTTTGGCAGGCCAAGCCAAATGGGATAATACCTGGTGCAATGAAGTCAATACTTTGGCTTTAGACCTTTTTTTTTTTTAAAACAGATTTGTTTTACAGCTGATTATATGTAGAGAACAGCAGAATCAGTCAAGCGAGATCCAGTCATTGGTATCAGTCATCCACAATCTGATTTCCTTCTTTGATATTAATGTCATTCTACAGTGGATTCCTGGGCACACAAATATCCCAGGAAATGACAAGGCAGACCATCTGGCCAAACAGGGATCATCAAAACCACAAATAGACAAAGCTGTTAGCATACAAAGTATAAAACAGATTCTGAAAAACAACTCCAGAAATGATTGGCTGAACCGATGGGCTATGGGGACGACTGGTCGGGACATGTATGCAGAGATGAATAGACCAAACCCCAAGGACAATATAAATCTACTGCGACGAAAAGATCAAAGCACTATCTTCCAGTTTCCAGAAGATGACATGTTGGACTGAATTACCACCTAAACAGAATAAACCCCACACACCTACCACACTGTAGAAAGTGCATCATTCATGTGAGACAGTACAGCATATCTTGCTTGAATGTCCTGGACTACATAAAGCTAGACAAGAACTCCTCCCACCACACCCATCTGTTCATAATACCCTTTACACTAGTCTTCCACAACTACAGAACACATGCAGATTCTACAAACTGGCATTGGCTTCCCAAGAGTGAAAACCCGCAGCTCTGGTTAGAAGAAGAAGAAGATCACTCTTATTATTTTTCCTAAATATCAACATTTGTAAGTACCACTGAATGCTGTTGTGTTTTTTATGATGAGTTCAGAGATAGTGTACAAATGTATGTAGTAGGGCCATAAATGCTGTTTCATGTTAGAGACTGACTTCATCACAATAATACTACACTGCAAGCTGAACTCACTATGAGTTTATATTTTGTACTGTTACAGCTCAGAAAATGACATGGAAACTCCAGAATAAGACATTTGAATTCTAACCATCCATCTTGAACGGCACTAGGTCTGACAACATCAATCATGTGATAACTCAGTGAAGCATGTTCTATTCAACAAGAAACTAATATCATAATTATAGCCATATGATATAGCATGATTACTTCTGTATGTGCTTGTTAAATTTGTTTCTTGTCTGCAACTTCCACCAGATTTGATGAAATCACAATTTTCACTGTCTAATCTCAATAACATAAATCAAAATTCAGTGCCCAGAGTTCACTACCTTCATCATTTATTTAACCTTGTTGGTTCCTGTTCAATTCTTTTCCAGTAATGTGTTTACCACTCACCAATGAGGATTATTTTGACTGAAGTTTGCCCTCATTATTCATACTGTGGATACCTGGTGAAATGAGCTGAGTTGCCAGGAAATATTTAGTGCAATAATAAATGAGGGGGAACAATTTATACACCTTAAAGAATGCCACTGATAAATCTTAAACATTTTTGCATGCCATCTTGGCAAGTGGGTAGCAATAAGTGTCAGGTGCTCACTATATTAGCTGGCCTACTTTCAGTAAAACCAAAAAAATGAGTTTGGCCGCAGATGTTAATTTTGAGAATATAATATCTGAAAAATGTAAAGTCAAACAACATTGAAGGCAATGAAATCCAGACAACATTGAAGGCAATGAAATCCAGACAACATTGAAGGCAATGAAATACATTCTATTTGTTTATGAAAGTATTAAAGGTAGCTGTTCATTGTAACATTGAGCCAAACTAGCAAATAACAATAAAGGTACTAAGAATGCCCTTAACACTTTCGCTGCCAGCCATTTTTCAACAAAGTCTGGCTCACTGCCACGCTATTTTTCGGCATGATCAGTTAGTTTCAGAGTGACAATTTCAAAAATCGTTAAAAATAAACTAATAAACTTAGGACTTTTAAACTATGGAATAGTGTTCATATATTAATGATCTACTAACCTGTCTATATGTGGAATCTATTCTCTATAATCCACAAGCTATTGTAGTAACTGATATCCCCATACCTATCCACAGTATGATATGCCGTCATTTTCGAGTTGGGTGTCTGTCATCTACTCCTGTACCCCTGGGAATGTCTGCTATCGATCTATAAACATCGTCACGTGAATCACAGTTCAAATTTATATCACATTCAGAGTTCGTTTTAACACTATCACTGGGGAAAAAGAGTCATTTTGGACATCACTATTCATCAGCTACGTCGTCCATTTTGAAAAATTTTTGTTCACTTGCGAAAAATCACACAAAAATCTGACTTATACAGACGTTTATCGCGTGTGTGTTAGATCTGCCATTTTGGAGAGCTCGCCGGAACAATACGGAAGTAGTACGTCCACGGACCCCCGTTTGCAAGCGATACTCCTGTTTAAAAAGACATAGTCGACGGCACATGTCCGCCAACAAAAGGCGGCGGCAACGAAAGGGAGTTAGTACTTCGCCGACTTTTGTCGTCGGTGGCAGCGAAAGTGTTAAGGAATATATAATATGATGGACCAAAGGTATATAAAATATGATGCACTAAAGGTATATAAAATATGATGTACTGAAGGTATATCGCCGAGTTGTTACCGGGGTCCAAATCAGGGTTAAAGAATATAACCACTGTTAGCAGCTACGCATGTCGTAAGAGGCGATTAAGAAGGTTGGACATGGGGCTAGCTACTCCACACCATAAAAAAACACTAGATAGCTACAGAAGCAAAAACCAAGGAAATTCATAGCTCACTACCCGAGGAAGAAGGATCACGTAAGGAAGGCTCATGAACACATGGAGGCGGGAGTTGAAAACGGAATGTAAGGAAATGGGGAGAGAGTGGAGACATCTTGAAAAGATTGGTCTGAAAAGGAGGGCTTGGAAAGCCTTGATTGCTGACCTATGCCTCTCTATGGATCAAGGGTGAAGAAGAAGAACTGAAGGTATATATAATATGATGCACTGAAGGTATATATATATATATAATATGTTGGACTGACGAGGACTATATAATATGATTGATAAAGTTGTGCTTGCAGGATTGTGTAGTGATGATAGTGCTACAGTCAACTAAGCTAGAGCATGACACTGAATGATTACTGATTTACCTATGATAAGATTTTTTTACCTATGCAACAAAGGTTATCTATCTTGTAAGAAACTTTTCTTTAACTCTTTCCATGCAGTTATTTTCTCAATTTTTAACAGTTAATTCAAGGGAGGAAAAAAAGCAATTTAACCAAAAAAGCATAACTTGTCAATAAATAAACATATTTATATATATATATATATATATATATATATATATATATATATATATATATATATATAATATATACTAATTAAATTTTAAGAAAACTGCTCAACCTATTAGAATAACAAGATTTAAAAGTAGTAGAAGTACAATTAGAAAGACTTCTTATAATGGAAGCAACTCTAATGGCGCAGTGTACAGTGAATGGAGTTCAACAGAATTTTGCTATGGTGCAGTGTGCAACGAAAAGCGTGGAAAGAGTTAATATCAAGTAATATTGAAATTGTCTTGGAAGCTGACATACTTCTGTCACATTAAATATGACAGTTATTTAGTGACAATTCTACTCAGATACTACAGTGGATGCAAGGTGAAAGGTCCCACACAACATGTAGATCAAAGAAACAACAGTGGATGAAAGACACCATGTATAAAGCACACAGAAGAACCTGTTCTATAAATTTCTTCTCATCCAGACGATGTGAGGCAAAACAGGATTCAAGAAAAGAATAAAGTGGTTTATGGAGGTAATAATGGAGGTCATGGTTCCTGGAAGACAAGGCAAAGGATGATCAAGATGACTAGCAAAAAGAGCATGAAAGAAACCTTGAACATGATTATGAAGGAGGCAGGAGAATTGGTTAAGATATCCACAAGACTTTCAGGCAGGCTGTGATGTAGCTTGTGACATTCTGCAAAGTACATGTTACAAAAAGAATATTGATACAAGTCTGGTTCTGTAGTGAATATCAACAAACTACTGACAGTACAGCTTTACAGTGGCTAGAAAATGTGAGGGCAGTTTGTGAAAGATGGGTGTGTAGTCTTGACTGTGGGGGATATATATGAAGGCAGTTTGTGAAAGATAGGTGTGTAGTCTATAATGTGGGGGATATATATGAAGACAGTTTGTGAAAGATAGGTGTGTAGTCTTGACTGTGGAGTATATATATGAAGGTAGTTTGTGAAAGATAGGTGTATAGTCTTGACTGTGGGGGATATATATGAAGGTAGTTTGTAAAGGATGGGTGTGTAGTCTTGACTGTGGGGGATATATGTGAAGACTATCAGTGGATGATAATGATTGAAGTTGTTTGTACTGGGTGAATGTTAAATCTGACCATGAAGGCTACCTGTGGACGTTAACTTTCAAACATATCTGTGAAGGTTTGATTGTTGTGGAGGTTGACTTAGAAGTAACTGAAAGACTGCATCCTTATCTCTATCTTTATTAGTTATCAATGCTAGAATAACAGGATATAATGCTAGAAGCAACAGTTGATATAATGCTAGAAGCAACAGTTTGTCAACAATGTCTTAGTCATTTTACGATTTAGCACAAAGATATGTATGTATTGTATCACATAAGCAAGCAAAATGAATAATAAAATGATAAAACTAACAAAAGCATGGAGGAATGCCAGTTCCAAGAAGCTCTTGTAACTTGAGAATTAATGTCATGTTTCACAGGCTGCAGGGAGGAATGCCAGTTCCAAGAAGCTCTTGTAACTTGAGAATTAATGTCATGTTTCACAGGCTGCAGGGAGGAATGCCAGTTCCAAGAAGCTCTTGTAACTTGAGAATTAATGTCATGTTTCACAGGCTGCAGGGAGGAATGCCAGTTCCAAGAAGCTCTTGTAACTTGAAAATTAATGTCATCTTTCACAGGCTGCAGGGAGAAATGCCTATTCCAAGCTCTTGTAATTTGAGAACATCAATGTCCTGTTTCACAGGCTGCAGGGAGGAATGCAAGTTGCAGGTAGCCCCAACAAAATGGTGAGTAAAAGTTTCATTTATTAATATTCCAGGCTACTACTACATTCTGTATGTATCTAATATTGTATTTCTCTCATATAGTTATACATTTTGCCTACTTTCTGCAAACAATTTCTCTATACAGCTATAAACTGGGTAACTTGTTAACTCTCTTCTACAGAACTGTCTGATATCTCTGGCCTCTCTCTCTCTGGCCTCTCTCTCTAAGTTCATTTCAGGATTTCCCTAATGAATCCTTTAATTCTTGAACTTTTTGTCTCCAACTTTAATGCCTGCTTTGTGATTCTTTGATCATTTCTTTTTAGAGTATGCTCAATATATCTCCTTCTCTTTATTATAAGTTGCTTCTAGTGATTGACTAGACATTTCTTCTCAAGGTGTGCCCCACATATCACTATCTTCTCCTTCTTATAACAGTTGTTGCTAGTGGAAATGTTTCTCTGATTTCATCATCTCTCGTGAATTCGTTCAACATATTTAATATGCCATGATGAAAAAGCATCTTTTGAATGTTTATTCTTTGAGGTTGGGGGTATATGCAGGCATTTCATTTACTTCTTTGTTCATCCTGAAAAGAGAATGTTTTAGTTACATTGTTACAAGTTTGTATAGTGAATCTGAAATATATGTCTGTGACTTGACACAGTCTATTTCAGTACGGTGCCTTTAAGTTCGGGTTTGCCTTCCCTTTTTAATTCCTACTTGCTTAACTAGATTGCAGTGATACAGCCTGTTACCAGGGTCCCAACTTAGATATGATGTCTGATCTTGAACAGCTCTGGTTAGCTGAACCTAATGCTGACATCAGTTATTTCATTCATGGAGAAGAGAGCGGTTGATCAGCAATGATACAAGTTTCTCACTATCAAGGACATTGGTTTGAATCCTGGTATCACAATTTGTGATGTTTATTTAATTCTGAATTCAAATAAAAACATCATACATCTGCAGACTGCATGATGATAAAGTGATCTCTACTATTCTAGAATAAACAGAATTTCCCCATGTTTATCTTGTGAGCTAAAATATACTATTATAAAAGTGATATGATGTTCGTGACTGTGATATGCTAATGAGAATAGAGGACAATCATCTACCACTTTATGAATACAAGTCACAATCTAGTCTTACAAATATAACATGGAGATGGAAGTGGTTGGGACATACATTAAGTATGCAGAAGACCAAACACCTAGATGTGGCTTTGAAATAGAATCCAGAAGGCAAGAGAGGTAGGGGACGACCTAGAGATACACAGAGTCAAACTGTAAACAGAGAAAGAGAAGAGGTGGGAGATACCTTGAATGAACTAAGCTGGCTTGCTCAAGACAGATCTGGTTGGAGGAAATTTGTTAATGCCTTATGCTTCTAGAGGGGTTGAGAGAGAAGAAGTCTTAGAACAGGAAGCAGGTGAAAAGGTAGAAATCCTATAACATCATGGTCTAACAATAATCAATGTGATATGCTTGAATCAAGTTGGAAACTTCAGCTACTCATGGCAACAACATCATAGTATTACTTACAACAACTAATACTATATAATTTTCTTAAAGCTACAGAGTGCAGATTTTCTCAGGGATCCTTGCAGTATAATTGAACAGAAAGTTTGCTATCTATAAAAAATAAGGGGAAACCCAACTAATATTCCACTCATTTTTATTCCACTAATGCATTTTTGTGCCATCTACTTACTCAACTTCTTCAAATATGGAAACAAATTCAACTGTTACGTTAACTCTCCTTATACAATATGATCACAAAGCAACATTCAAAAGTGAGAAATACAAACAATTAAACTAAGAAAAATGAATAGAATCAAGTCAATATATTTAGGAAGCCACCATTGGCGCTCAACCAATTTCAATTATCTGAAAGTTTCTTACGTAGTAGCTCCCCTCCCCCAAGTTAAAGAATTTTGTCCAAACCAAAATCTTGGATACACATTTTATCAGGATGACTAGAGAATTGACTACCCCTGGTATTGAACGTCAACTATATGTGAACAAATTCAGCAGCTGACTATTACTGAGATGTGCAGACTATCATAAACTACGACACAAACCAGAACTGCAGAATTACATCAATTCTTTAGTGTTGGGGTACATCAAAGTTTAGTTGCAAGCTATATAACTGCAAGGCGCACATCAATGTCTTTGTTCAAGTTACACAACTGAAGGAGTGTATCACTTATTTATTGCAAGTTCCAAATGTTGTGTTTAAGTCACAAATGTTGTATGCAGATCACAAATGTTGTGTGCAGGTTCCAAATGTTGTGTTTAAGTCACAAATATTGTGTGCAGGTCACAAATGTTGTGTGCAGGTTCCAAATGTTGTGTTTAAGTCACAAATATTGTGTGCAGGTCACAAATGTTGTGTGCAGGTTCCAAATGTTGTGTTTAAGTCACAAATATTGTGTGCAGGTCACAAATATTGTGTGCAGGTCACAAATGAATGTAGATCACAAATGTTGTGTGCAGGTTCCAATTGTTGTGAGGTTCCAAATATTGTGTGCAGGTCATAAATGTTGTGCGCAGGTCATAAATGTTGTGCGCAGGTCATAAATGTTGTGCGCAGGTCACAAATATTGTGTGCAGGTTACAAATGTTGTGTGCAGGTTACAAATATTGCGTGTAAAAGTTCTACAGGACAGAAATGTTATTTAAGCTCTGCAGTTAATAACATTTACTCTTAACCATGCCCAATTGGCAAGTTGAAAACAAATTAAATGTTAATGAGAACATACACTGCGAAAAATATTATATCTACTAAGTGCCTCAAATGTTACTTCTCAACTCTTAGTGGACCAGGGCAAAAATCATGTTTTTACAAGCCATTTGCTTTTAGAATAAAAACGCTCTTTAGTGTGGCTCCTGGTAAAAAGTGCGGAGTTTGGTCCAACAAGGACATAATGCTTGTATTTCAGCAAAATCTGAAGAAGTCCAATTACACAGTTGTCTAGCTGATCCATTTCATTTAGGGGAAAGACATACAATCTGTAGCTACCTTGTAAAGACAAACTCTAAAAATAGTTATTTGTTTTTGATTCAAATCATATTAGTCATCTCATGATGAGATACTATGGTTACTACAAGACCACATTTTCTGTGATGATAGCTTGACCAGTAATGAGGATGTAGCCTTAAGACTTCAGGTATTTTGACACAAAATATGACACGGATTATTGGATCACTTTAAATATGGATAAGATAATGTGTATAGCTTGTGAGATATTGAAACTAAAAGTATGTTTGCCCTTCACCATCTGCTATAAGAGACTGAGCACCTATAAGTGTACCAGAAGTGCCTTAGCTTTTATTCTGTAGGGATCATTTCGGCATTTCTTAATTGTACTTTAATAAAATGTTCAAACTTTATTTATATATCTGTTTCTTCTCATTGCCCACATTAAGAGATCTTTCAATATTCAAATAATTCACTATTATTTGTTTCCCGCCTTCCAATTCTCAATTTCAATCTGGAATTTTCTGCTTCTACATCTTCCGCTGATTCCAACAAACAAATAAACCAAACACACTTACGTCACTTTCCCGCTCATAACTCATCCCCAATTTAAGGTTCAACCTATATATTCTTTTAGTGCTATACTCCCATTATCAAGAAGACCTGGTAGCATGCACTCAGTTTTTATCTTATCTATTTAATGTCACATAAATTTTTTATTTTTAACTTAGCCTGCTTTACTCTGAAGCGGTACATCTTTAATTGTCACAGCCTTAGGTAAGAACTATAAGAAAGTCATTATTTATTACTGAGTAAAGTATACATATGAAAATCAAAATCCCGCCTTTTTTTCATGACCTACCCAAGAATCACGCCACCAAATGTGCACAACACATACCCATGACCTAGCTGGTAATGTTGTAGGTGTGTTGCGCATGCGCTATAAGGTCACTACACAGCAAGTAGCATCAAAGTTGCCCTTTCTTGTCCTAAATCTGTGCACTATGAAGTCCTTAGGGTCAGTCTGCCCTAAATAGCGTTGTGCATTCCTTGTGTTTTTTTCTCTCTGAGTCAGCACTTTCTTCTGTCAATTGAGAAATCACTAGGACTGACACTCCCCAAACAATATTTTTTGCTAGCCAACCTACAAACATAATTGAAGGAAGCCTTAGAGCAGACTTTTGTCTTTTGTCTATATATATATATATATATATATATATATATATATATAATTAAATCTAGCAAACACATATTATAGGACTAACCATAACTTTGGCGCCACACTATGATTGGAAACATCTGTACATCTGCTGCTCTTGTCTGTAGTTCACATCAGAGTTAGGTCCCTTTAGACAGCCATATTGGCAAGAAAGCAAATCTGTAAGCCAGAGGAAACATACAATTTGCAGACAATATTCTTTTCAATATAAACAAATATGTTCATTACCAGCTGCTAGTCTTTCTTAATTCCTGTAGTTAAATCAAATGACTTGAGAAGCCCTGTACAGATTAGCAACTAACAAAATTGTATGAATTAACTCTTTCCACGCTTTAAGCCGCACACTGCGCCACGGCGGAAGTCCGTTGCACGCTTTAAGCTGCACACTGCGCCATAGAGTTGCTTCCCTTAGAAGAAGTCTTTCTAGTTTTACTTCTACTATTTTACTTCTACGACTTTTTAACCTTGTTATTCTATTGGGTTGTCCAGTTTTCTTCAATTTAGTATATAATAATATATATATGTTTATTTATTGATGAGTAGTTGGGATCGTAATTTAAAAAAAAAAATTTTTTACTTCCCTTGAATTAACTGCTTAAAAATTGAGGAAATAAATGGGCGTGGAAAGAGTTAAGCAAACAAAATGACAAATCAAATATTTTGGAAACAAAGGTTTTTTAAACTGCTGTATAGCATTGTGGTTAGAGGGATCACTAGAGGTTAATTAAGGGAAGGTGGGGTGGGGGGAGGAAAAGGAATCGCTTGGTCATATTTATCAGTTATTTATTTGATAATCTATGGCAGGAAAAATTGCTAATTTTGTCTCATCATTTTTCATTTTGTTTTCACTGAAAAATAGTGCATTTATCAGTCATTTGCATTGTTTTCTAGTGAAAACTACATATTTATTTATCAGTCATTTTTAGCTTTGTTTTCACTGAAAAATTGGGCATTTATCAATTTGTTAATTTTTTTATATGTATATATGATAGGTCTGCATATACCAATGGGTCTGTATCATGATGAGAAGTAAGGCTGTGGTTTCCTGTTGATATGCATTGTAGGGTCGGTGCAGAGCATACAGGACAACTGCTTCCAGTATGAGGATAGAGGCTGTTTGTGCTGCTCTCTAGCGGCTCTCAGGGATTCTGTTTACCATTGTTGTATCGGACTCTCTGTTGATGCTTCAAAAGATCCAGAATGGCAGATAGCCGTATGAGTGGAAGTCATCAATAGAGGTTTTTCAGTCTACAGATGCTCATGTGGATCTACTGTCCTGGACCTACTGGGGTTCGCGACAATGAGAAAGCAGACAGGCTTCCATTGACAGCATCAATTGTCAGGAAGTTAATGATGGAATAAGAGGGATGTTCTTCTGTCTCTTGGCAACCTCCTGTTGGATGAGGACACTAAAAATTATGTTAAATCTATCCAATGATTAAATGTGTTTGATATTATTTGTACAAGTAGAACTGGATGACTAAGGGGTAGGGAGAGGAGTATGTTTAACCAGCGAGTCCCCAGGATCTATCGTTATGCATCCCCTTCAACATCTGTTGCGGGAGTCTGAGCACCTATGGGTGTTCTCGTAGTGCTATTAAACCAGATTTCTTTTTAAAAAGCAAAAAGGGGTAGAGAAAATCTGCTGTATATTGATCATGTCCCACTTGACACATAAGACTTCCACAAGAGATTTCCATTGTTGCCACCTTTCTATAACCAATCATTAATCCAAGAATAACAAAGCTATGCAGTTTTTTTTTTTAAATCATATTTTGTGATTACTAAAAACCATATCGGTCAACAAAAGATTGTTTATTCTGACCAGCAGCTGATAGCTATAATTTCTTTTTTTTTTACCAAATGGTGAACAAATCTTTCACAAATAAAAATTGAATGGACAAAGAAATAACTTTTAAAATGTTGGATTGGATAAATCAGTTATCATTTTTATTTAACTTAGTTGAAAGAGAACTACCCAAAGATCAAGATGGAAGTGAAAAGACAGATGATAAAAGTATTTTCCTACCAACACTTTGTTACCAGTGCCAAACTTGGTCTCTTACAGCAACACACCACAGAAGCTCAACATGTGTGAAATGAAATGCTTGAGGAAGGCAGTGGGAGTCACCAGGAAAGACAGACTACGAAATGAGGACATCAGAAGCAGAGTGGGTATAACTTCATGCACCGAATACATCAAAAGACAACAAATGCAGTGGTTTGGACATCTAATGAGAATGAAATACAACCAACCACCAATAACAGCATACAATAAAAGAGAACGGGTACTAGAGCTAAGGAAGACCAAGAAAAGATGTATAGATAATATCAAGACCACACTACATAAACACGGATATAACACAACAAGGGCGACTCATCTGGCCCTAGAACGCAAATTAAAGCTCCCATCCCTACGCTTAACGGCAAAAGTGGACAGCCAACTACATCTGCCACCTGGGAATAGACAATAGATAGATAGAAAGAGAACTATGGTATATCACTTTCACTGACAAACTGGTTTATTAGCACTGGTTACTTCAGGAAGTACATCAGACTTTAGAAGTTAACAAAATAAGATCAAGTAACATGTTTTGGTTATGGTCAAAATAATAATAATGAGAAAACATGTTTACAAAAGCAACCAAAGTGTCAAAAGCTCAAGTCAGACAAGTACACATCTCAATTAAGTGTGAATCAGTTTTCTCCCAAGCTTCTTACTTGCTGACAGGACTGTTCCCCCGCTATTCAGATTCCAATGCATGCTACCAGGTATATGTGAACTCCTCATCGTATGCCAGTCTGAGCATATTTTACTTTCTATGCATGCAAGCATTCATTCATTCTGGCCTTGACTGGCTGATTCACATTCCCAGACATCTAGACAAGAAAGAGAAACCATGTTCACACCCACACATATATATCTATATAAATAATGCCTAATGTGTGCGTGTCTACATCTACACACACACACATACACTGATTCGTATATACATTAGAGATAACAATGACAGATTTATATAATACAAGTAGTATTAGACTTTATAGCAGACACAGCATTAGTGTTTATATTGCATTCATTTCAAACTATATCATAAAGACAGTTACTAACAACAATAATACATTTGTATCTGTCAATTGAATTCTCTTTTCATAACACAAATATTTCATAGATATAGGTTTAGAGTTTTATTTCTTTGTGTTGAATACTTTCTTTTTTCCAATCCTGTTTTACCTCACAGCATTAGAATAAAAAGAAATTTCTAGAACTTGCTATTGTGTGCGCCTCATAAACAGTGTCTTTCGTTGCCTCTGTTATCTCTGAGGTCCACCTTTTGTTTTACTTGGCCTGGCATTTTGCTTTGTATCCATTGTATAGGAGTAACATTGTTCTTTGAGGTGCTGTTAGTAACCTGTCTGTTGGTAATCTGCTTATGTTGCCGAACCATTTAATTTGTTGTTTCTTGATGAAGTTCAGTACTGATGCTGTACCCGCTTTTTCCTGATGTCTTCATTTCTCATCTGGTCCCTTCTTGTTACTTTTGATTAAATCAAAGACTTCTTTCAGTTGATGATGTTGAAAATTTAGTGTTATGTCTTACCTAATGTTAATGTCATTTAATTTCATGTCGATAACATTTTGGAAACCACAAAAAAAAACATTAATACACACACATACATGTGCATTATCAAAAGTACACAGCATTGTTTACGCCTGGATAAGCAATAATATTCAAATTTGTAAAAGAATGCATTGATTATTATTTTAGAATTTGTTTTATGATATCAAGGGTTTCAACAGCAGAACAAATACTAAAACAGAAGTCATATCAGGTGCCGTCAAGATGGTTGCTGAATTTGGAACCCTTGGAATTAATATGTGATATTCCAAAGTTTTCATTATTTTTTAAATGGTAACTGGATAAAATCAACGTGTGTTCACATGCATTAGGAGCTGTATGGCTGAGGACCTATTCAGCCTTTAACAAGACTTCTGGTCGTGCTATGGAGAAGCGTGCACTGGCGCCGGAACCCACCATAACAAAAACACAGCATTCAGCGGTATCAACAGATGTGAATACAGCTAAAGATATGAATGTATATAGATTGGCTGGCATGGCTACTATATCAGAGTGAGTTGCAATGGACCAAAATAATGCATTGAGAGTCTTTCTGAACAGAAGTTTCAGATTTGTGCATTCCAGTCACTAACAAGGTTGAGTGTTGATATTGGTACAGCTGAAAAAAATGACATACCAAATATGCAAAAATATTGATTAATCAATATAAAAATGACTTGGACCGCTGCTGGATTTGTTGATGTGTTGATCGGAGCACCTATGGACATGTCCAGAGTGCTATGATGATAGTCCTCATATATATGTTAACTGACATGAAAAAACAAGAAAAATACTGTTCATCTACCTCTGAAGTAGGAGTAAGACTTGTCTGAATGGTGAGGGACACTGATAAGCCTTCACACAAAAATCAGTCAGAGGTGCAATACTTGTCAAAGTGAACAGTTGTGTTTCTGGCTAGCTTATTCTTTGCTAATTCAGTTAACTAGCTATCCTATTACAGCTGCATTCACTGCTTGGCAGAATGTCACATACACAAACTAAACAGAAGTAAATAACATAACACACACACACTAAACAGAAGTAAATGATACAAACACACACACTAAACTGAGGTAAATAACACACACACATACACACAAACTAAACAGAAGTAAATGACACACACACACAAACTAAACAGAAGTAAATAACACACACACACAAACTAAACAGAAGTAAATGACACACACACACACATAAACTAAACAGAAGTAAATGACACACACACAAACTAAACAGAAGTAAATGACACACACACAAACTAAACAGAAGTAAATGACACAAAATAAACAGAAGTAAATGACACAAACTAAACAGAAGTAAATGACACAAACTAACTAACTAAACAGAAGTAAATGACACAAACTAAACAGAAGTAAATAACATAACACACACACAAACTAAACAGAAGTAAATGGCACACACACAAACTAAACAGAAGTAAATAACAAACACATAAACTAAATAGGTAAATTACACACATACAAACACACAGGCTAAACAGAAGTAAATAATATATACACACAAAAATTAAACAGAAGTAAAATAACACACACATATACACACAAACTAATGAGAAGTAAAAAAACGCACACACACTAAACAGAAAAACTAAATATACATACAAACTAACGAGAAATAAAATAACACAAACTAATAAGAAGTAAATAACACGCACAAACTAAACAGAAAAACAAAATATACATACAAACTAAACATAAGTAAAGAATATACATATACAAACTAATGAAACATATACAGTTTATGATCAGATGTTATAATTAACCCTTTAGCTGCTAAGGACGTATATATACGTTTTCCAATTCACTTCTAAAGACGCATTAACACATCTGTTATTATCTCTCCTCTGTGGGCTAAAGATGTGTTAACATGTTATACACTGCCACTGTCACTGCTATAGGCATACATTCACATTTGTGACCTAGAAACAAAGAGTAGATATTTTAAGCTCAGCCTTCGGAAAGTATGTAGCAGCGAAAGGGTTACCACAGTAAAGTGAACAGAAAAAATTCTTCATTCAAAAAACAAATTCATTAAAGTATAAAACAACTAACGTACAAAATGGAACAAAACAAAGCACAAAAAAAACCTACGAAATGAATAAGCATTTTGTCAATTTTTAAAGAAATCATAAATTTAGCAAAATTCAAGAAACGCACAAACAAAATCGATCATAATGTGCGTCAAATATATTTCTATAAATTCTCAACAAAACATATAAATCAACACACATAAACAAATACTGAGCGATCCCTATCAAATTTGCAAGCTCTCTAGTATAAAGAAACAATAAAAGCTTCAATAGAGAATGTACTAAATGTAGCTTGTACTCGATCCAAATCTGATACAGTATACAGTCTCTGAAAACTAGAAGAAGAAGAACTGAGCTTGTAAACATAGAGATCACTGAACCCTCACGCGTCTCTCCCGCTACCATAGCTACATTTCTGTGTCCTTCGTTTTGTCCTGGCTCTCTTGTGCTCTCAGCTTCCTCCCCAACCACCCACTTGGCTTCTCTGTTGCAATAACTGCCCCTCTTTGCAGTGTATAAAAAGCATGAAGCACAAGCCTCCAGTCCCAAAAAGTTAAGGAGACGCATCAAGAACATGGTGTGTGTTGTCAAGGATAAGCAGATTGGTGTTCGCCACACCACGCTGATGTGACATATATTTATTATCGTACTACACACAACAGCGTGTGCTAATATGCTAATTCTATATTCGTGGACAGTTTGTGACTTTGTTAAGACTGTGTATTTAAATGTATTCTGTGCGTTCATTTAAACTGAACAATAATTTATAATCGTGAAACCCATGTTTAGAAATGTCGGTAGTTTGGACTCGGTTATAAGCATTAATCACGAAAAATAATTACTTACACGAATAAAACACATTCATAGTCATATAATTAATTACTATTTCCTTGTTGTGGATGTTTAATTTTCCCACATATGCGTATACAAAGATATATATATATATAAATGCAAACATTGACAAGATGGCGTCGCTATACGCCATGCAGAACGCAGGGACGCTATGAAACTAGAGTCCATTTTACAGCACCGTTTCATAGTAATTTTGACAATTCTCGAAAAGCTACATATTCAAAAAGAGAAAACGAAACATCTAGACAATCAGCCTCATTAACGAATTCATGTGATAAAGGTAAGCAGATGACAATTTTCTTCTTTTCACTAAAGATAAGCTGATGTTTGAAATACAGAAGAAGTGAATAAAGGCCAAGTCAATGGTAAAGATTTCAAGATGGCGGACAAGACAAGCATGCCGTCTTTAACTGCATTGTGCCGGCTGCTGGCAGGGAGTCAGTTTCACTGAAATACGCTGCATGTGTGCGAAGATATTATGTGTTTAATAAATAGGCATGTGTAAAGAAATTGAAAACAAGTTGTTAGTGTCAGTTTATATAACAGATACTTTATCTCGGATAATGTTACTTGATATGTGACCTTTCATGCAATTATTTGAGAAAAAAAGCAGGTTAATATTCTCCCACCCGCTCCGTCTGCTTGAAATATAGAACCTGCCACAGGCTAGCTTGTACATGGCAGCCTGCTTCTGCTAATTCTGTGTGTTATTTATTTTATCTGCTGCCTTCACATGCGTGTAAATTGTAGCTAGATGAAACTAGAGCCCTGTTTCAATGGCATGAAGTTGACTCATATAGACGTTGTTAACATGGAGGGGGTGTACACATGCAGTATATGGGTATGTCAAAGCTGAATACATAATGTAGGTCAAGGTACAGAAGAGAGGAGTGTGCCCAGACAAAACTCTGGTGAAGGACAGGGCATACAAATATTCCCCCTAAAAAATATGTATACTTGAATACAAAAGTAAATTTAACAGGTATAAAATAGAATAAAATATAACATGAATGCAAGGCTAAAGACACCAAAATTTACCGCTCGATTGTCATACTTTCATACACATTTAATAGATAATTATATTTTTTATATCCTTGTTTGTAATGCATTCTTTCTTTCTTTTTTTTTGGGTTGTCATACTTTTACCCGGTTGTTGCCTTGCACTGTTCTAGTGGCTTGGGTGATAGGTATTTTTTGTTGTTGACAGAATTCTGCTTTTCTGAAAAGATATACATCTTTTTCATGGTTTACCTCTCGCCTTCTTTCCTGATTTTCTGTTGTAGAAGACTGTATACAGTAAGAGTTTGGTTGCATTCTTAATAAATAGAAAAGCCATTTCATTCTTTGTTGCTCAATGTAATTGAAGCAAGGTTTTGTCCCAGCTTTCTCTCTTATGCTGATGTTGGTGACTGTCTTTTCTGATGGTGGTAACTTTTCATAGGTATCGCATTTCACATGTATCTTTCTTATTATACATCTGTAATAAATAGTCTGTAGTCTGAGTTGATAACATATACTTTTCAATTCTCTTTATCACAGCATTGTATCGTCCTAGTGTTAATAACCTATATAGATTTTCTTTCCTCTTCCTCTCTTACTGTCAAAACGTACTGTGTACATGTCTTCCTCTCTTACTGTCAAAATGTACTGTGTACATTTGTTATCTCTTCCTCTATTACTGTCAAAACGTGCTGTGTACATTTCTTCCCCTCTTACTGTAAAAACATACTGTGTACATTTCTTCCTCTCTTACTGTCAAAACGTACTGTGTACATTTCTTCCTCTCTTATTGTCAAAACGTACTGTGTACATTTCTTCCTCTCTTACTGTCAAAATGTACTGTGTACATTTCTTCCTCTCGTACTGTCAAAACTTACTGTATATGTTTCTTTCTCTCTTACTGTATACATTTTCTCACTCTTCCCCTCTTACTGTCAAAGCTTACTGTGTAATTTCATCCCTCTTTCCCTCTATATGTCAAAACTTACTGTGTACAATTTCAATATTTATAATCTCCCTCCTTCACTCCTCTGAGCTAACATACTGGCTGACAGTATTCTTTAAGATGATGAGAGTCAGTATACTGCTTAATTCCATATACATAGTAATATACATGTGAAACTGTCTTTATCAAGTGTAAAATGTAGCAGTAAAATGTAATGAAGATGTGCGCTACTTTTCTCTCATGACAGTTCTCCTCTCTCATGACAGTTCTCCTAAATACCTCTCTATCATTTGTGAAGATGTCCTACATCTAACGCATCCATTTGCAATACTTCTATCACATACTGTATCCATCTTCTCCTTGGCCGTTTCCTCTTTCCTGGTATAAACATTTCCATGAATGCCTTATTCAAGCTTTTATGACAATTATCAAAATATTTCACTTTCTGTTCTGTCTTTTGTCAATAGTCAACCATCTTCAATATTTAATTTGTTTAAATTATGGATTTATTTACTCTTTTCTGAATCCATGGTATTTTAAGGATCTTCTATAGCAAATGGTGTTGGACACAACAAGGTTAGGAACCCCAGGTTTAAACAGATATGTTATTTGTGATATGTTTAATCTATATATTGAATCTAATTTTATGTTATTTGCGATATGTTTAATCTATATACTGAATCTAATTTTTTTATGTTATTTGCGATATGTTTAATCTATATACTGAATCTAATTTTTTAATGTTATTTGCGATATGTTTAATCTATATATTGAATCTAATTTTATATGTTATTTGCGATATGTTTAATCTATATATTGAATCTAATTTTTTAATGTTATTTGCGATATGTTTAATCTATATACTAAATCTAATTTTATATGTTATTCATGATAGATTTAAACCAATTTTATATGTTGTTATACTTGATATACTTACTGCAGTTTTATATGTTATTCCCGCTAAATTTAATCTAGTTTTATATGTTATTCTCGCTAGATTTAATAGTTTTATATGTTATTCTCGCTAGATTTAATATAGTTTTATGTTATTCTCGCTAGATATAATCCAGTTTTATATGTTATTCTCGCTAGATTTAATCTAGTTTTATATGTTATTCTCGCTAGATTTAATAATTTTATGTTTTCCCTATATTTAATCTAGTTTTATATGTTATTCTCGCTATATTTAATCTAGTTTTATATATTATTCTCGCTATATTTAATCTAGTTTTATATATTATTCTCGCTATATTTAATCTAGTTTTATATATTATTCTCGCTATATTTAATCTAGTTTTATATGTCATTCTCATTATATTTAATCTAATTTTATATGTCATTCTCGCTATATTTAATCTAGTTTTATATATTATTCTCGCTATATTTAAACCACCTGTGTATGGCCATATTAGCAAAGGTTCTGTCATTTATCATCAGTTTATTTTTAAAATACTTATGTCTGGTTTCTCAGTGACTTCCCACTTGAACAAATTCTTGTCCCACTGACCTCAAAACCAAATAGGACAGAACAAACAAGAGAAAATGATCATTTATCAAGGAGAAAAATTAAATATGTGTCACGAATGTGGCACATTAACACTGAATGTGTAAACAAAATGGCTGCCATTAACCCGTGCTGTTGTGCAATACAAATGCAACGATGATGCTACGGTGAGGAGGGTGACAGGGGCATGCCGCTAGACCATGTGTTCCAAACTTGTGAAAGGGAATCTAGTATCTTTCTGCTGAATTTATTATTAGTGTATAGAGTATGTGTTTCTCGCACTACAATTTTCTTGCTGTGCGTACAAAAAGGTGACATCCACTGCTATGTGAAGTAGGTCATTATAAGAATGTCAAATATTGCGTCACCCTCACTACGTTGTGCAGCTGGTGATAAATGCCGCATCGATCCAACAGAGATGTGCAAGGGAAATGTAGGGCTGGCTCAGATACGTCTATATGCACTGATAGAGCTATTTCTTCTTTGAAAGACATGATCTTAAATGACATGATCTTCAAGTTCCCATGCCTGTCTGTGTTGTTACCACCATGAACAACCACAGACAAATATTACAATACACAATATTATCAGAATGAGTTTGATCAACTCTTTAAAAAATGCTCTTGTAACATAAAAATTTACCACTGCTTACACTGGTTTACTAAGTACATTTGCTGCTGGCTATGTGTATATACAGTGTAGCACAGTGGCTAGGGTACTTGCTTTATAGATGGAAGGTTTTGGGTTCAATTCCCAGTTGAAGTAGATTTCTTTTTACTGCAAACAGCTCTCAAGTACTCAACCTCAAGTACTCATCCTCAATCGGCTACCAGAGAATCACTGAGAAGTAGATGTGGTTATTGTGATGTTCACTACATCACCCAGTGTGTGCTGTTAGTCAAAGAAAAATACAGACTTAATATTGTATTCTCAAATATACTAGATGGTATGAAAACAGGTTCTCTACACGTGTATATATAACTGTCTTGTATATTTTTGGGTTGGACCACTATGAGCATATTATTTGACTTTATGAAGATATGGTTCACTGTGTGTATATATACATCTTGCTGCAAGGTTACAAATTGTGGGAGTTTTTTCTGTAATGCTATCTTCTCATTCTGTCTGGTCACATCTCTGGACCTGCTGTATTCATTGCAGAAATACAGATTATCATCAACAGTCTTCTTCTTCAAACTCTCCATATTAACTACTTGTTAACCATTCTTTGTGGTTTGTAGGTGATCTGAGCCTAAGTGTGATTATACATTCTGCCAGTTATGCGCCTACAAGTAGGCCAGCACATCCTATTTCTGCTACACTTTTTATTTACTAGGGTAGCTTCCTAGGCCCCTACATCAGTCGCCTCTTTCGACATGCCTTGTAGGTTGCAGTGTTACTATTCTTTGCTCCCCTTGCTGGCCCCAACAACACACAGGCAATTATCAACAGTAAAGATAAAATATCTGAATGGAAATTGGTAAATTAAAAATATAAGAAAACATAAGAAAACAATGCAGTTTTAAAGTGAAGAACATGTTTGAAACTACAGTGACTATCAATGATATAGATTAGCTATTGGTTACCGAACTGATGTCATAGCACGTCAAGCACATCCACAGGTGCTAGATCTTCCCCTGTACATGTACAAGTGTATGCATACTAATGATTTCCATGGCCTGCTTGTTAAACACACTTATCATTATGTCTAATGATGTGGAAGATCAACTGAAAGTACAGAGCAAAATGTAATTCAGCAACATAATTACAAGGAAATGTATAGAAAAACTGGAAAATATTGCACTATATATAGGCACTAGCATACACAAACTTGGTTTCAAAATCAATTTTTATAACACTGTCAAAGAAATCAAAGTCTATCAAATATGAAAAATATCATCATAGCACTCCGGACATATCCACAGGTGCTCTGATCCCTGCCTCGACAAATTCAGCAGCCCAATCGCCAGTTTGATTTTGCCTATTTGGTATGTCGTTCTTTTCAAGCTGTACCAACATCGACACCCATCTATCTTGTAATCTGGTCAGCCCATGAAATTCACAAGCCAACCTAACAGGTCATTTATTACCCCAGACTTTGGCATGCTGGGTAACAAAAATGAAGGTGATTTCTCTTATCCAAGTTCATGCCAGTACCTTCACCAAGCATCATCTCCCAAATCTTGTATTAACTTGACAAATCATACTCAAGGATTCACTGAATAGTCAATATAGTGAGCGAGTCACATGATGACATTTTTATGAGAGTATTATCATTAGAACATGAAAAAAATTAAAATCAGAACAAGGTGCTTTGTTACCAGAAGAGGAATAAACAATACAATATATACACTAGCATCTACATATAACTAAAAGATTTGAATTTTTGCTTTACCGATAACAAAAAACAATCTTCCAATACGGTTAAAGTTTAGATATGAAGAAAGGATCAAATAGTTTAGTCAGTTACACATATACAACATAAAATACCCATATCTAATCGATGCTGGAGGTGATTCCTAACCTAGAGCACTCTCCAACAGAAAACTGTCAGGTTCCCAGGACTGGGCTATAGACTTCTTATATAAAGAAGAACTGTAGACTGTGAAGACCATCAAAAGCTAGCAAGAGCATGACAGAACAAAATGTAAACTAAACTCGGATGTGCTGGACAGAAATAAGTGCAGTTCTACTGTAAACATGCAGCAAAATGTACTCAAGTTCAATGACTCAAATGACAACAAGTGGTTTATAAGTAGTTATAAATGGCCCTTTCCATCTTTACTGATTGTTAATTGGCAAGTGTACAACTTCTGAGTTTGCACTTGTCTCTCTTGCCTTCAAGCTCACCCCTACGTCTCTCTTCAAAATATTCTGCACTTTTGTGTAATGTTGTTTTTCACATAACTCGGTCATCAGCTAGTTTTTCTCATTTGTTGGGACCAATAGAAAAGCTCTTCATTGAGGCCTTACAGACATTCTTATATTTGAGCAGTGGTCTGCCTTGGAGCCTCTTCCCTTCTGGAAGTTCACAAAACAACACCTATTGGAGCATGTGGATATTTTCCATTCTTCACACGTGTCTTAGCCATCTTAGTCTTCTACTGCTGAGTATTCCCATGATTAATGGCAATTTAGCATGTTACAGTACTTCAGAGTTGGTTATCTTGTGGTACCATCTGGTGTTCATAATCTTGCTAAGACATCAAAGGTGAAAGATGTACAATCTCCTCTCATGTCTTGATAAGGCTGTCCATGTTTCTGAGCCATATAGTAAAGAGCTAATTACACAGGACAGATAGATTTGAATAATTTTTTGCAATGTTAATTTTCTGCTGTCTCACGCTTTCTTTGATAGTTTGTAAAATTGAGGAGCCACAATACCTATTCGTGTGTTGATTTCTTCGTAAAGAGAAAGGCTGGCAGTGACTATGGACCCATGATAGCAACATTTTAAAACTGGTTTTGAAAAGTTTGAGAATTCATAGAAATATACTTGATTTTAAAAAAACCTGTGAAGGCCTACATCCTTAGTAATTAGGAATATTTCTTAATAACCACTTTTTGCTATTATAGTAATAAAATATTATTACATTTGTACTAGATTATTTAGTACATTTATTAAATCACTGAGAATGTAGAGAAAGACAAATCAGAAACAATTACAGGATTCTAGGAGACAAAACAGAAGAGATTAAAGGGTCTAAAGCTGAAGAATGACTTCAATGCATTAGGTTTTACTCCATATGCTTAGTCCATCTCCGCAGAACTGGCATGAAACCTGCCGAGAGTATTACACGAAGCATAAACTCCGTAGCTCCAGCAACAATCCTAGGGGTCTCTGGAAAAAATGCACATATGAACAGAACAGTGCGGATTCAAACCCATGACCTTCAGAATGCAAGACAAGGGCTTAACCATTTAGCTACATCCTACAGAAGAGTTTACAGGATTCTACAGGAGACAGGACAGAAGAGAACACAGGATTCTGAGTGGTTCTGAAGAACACAACAAATGCATGAATCAAATCATTTCATTTAACAACCACAGAATCTGGTCAATACAAAACAATGTAAGAAAATTGACTACATTTTAAATCTCCAAAATTTAAATCCTGGTATACTTCAATAGCAAAACTGAATTTGAAATACATTGTACAAGCAGAAGTAGATATTTGAGGGGCAGAATGTGTGTTTCACCAGCGAGCCATGAGAACTATCAGTATACATACTCTTTGTCATCTATGTGCTATGATATCAATTCACTAACCAATAACCAACCTTCAGCTCAATGCCATACAGTATTGTTATCTGTGTGTGTATGTTAGTTGTTGCTTTGTTTCAGACAAAGTATTTCATTTATCTGAACTTGGGGGAAGTAAAATCTTCCCGACATCATCCAACACTTGACATCAAATATAGTGGGGGTAAATAGTTTTATGATGGTGTGTACACAATTGGCACTCTGAAGTATATTCAAATTGGAATGTAAAAGTTACCCTCTGATCTATCCTTGTAAGGTGGTTGATGTTGGGGTTTGAGTTGGTCATGTGTCCATAAACCTCTCAATGCTCACATAGCCTCATATGTTCAGCCAAATTTCAATTTCTGTTATTAGAATGTGTTTGACTGTGCAGAGTGTTGTTACTGAGAATAGTTGTTCTTGTCTCAATCATGTCTTTGCTAACTTGTCTGTTTTATCATTTCCAGGAGTATTTGAACATCCAGAGATCCACTGCATAGTTATTTTGATATCAGGAAACATAGTACACTGATACATGATACATAGGGTCAGCTGGGAAAGTTACACCATGTTCTAGAGTTTGAAGTGCAGACATGAAGTCTGTAAAGGTAATTATGTTTTGGGACTTTGATGAAAAGATAGGACAAAGCTGCTTCCTGTACATACATTTCAGCTTCATAGTTGGAGCATACACACACACACACCCTCCTCCCTTCAGGCATTAAATAGATCTGAAGATCTGTTCGGATACTGGATGTAGACTGTAACCTGCTTTAACCCTTTGAACCCTGGCCACCTGTATCTCAAAAGCCATTTCCCTGAGCTCATGAGCAAAAACAGCCACATTTCAGAGTTATATTAAAAACATGATAATTTAGCACACCTAAGTGCTATATAATTTGTTATCGAATTACCCCATCAGCACCGTTATTCTGCTTATTATCTATATAGCTAATTTAGTATTTCATGTTCATGTATGTTTTCTTGATAAAGACCTATGGTCAAAACGTCAAGTGTTGTCATTTTTCATATTTAATCATTTATTTTTCCTTGCTTAAGTTATACTGTAATATACCTGTCTTTATCTATATCACCCATATTTTTACTGTATTGATTAAGATTTCCTTCCAAAATGCCTTCAATACAACTATACATTTTTCAAATATATCCACATTTGTGTTCTTATCTGAATTTGTTCTGTCATCTTGTCTCAATTGATTTCTCTTACACGCTGGATCTCTTATTGAATTTATCTACAATACAGAATTTCTACCAATATATAAACTGATGGCAAACATAACAAGTGATAAATGTCTAGTCTGACTCTGTAACTAAATCTGGCTACATTGATTGATCAGAACACATTTGATCTTTACAATGTTAATAAACAATACACAAGTGTACTAATTGGTTTCTTCCCCAACAAGTAGATGTCTTTGTCTACCTCTAAAGGCCTGATAACTTCAAAATGCTAGAATTACTTTCGTTCAAACAATATTTAGTTAAGCATTTTGCATTTTGGGTACATTTATAAAACAGATTATTATATTGATCTATACATCTTATTTTTATAATGCAGCTGTACATAATCTGAGACCACAAGATAAAACAAGTTTGGAGACACCCCCAACACACAGACATGTATAAATAACAGAAAATAGTAATACAGTTCTCCCCACAACTAACACACACAACCCATCCCACATTTTCTTATGTTATAATGTTTATTACTGGGTTTCTTAATGGCTAAACCACTAGGAGTGCAGCTGTGCAACCTGCTAGAGCAGTGCTGTACTTTATATTTGTAAAGATGTCATGCGCGTCTACACATCAAGACTGTTGGCCTGTGATCAGTATCAGACCATGGTGTTTCTAGGTCGCAGAAATAGTTAGCACACATTACACACTGTCTGCTGACCTTTCCCGACCTGGTAACCTGGTTTCCCAGTGCAGCTGCGCATGCGCTTCAAGGACAATCCATTGGCTGCGCTTAACTAGAAAGCGCGGCCAGATTCAAACCACGAGGTGGGATAAAATGACATGCCGACATGCTTGAACGCATGGGGTCTGTGTTGACTGGTCTGGTCTGTCTTAACCTCAGACCACACCTTCTCTCACCTGCTGATAGTCTGTAGCATCAGGTCTTACTTTCAGATAGGATAAAATAATAAACCTCAAAAATGTTTCCCTCAATTTCCTGCACCACAGCTCAGATGTGCATGAAATCTTCTTTTCTTTACTAGCAAGGGCTTGTGAATACAAGGTCACAGTTGGCTGCATAGAACAAAGAGTAGAGAACTTTGGGCTTGAAACTTGACTACATAATGCTTGACTGTGCAGGGCTTTATACTGCTTGCTACTTGTCTCCTGTAAGAAAGCACAACTTTCCCTTACTCAGTTTTCATAGATTCAGTTCTGACATTTATAACAAAGACAATTTCCCCCCAGACAGGCACTGAGATGATCCACACTGGTGGTTAATGTTACATCATGAGATGGTGCTTAACCATTGTTTCCCACTTTCACAATGAAAGTCAACACTCTAGAAGTATATATACAGCATGCTTGTTTACTGCTTCAGTTGAACTTACTATATTTCAATACATATTTAACAAAACTTAATATAGCATAACATCACTATTCTCATCACACTCAGCAGAGAACTTTGACATTTTAATAGTGAAGTTCTCTTATATATAATAACTAGCATGTTTTTCCATACCATGTGGTATATATGAGATTACTGTCTATGGCCTGTATTTTTTTTACTTTCATCAATTGCAACTGATGGTTGATGTATGGTTAACATTGAAGGCTACCTTTACATCCAAGTATTTTACTGATACCCAGTTGAGGTTAGGTCAATCTGAGAAACATTTATGGTCAGACAAATTCATCTACAGCTGGGTCAGACAAATCCTTCTACAGCTGGATCAGACAAATCATTGTACAGCTGGACGAGACAAAGCCTTCTACAGCTGGGTGAGACAAAGCCGTCTACAGCTGGGTCAGAAAAATCCTTCTAAAGCTGGATGAGACAAATCCCTCTACAACTGGATTTTTACTATACTATGAAGTTCTACTATACTAAGATGGGCTCTCTATGAAGTTCTACTATACTAAGATGGGCTCTCTATGAAGTTCTACTATACTTAGATGGGCTCTCTATGAAGTTCTACTATACTAAGATGGGCTCTCTATGAAGTTCTACTATACTAAGATGGGTTCTCTATGAAGTTCTACTATACTAAGATGGGCTCTCTATGAAGTTCTACTATACTAAGATGGGCTCTCTATGAAGTTCTACTATACTTAAATGAGCTCTCTATGAAGCTCTACTATAATGTGTACATACAACTAAAGAAACAAGATAATGTGCACAATCAATTTAAGAAATTCATGTTTAATATAAACATGTAATCACAAAGTACTGTAGTTTTACAAATTACAAAAACAATGACAAAATACAGCAACGTTTCGATCAACAAGGCCTTTACATGTCAGCGACTTAAGGTTATTCCCAAAAGCTTTACTTCTAACTTTCACCCATCTGCAGGACCATTATACCCTAGGGAGCAGCGCATGTTACAACAGTTAGAAGCTAAGTGTGGTCTACAGCGTATGCGTTGTATTGCTGCTAATCATACACATCTTCTGTCTGACTTAGACTCCTCCCAGTCCCAACTTCTTCAGCGTCTACGACTTCTCACTTCTAACAATATGCTCCTTAACTCCCTTATTCATTTCATTATCCATGTTCTTAACAGACAACTGTATGAATTTCTTTGCACCCATCACGAACAGAAACTTAACCTTCTTCGCCCTGTACCTTTTACCACTTCTTCCAATTGTCCACTACGGTCTTCTCCCACACAGGTGGTTTGCATTCCTCCAGACTTTCCATTATCCGACAACGAGAGATCTGTTTTAAGTAAGGGTCTTAACTTTGTTCCTCTCCGACCCACCATTGACCTCTACTCAACTCTTCAAGATGTGAATCGTTTTCATCATGGCTTACGATTGAAATTTCACTTTCAGAACCAGGTTGACACTGACCAATGTCCTGACACAAGTATGTTTTCTAAGTTTTCTACTTGTAAACATGACTGGACACCCAAACCTGGTGCCTCTAACGCTCTTGATCTCTACATCAAGAATACTATACATGATATTGGACTGCTCCATCCCAAACGCCTATGGCAGTCTAACATGTCACCGTCGGAGTTTCGTGCTCTATCACGCCTCCGTCGACGTGATGACATTGTTATCAAACCCGCCGACAAAGGCGGAGCTATAGTCGTCTGGAGCAAAGATCTTTACCTTCAGGAAGGTCAGAATCAACTGCGTGACACTCAGTTTTATAAAACCAGCCCTACTGATGTCACTCTGTCCAATAATAATAAGGTTTGTGAGTCATTAAGAATTTAATTACCACGAACGACCTTCCTACTAGTGCATCATCACTCTGTGTGATCGATAGCTGTTTGGGTAAACCCGTCTTTCATATGCTCCCCAAAATTCTTAAACTCCACAATTCCGGTAGGCCTATCGTTTCTGCTTGCTCTTGCCCTACGGAACACATCTCCGAATTCCTTTGATAGTATCTTTAATCCCATAGTCATCACACTCCAGTCATTTTTGAAGGATACGAACCACGCTTTGTCTGTCTTTTCTTCCGTTGAGTTGCTATCGCTCTTCCTCCTTGATGTGTGCTCATTGTACACTTCTATACCTCATCCTGACGGCCTTAAAGCTCTCCAGTTCTTTCTCAATAGGAGAACTAATCCACTTGTGTCAACTTCTGCTCTCCTTCGTCTTGTGGAACTAGTTCTCACTCTTAACTCCGTTCAGTTTAATGACCAATTCTTTGAGCAGATCAGTAGGGTTGCCATGGGTACTAAAATGGGACCTAGTTATGCTTGTCTATTCATGGGTTATCTTGAACACCTAGTATGGACTACATATGATGGCCCCTTCCGTCTGTCTATCACAGATACATTGATGACTGTATTGGCATTACTGATATGCCTGAAGCCGATTTGTCACGCTTCATTAATTTCATTAATGTTTTCAACCCTTCTATTCGTTTTACTTCTCACATCTCCACTACTTGTGTCAACTTTCTTGACATTACTATCTCCATACGCCTATCCACTATCACTCCATTTTACAAGCCTACTAATGCACATAGTTTTCTCCTTTATACTTCTTCCCATCCCGGGCTTGTCGTGACTCTTTGCCATTCTCGCATCTCTTGCGCCTTCGTCGCCTTTGTAGCGAGGACGATAATTTTCTTGAGAGAGCTCGCGAGATGCTTGATTTCTTTCGCAGGCGCCTATACCCGGAGAGGGTGCTTGTCTGGGCTATGCATCGAGTTCAGAAAATCACTCGCCAGCAGGCCCTCACCAGTCTGCATAGGACCACTAACTCTGACAGAGTAAAACTTATCTTAACTTTCCACCCCCATAGTTCACTGGTGAAAAATGTTTTATTCCGTCATCTGTCTATCCTTAAGTCAGATCCTGAGACCCGTTCTGTCTTCCCCAACTATCCTTTGGTGGCTTACAGACGGGACAGAAATCTTAAGGATATGTTGGTACACAGTCGCCTTAAGTTCAATATCCAGACTCATTTTGGCACTGTTCAGTGTGGCCGTCGGCGGTGCAACACGTGTGGTTATGTGATACAGATGCGTACTGTATCTTTTCCTTTAGCCACGTTTGTTATTGACGATGGTTTCACATGCGAGTTCCGTAATCTTATCTATGCCATTATCTGTAAGCGGTGTAACAAGGTTTATATCGGCGAGACAGGCAAGAGGCTCAGTGACCGATTCGCCCAACACTTGCGCGACATACGCCAATGCTCTGTGACCCCTGTAGCCACCCATTTCAATGATACTGGCCATTTAGGAGCTCAAGATGTCCAGGTCACAGCCATCCGATCATGTTCCTCGGATGATCGCAGTCGATTTGCTCTGGAGAATCGGTTGATTTTTTGTATGGTACCTTGCGACCATGTGGACTCAACGTATTACATTCCTATGCTTCTTAGTACTTTCTCTTCCCATGCCTTGTAATCTATATGGGTATATGTTGCATGTATTCAAGTTATATATTTACTAGATTTTTCATTGTTTCTCTTCCGTTCTATTTCTAGTTTTTATGTGTGTTTTTGTGTTACATTTATTTCATTATTCGTTTTTATTCCCAGATTTTCATTAGAAACCTTTGTTTTTGGTCGTCCATTTGTTTTTTAAATTTGTCACTCCTGTTGTTCGTTTGCTTGATAAAGGCCTTGTTGGTCTAAACGTTGCTGTATTTTGTTATTGTTTTTGTAATTTGTAAAACTACAGTACTTTTTGATTACGTGATTTGCCAATCAAATAGTTTTACTGCAGTCTCATCTATTTTGTGAATGTTTAATATACACAATTGTACAATTGGAAAAAAATATTTCCATAGCTACAAACATGTGTTATTCATTGGTAGAGTTCCTGCATAGTCATGATACAGTTGAATTGCTGCCTATACCCATGGTACATTTAGGCTCCTACCTACTAATGCTACATTTGAGCTTCTGCCTATATACATCCTATTTGATTACCATCCTTGTTGCTGCTTTATCTTTCTATTCTATCATTAGTCTACATGGTTATTTTCATTTTTTTTTCTTCACTTTCCTTGGTAGATTTCTGCTAGACATAAGATGTACCAAACACATTTAATGATTTTTTCCTACCATCCTTATTACCAATGATAAAGCATTAAAATAAACTTTCATCTATTTAAGTATAATTCTGTTATGTTTCACAGAGAACCACTAGAATGGATAAACTATTCGGCTATAAACTATGCTTGCAACATATCAAGTCAAATTTTCACAGCTGATTGCTGACATTACTCACTCACCAACCACCAATCATTTGATTTCCGGTAGGTGATTGTTCAGCTTTGTTATTTCATTGTTTCTATGTTATACTTCTCAATGCATGTCGTCCTGGGTCACACTTTAAAGGATGGTCACAGATACACAAAAGTGGTCATAGATTGTTGTCTTTCAAGTGATGGCATGGTCAGTGACTGCAGTAATCTGTTACTGGTGAAGAATACAAGGCGAACAATAAAATTAAAGATCATGTGAAAATGTTTCTGAAGCTTTGAAAACTTAGAAAGTATGTTTAAAGATGTCTATCTTTAAATCATGCTTGTATGTAGACTCACAACAATAACAAAGCCTGCGAGGATGGTCAGACATGTATAGCCGGTCAGACATGTATAACCAGCAATTTATGAGAACTATCAGCATGCATACCCTGACCATCTGCTGACAGTGACTGAGCTCATCCATGAATCTTCCTAGAGTACCCTGATGTGGGCTTATTTGACTAACAATAACAGGAAACAATCAAGACATTATCTTGAGCATTAGATTTGAAGAGAAAGTCATATACATATATTATATCAACAGATAGAGAAGAAGACTGTTGTAAAACTATGTACAAGTATTGATTGATTGGAAAAATCATCATTGCACTTCAGTGAAATAATCATGCGTACTTAGATATCTTTCTTAAACAGGAGATTAACCGCCTGTCCAGCATGTTCGTGCGCGTTGGACGACGGTATGACAAGCCCTCTGTGAGTGCGGGTTCAATTCCGCGGGCTGGCAGAAAAAGCCACAGGTTCTCCAGATTTACGGTGTTCCTGGCACCTAACCGAAGGGTTACAATGTCCAAGGCACCTAGCCGAAGAGCTGAAAGCCCAAGTGCTTCTGGATCGGAAAAAAAACAGGAGATCTCAGCGCCAGTGCATGAACTATGTAGCACCACCAAGTGTCCCCGATGTAATTTTGAAGATGGAAAGCATTGCTAATGAAGTTTATTCATAATAATGAATTTTGCCCAAGCAGCAGATTTGCTGTCTACTTTTATCTATTTTCAACTTCCAAGGGTTCTTTTATACGCTCAATTTGAACATGTAACATACACTTCATCGTCCATCTTCAATAGAAGTAGTAACTCGATCTTACCTACATTGTAATAAGGAATCTCTGGAAAAATATCCTGATCGCTTCATGCGAGGAACGAAACAAATAGTTTAGAGCAAACGAACACCTTACCTTGACACCCAATCTAATTATGAAAGTGAAGGATAATACAGGAAGGATGATGTGCTTGTGTAAATTATATGGACAGTACTTGAATTCAAATGATATATTTGAATGAAAGATAGATGGGAAACACTGGAGATTTGAGGAAATAATTTCATGGTCTCATCTCGGTGAAGGGAATCTCCCAACTGTACCTTTTCAGGATGACAGACAAAATACTTGTGCGGCACATGCAGCTTTGAGAACCAAGCATCTACAGATGTAAGTTAACACCTTTGCTGTCAGTCAGAGAGAGGCACTCATTTATTCAGATAATGAGAAACTGTTGTCAAAGAAGGATGTTATTTCTCAATCATATGGATGTGAAAGGCAAGGTAAAACCATTACATTACTCTCGCAAGAACAATCATGGATCAAAATAACACATATATTATGAACAATGTAGCATGGGGCTCTATAGGATTGTCTCCTCATTTGGTAGGAGCGATCATGTACTACAGGTAAGACCTGATCATCATCACCTGGCTAGTGTTAGCAGCAGCATTAAGACTGAATACAGTTAAAGATAGAATATCTGGAAGTGAGAACAATGGCCACATCTGGTGTGTGCGAAGATGACTGTAGAGTCCAATCCTAGAACACAATCCCCTACCACAGGTGGGGCATACATGATCAAGGTTAGACATGTGCATGTTGTGTGTTCTGTCTTTTCGCACAGCTCGTTTTCTTTGTGCCTCAACGACACGATGATTCTCAGCTATACAGGTTCCTCTCATGTTGTTACAATGCCACATTTAGTGATCTTGCACAAGGGATTCCCAGCATGTGGTGTCTATATCGAAGCATTTCAGAGACACTTTAAAAGTGTCTTTGAAGCGGTTTTTGTCGACCAGCAGAACGAACGTCTGCCCCTTCAAGTTCGCCATACATCAACTGTTTGGGGATGCATTTGTCAGGCATCTGAGTAATAATGGATTCAGAAAGACCAGAAAAGTAGAAGGGATTCTAGGAGAATATCATGTTATTGAAATTGATGTAAAATATGTTTGAACTGATGTAAAACATGTAGATATTCATGTTAAATAGATTTATGAAAAAATAATAAGAAGCTCATAGGAGAGACACTGATAAATTCTACAATGAGCTCCAGATGACTATACAACACTGCAAAAAGTACGAGATGATAGGAAACATTGAAGACTTTAATACTAAACATTTGCTGCAGACAAGTGAAAGGGTGATCAGTTATCAGAGGACTATCATTATAGCACTCCGGACATGTCCATAGGTGCTCCGATCTCAGCAAATCCAGCAGAGTCCATCGGCCCAACACACCAGTCCAATGTTGATTAATCAGTCTCTTTGCATATTTGGTATGCCATTCTTTACGGGCTGCACCAATCTTGACATCCATCTATCTCAATCTGGTCAGCGAGTGGGACTCGTAACCCTGAAACTCTTCTGTTCGAAAAGACTCTCGCAGTGCGTTAAGAATGTCATTTCGCCCATTGCAGCCCCTCGGATACTGTGGCCATACCAGCCAATCTGTCAGCTCGTTCATTACCCCTGACTCCTGCATGTCCAGGGACAAAAATGAAGGTTATTTCTTTGATCCCAGTCTGTACCAGTACCTCCACCCAGTTCTGTCTCACCATTCCTGTTTCAACTTTACGAATCATGAAAGAGTGATATGAGTGGTCTCTGTGACTTAGCTGTTGCCTTTCATCCCAAAAGTCATGAGTTCGAAGCCATTTTGTTCATGAGTGCATTTTTTAAGAAGATCCCTAGGATTGTTGCCGGAGCTACGGAGTTCATGCTTTGTGCAATACTTTCAGCAGGTGACGTGCCATTTCTGCGGAGAGGAACCTGGCCATATGTGAAGACCTGTTTCAATAAACTCAATCCTTCATCTTTAAACTCATATAGACTATCAGATATGGATTGGGTGATAGTAATGAGAGGTGACATCCTTATAGAATGGGCAAGAACACATGATATGATCACAAAAAAACCATTTTGTTTTAAACAACATCGGGTGCCGCAGGAAGTGGAGAAGTTCAGGAGGCAATACCTATAATCAAATAGACTATATTTTGGTCCCCAAAAGATGTAAAAAAAAAGTTAGAATTTTGTTAAAACAAGACCTGGTACAGACTGCAATAGTGACTAAATTAGGACCATCTAAATAAAGCTAAGAAAGTAAAGAAAGTGTCATATAATCTAAAAACTAGATTTAGCCATACTTACATCAGACAAAGAAATGAAGGAAAGATATAGTTTGTTAGTTGAGAATAATAATAACACATATAGCAAAAATACATAGTTTGGACAAACAGTGGGAGATGCTAAATGAATCAATATATCAAACAAGGGTGGCTGATAGTGATGTTGAGAAAACTTTGCACTAGTGACAATGTGCAATTGAAATGTTGGGATTCGAGGCCAGCTTCGCCAACAATTCTCAGTGTGCACATGGTATGTAGTTAGACTACAAGAGACCCTGATCCTTTACTTGGGGATCTCAGTTACAAGTAACTCTAAAGTCATAGTAAGAATTGCTTCAATGGTGAGGGACACTGGTGATAAGGGAAACAAGCCTCCACGCAAAAATTACTATGCCTGAAAACATTATTTACTGTTCTGTTTCTTAGTATATGTTGAGACTACATACTCTACAGTCATAGATTGTATTGATTGAAAACATGATTTCAAACAACACAATCTATGACAATATCATGACTGTAAAACATGATTAACTGCTCAGTTTTAGTTTTAGATGTTTGAAAACAGAATACATATTTTTAAAGAGAAAAAGCTAAAAATGTGTTTAACATCGGGAAGGAGTGGGAGGGAGGGTGTGTGGAAAAACACTCCCTTGAAATGAATTAATTTTGTTCATCATATGCATGCACAGTGAGACTTACACATGCGCAGTGAGACTTACACACATATACAATACACATGCGCATCACATGTATATATATTCAAAAACTAATGCATGTGCCCATGCGCGGATAAAACAGTAGCCAGTCAATAGCCAGAAGTTTGAATTTTGAAGTTGTGAACCCTGACTAAGCAGTGGATTTTTTGCTGTCTCTATCTGGTTCACTTCTGACTTATCTTGAGGTATTAATCACTCAAATGTGTGGAATTTATCAGACAGTCTAGACACAAGTGTCTACATTCATAAAGGACATGTTTGGGACAGAATGAAGAAACTCCTAGTGATGTTTGTGTGTGTGTCTCTATTAACAACAGAAGGTAAAAGGGACAAAACTCTGCATAGATTTGTGAGGAAACAACACATGTTCTTTCTTTAAGCATAAGCACTTCACCCTCCCTCGCCGCCCCACAAACTCAGCGCGACCTGATTTTGTCGCAGTGTGCAGCTGCGCATGCATCATGCACCAAAGAGTATGGAGGTGAATATAGAAAAAGCCGGCAGGCAATCCGCCGAGGTATTGCTATTGCGCGATCTGTTTGAATATATAAAAGTATCACACACACACACACACACACACACACTAGCTTTATATGGCCTAGATATTCATATGAAGTAAAGGAGGGAACAATAGACAACACATATCATGTTTTCATTGTTCATATTCACTAGCAGCCTTGCTGCCTAATTTGTGATGTTTAAACATATTTCCATATGGATATCAATGTGAAGTGTAACCAAATATGAATACCTGACTGAAGAATTACAAACATAGTTAGTTTAGTTAGAATGTTATCTATAACCTGTTCTGGATGTGTTGTTATCTGGTTACAACAGCTGATCTGTCTTTAACTCCACATGATTCCAACAGACAAGGATGCCAGCTAAAAGTGTGCCATGGATACAACATCATCATATGCTGGTTTCTACATTGTCAATTTCAGGAAATTACTTGACAGTGAATTTGCTGTGAATTCAAACAAATGTAAGTTTGTTATTTTTTAATTATTTTTTTCAATATCAAACATACACTAGTGTAGAGAGAGAGAGACAAGAGTGAGAGTGTGAGAGGTAGGTTGAAAGGGCAGTCAAGTCGTTAGTATGTTTGCTGCATAATATTCAAAAGAGGGAAGGTGTTCATTCCATCTCAGACACTCTCCAGTTTATACAACTGAAAATAATAGCTCATTCACTTGAGTTAGGGTTGAGAAAAGTTAGTAAGAAATAGAAGTTGTCAACTTGCAATTAAATGCAACGACCTAGTGTTGCGAGGTCTGTAACACTCCACACACATTAATCACTTAAAACTATACTTTTACCTCAACATATTCCCAAGGTGATGTATACACTGGACAGTGCATTCATTTACACAAAGGGAGTATACACTGGGCAATACATATATTTACACAAGGAGAGTATACACTGGACACATGCATTTACACAAGCAGAGTATATACTGGTCAATGCATACATTTACACAAGGAGAGTATACACTGGACGCATGCATACATTTACACAAGGTCATGTATACACTGGACGCATGCATACATTTACACAAGGTCATGTATACACTGGACGCATGCATACATTTACACAAGGTCATGTATACACTGGACACTATAAATGATCCTAGTCTAGTGTTGCAAACTGCACACATGTCAGTTCTATTGTTAGTATTTTATTTCTAGTGCAAGCTGGTGGTGACTCACAAGAGTTAGTTCTATGCCCAACTTCCAATATCAGGCTTGCTCCATATCAGATATGACTAATCGCAGACCATGTTAGTTCACTTAACAATACCAGTTCAGCAGCATAGTAATTTGGGAATTGACTAACTACACAGCCAACATTTTGACTAGCTACTAGGCTAATGGCTTTCTAGCTACTTGATTAATGACTTTACTAGGTGCTACGGTAATTATTTAACCAGCTACTCTGCCAACAAATTAACTAGCTACTTGGCTAACACATTTTATTCACAACACGATGAACAAATTGATGCATGATGTGACTAACATTTGGAATTTCCACTCTGTTAACCATCCAGCCAACAATTTTAAAAGCTACTTTACTATCTAGAAGTAACTCAAAATCAAATAAAAACTGGCTGATGTTACAAATAAGAAAATGTATTTTGGACATATAAAATGACATGTAGGTTTGGAGAAGACCAGTATGGAAGGAGGCATCCTGGCAAAGAGGAAGACAATGTAGATGATGGATTCAGGATGTGACTGGAGATTTGAACATGATTGCAGCAGAGGCGTAACTGGCCTATGAGAGAGAGAGAGAAATTCTGAAGGGCTGTTAGAGTAGCAAAGTTCTGCTCAGGGCACACTATTAGAAAAACTTGGCTACAAATATGTTTCATTACAAAATTAATGTCACTAGCATCATGGCTAGCAATGTTTCATGACAAAGTTAATAATGTCACTAGCTACATGGCTAGCAATGTTTCATGACAAAGTTAATAATGTCACTAGTATCATGGCTAGCAATGATTCATTACAAAGTTAATAATGTCACTAGCATCATGGCTAGCAATGTTTCATGACAAAGTTAATAATGTCACTAGCTACATGGCTAATAATGGTACATTACAAAGTTAATAATTTAATTCACCAAATGGCTAACAATTCAACTAGGGACTTTTTGATGTATGTGCAATAATGCCTTCAAAACCACAACTTCTAAGCATGTCATTAGATTTTGTTTGCTAATTAATGATCACATTCCCTCATAATTCACTAGCATTTATTCTGACACTAACAAGCTAAGAAGAAGTCAACTGTCTCACTCACTTGACATTTATACAACAGAACTTAGTTACCTGTGAGAACTAGTCTAAAATTACATGTGTGAAATAAGCAAAGCTCTAACACAGCATCAACTTTCTTTGTTCAGAGGAAATCACAGCCCATTTATTTTAAGATCAAAAGCTTTATATAACCTGCTTCCCCCTCTCCTTATACCCAGTTTTATTTACACCTTTGATTCTTGTATTTCCCACACCATCATTAAGTTACCCACCAGGGTTTTCATTGTTATATTTCTCAAGTAGATTGTTGTGAGACTTGTAGTGTGAAGATTTTGAAGGACCTGCTTTTATGTCTTGTGTTATGAGGTGTTGTATGAAAGTGAAAATGTCCTGTAGCTTGAGCAGACTGTAGGGTATGAAGTGTTAGCCACTTTACATTTCTAGAAGCAAAGTGCTAATCTATCCCACAAGAAGTGTTCTATAGATTGTTTTATTATCAGTTATGTATGAAGTGGGAGCCCAACTACCATTAGCAGCTGTAGATAGCAATCACAATCATATTAATGCTGACATAGAATTTTATAATGCTGCAGGTTCTAATCATGAACATGCTATAAATCAACTTTATTCAACCTTCAGATAGACCAATAGGTGCTCAGTATCTTTCAGTCAATAGTAAACAATTTCTCTAGATAACTGTTTATACTAACTTCTTGACTGTCTCTTTCAGATACATTTTTCTACTCCGACAATGGTTAATTCCCAATGTCTACTAATTATTCCTGTGACTCATTGCTTTTACAGATTTCTTCACTGCCCCTTTTACATGCCTCTTCCATATTTGTATTCTCTTGCTTGTAGCTCTGCCCTATAGTTTGTTGAGAGTTCATCATTAACAATTGAATATTCTATTTTGAGGTTAGCATGTATATCCATGTTCCTCCTTTACTGACTGCTTTCTCTGAAGATCCTTCAGTGAAATATGATTCCACTGTTAAAGAAAGCCACTCTCCAAGCCTACAATTTCTTGGGACAGTGTTAAGATTTGCAAAACCACTCAGAGGAAGGTTTTGTAATTTTCCTCACTTAAGTCAGATATGAGAGACACAATGAATTAAGTGTGTCAGAACAAAGCTTTAATATGAGGAACAGCACACTGTCCAGTAATGAGAACAGAATTCTTGGTGGGGAATGCAAATGTAACAGCTGTGATGTGTGATCATGAGTAATAAACAAATATTATCAACAAGATGTCTGTTGTATTCTTATCCCAATAAAACAAACTGACAGTGTTTGGGAGTTAAACTAACAACATCACAGATGTTATATTCTTATTTACAATCTATTTTTAATTTTTTTTTTCACAATATAATCTTCAACAAAAAAATGAGGTTGTTTTATTGTGTCAAGGTTTACAATCAGACTATGATATCTCCCCCTTTTTTTGTTTTTGACAAATCTGTTTTCAGCTCATTTTTGGGGGCTGGGTCTGATTTCCTCTTCAATCACTATTCACTTATCCAGACTGCAGGTATACATCATATCACCAGTCACCAATTAAAGGTGGAGCAGTCTTGGTTAGCTCTGACTTCAGCCATCTCATTCATTGTGTTTTAGGTCCCACTGTACAACCCATCTAGCTACAGTTTGATGAGACAATTGAATACTCTTGAAATGGAAGACATAAGTTCAGATTTATCTTTATGATCATTGAACAGATTCGCCCGAGTGGTTACGGGCCCAAATTTGGGGTGTAAAGAATAGAACCACTGTTACTTGCCACACATGTTGCAAGAGCGACTAAGGAGGTTTAGCTGAAATCGGATGCACATGTCCTAAACATGTAAAGTCTATGCGTTTAGGGGCCTACCAAACCAATGTGCAACGTATACACGTTCTTGGCAAAGATCAAGCATATCACAAAGAGTGATTAAAATTGGTCATAAAGAATGAACGCGAAGAAGAAGAAGATTGAACAGATTATCAGCTGCAATAACCACTGCTTCTCCCCTATCACTGAAAGGTTTCTTTCTTTTAGTTAATGCATGACATATATTTTAACAAGTTAGTGTCACATTACCTGATTACTTAATAATCTTTATATACACAATGTCACAATATTAATTTGGATTTAAGTCTCATTTTGTGCCTTCTCAGTTCAGAATTCACAGTATATTCACTATTAACACAGCTGTTATGATCAGTGAAGAAATGTTGTTCTATATTACTTTTTCTTACTAACAGATACACTACCATTACATTACATTCATATGTATTGAACATCATAGGTTTGCCTTTGTATTCAATAAAACAATACTGATCCTCACATTCCTAGTTCCACTGTCATTTAGCCATATTTTTAAATGGCGCATGATACTAATTATTAAATATTGCATACCTTTCGTTGCTACTACAGATTGACTTACAATATCAATTTAGAAGATTAAATAAAATCACTGATAAATAAAGAACATACAGTCCCTACTCTGAATTTAAACTGAAAGCCTCACTCATTGAAGCTAAAATGATGTGTTCGTGGCTGGTCTCTCAAATAATCAGCTCATATGTGTTGTTTGTTTGAAGGAATGGAGTTAAGAGATGAAACTGAAAGGTTCTTTAGCAAAAAAAAGCAAATCATGATGTTAGGGACAGTAGAATGATTACAATAGAAAACAAGATTGTTAAAGTGGGAAGAGTGCAAAAAGCAAATGCTGCAACCTACCAACTAGCCCCATTGTTAAGGCACCCAAACATTTCACTGACAGCTAAGCAACAGATGATCAACAGCATTTTCATCCCTACTTATTGTTACCAGAGCCAAACATGGACAATGAGCAAAGCGCAGTCACAAAAAATAACTGCATGTGAAATACGCTGTTTGCGAGAAAAGTTACCAACAACACCAGAAATGACAGAGTCACCAACATCAGCATAAGAAAGAAAATTTGTACAGAACCTTGCTTGAATTACATTGAGAAACAAAGAATGAAGTGGTTTGGCCACTTAATAAGAATGCATCCAAACTCTACAGTATACAGTCTTCTATAACAGAACATCAGGGAAGAAGGCGAGAGGAAGACCACGAAAAGATGGTTAGATGGCATAGCAGAATCCTGTCAAAGAGCAAAAATAACAATCACCCAAGCCACCAGAACAGCGCAAGACAAAAACAGAAAACCACGACACTGGGTAACAACCGGGTAGCAGTGTGACGACAAAAGGAGAAGAAGAATGAATGAGCTCTGAACTAATGTTATTTATCACTCCCTAAAGAATATTCTCAAATGTCTGCTAATTCTGTCAACACCATAAATGTTAGTGGAAATGGATACAATCTAGAAAGTGGGAAGTTGAAAGTTCAGGATCATTAGTAAAAATAAATGTTTACTTGTAAAACATGTCACCAACACAATTTTGTGATGTAGTAGGAAATTTGAGGCATCATGGGAAGTAACTCAGACAATACAACAAATCTATCAAATTGTAGCATTTACTGCCCATAGACACAAGCTAGGATATTACTAATTTATTATTATATTCTACGTTACTGTCCATATACAAGACACAAGCTGGAATATTACTAATTTATTATTATATTCTACGTTACCTGTCCATAGACAAGACACAAGCTGGAATATTACTAATTTATTATTAAATTCTACGTTACTGTCCATATACAAGACACAAGCTGGAATATTACTAATTTATTATTATATTCTACGTTACCTGTCCATAGACAAGACACAAGCTGGGATATTACTAATTTATTATTAAATTCTACATTACCTGTCCATAGACAAGACACAAGCTGGAATATTACTAATTTATTATTAAATTCTACGTTACTGTCCATATACAAGACACAAGCTGGAATATTACTAATTTATTATTATATTCTACGTTACCTGTCCATAGACAAGACACACGCTGGAATATTACTAATTTATTATTATATTCTAAGGGATTGTCCCCAGACAAGACACAAGCTAGAATATTACTAATTTATTATTATATTCTACGTTACTGTCTATATACAAGACACAAGCTAGAATATTACTAATTTATTATTATATTCTACAATACTGTCTATACACAAGACACAAGCTGAGATATTACTAATTTATTATTATATTCTACGTTACTGTCCATATATTCAACACAAAACTGACATTGCAGGCGAAGATTCAAATATATCGAGCCTGTGTGATTAGTTCTTTACTATATGGCTCAGAAAACATGGACAGCCTACTCAAGACACGAGAGGAGACTTACATCTTTCACCTTCGATGTCTCCCCCATGATTATGAACATCAGGTGGTACGACAAGATAACCAACTCTGAAGTATTGCAACGTGCAAACCTGCCTTCCATCATGGGCATGCTCAGCAGTAGACGACTAAGATGGTTGGGGCATGTGAGAGGAATGGAAACTTATCGCATACCAAAACAAATGTTGTTCTGTAAACTTTTGGAGGAAGAGGCACCAGGGCAGACCATTGCTCAGATATAAAGATGTCTGCAAAGCCTCAATGAAAAACTTTTCTATAGGTCCCAGCACATGGGAAGGACTAGCTGATGACAGAGTTATGTGGAAAGCCAAATTACGAAAGGGCCAGAGTCTTTTGAGAAGAGACTTATGTATGAGCTGAACGACAAGAGAGAAAGCGAAAACTCAGAAGTTGTCACAGTAAAACACTTGCCAATTGACGCCTGTAAAGACAAAAAGGCCAATATATATATACTGTCCATAGACAAGACACAAGCTGGAATATTACTAATTTATTATTATATTCTACGTTACCTGTCCATAGACAAGACACAAGCTGGGATATTACTAATTTATTATTAAATTCTACATTACCTGTCCATAGACAAGACACAAGCTGGAATATTACTAATTTATTATTATATTCTACGTTACCTGTCCATAGACAAGACACAAGCTGGGATATTACTAATTTATTATTAAATTCTAAGGGATTGTCCCCAGACAAGACACAAGCTAGAATATTACTAATTTATTATTATATTCTACGTTACTGTCTATATACAAGACACAAGCTAGAATATTACTAATTTATTATTATATTCTACAATACTGTCTATACACAAGACACAAGCTGAGATATTACTAATTTATTATTATATTCTACGTTACTGTCCATATATTCAACACAAAACTGACATTGCAGACGAAGATTCAAATATATCGAGCCTGTGTGATTAGTTCTTTACTATATGGCTCAGAAAACATGGACAGCCTACTCAAGACACGAGAGGAGACTTACATCTTTCACCTTCGATGTCTCCGCATGATTATGAACATCAGGTGGTACGACAAGATAACCAACTCTGAAGTATTGCAACGTGCAAACCTGCCTTCCATCATGGGCATGCTCAGCAGTAGACGACTAAGATGGTTGGGGCATGTGAGAGGAATGGAAACTTATCGCATACCAAAACAAATGTTGTTCTGTAAACTTTTGGAGGAAGAGGCACCAGGGCAGACCATTGCTCAGATATAAAGATGTCTGCAAAGCCTCAATGAAAAACTTTTCTATAGGTCCCAGCACATGGGAAGGACTAGCTGATGACAGAGTTATGTGGAAAGCCAAATTACGAAAGGGCGCAGAGTCTTTGAGAAGAGACTTATGTATGAGCTGAACGACAAGAGAGAAAGCGAAAACTCAGAAGTTGTCACAGTAAAACACTTGCCAATTGACCGCCTGTAAAGACAAAAAAGGCCATATATATATATACTGTCCATAGACAAGACACAAGCTGGAATATTACTAATTTATTATTATATTCTACGTTACCTGTCCATAGACAAGACACAAGCTGGGATATTACTAATTTATTATTAAATTCTACATTACCTGTCCATAGACAAGACACAAGCTGGAATATTACTAATTTATTATTATATTCTACGTTACCTGTCCATAGACAAGACACAAGCTGGGATATTACTAATTTATTATTAAATTCTACATTACCTGTCCATAGACAAGACACAAGCTGGAATATTACTAATTTATTATTATATTCTATGTTACCTGTCCATAGACAAGACACAAGCTGGAATATTACTAATTTATTATTATTCTCTACAAGAAATACTATACTATCTGTGACATACATTTAAAAGAACTTGGATATACTGAATCCAATCTAATTGCAACATTCTACTCAATTACCAATACAAACAATAATTGTGTAAGTACATACTGTGTTCTGAAGCATTGTTGTGGTCAGCATACATTGTTTGTACTTAAGTTGAGGGCCTCTCTACTAATGACTTGAGAGCTGATGAAGATCACTTCAGAGATGTGAGAAACTTTCACTCCAGAGATGTGACTATCAAATCTGTAGGAGTTCACATAGCTTAGTTAGTAATAATTCATATGAAAGCTATTGTTACTTAATATATTTGAAATATTTGTTTTCCTCACATACAGGAATCTCTATCCAAGTGCTTCTCTCTTCTCTTATCATTTATTTCCAACCCCAGCAAACATATCCACATTTATTAAAACATGAAATAATTAAAATACTATATTTGTCTATGTATATTCCTCTTGTATCATTTTACATTACATAGAGCAGGGCTGTCCAAAACGGTTCCCTTGTATACTAGGTGATACATCCCTTGTACCCTATTTTATTTTGAGCTTGATATTTCCTGCCTTTCTCAGTAAAGTTCATTTTATGGTTTCTGTAGGGCATCCTTTTTTTCAAAACCTTGCCTCCCACTTCATTGCTTGCTTTGTTATTCTTTGATTGTTTCTTCTCAGAGTATGAGCAATATATCTCCATTGTCTCATTTTTTACATCAGTTGTTACTAGTGGTTTACCACATATTTCTCTGATTTCACCATCTCTCCTGAAAATAAAATTTTATGCTCATTATTTTTCGCAGACATCTATTTTCAAATGCACCCAACTCTCGCTGGCATATGTTAGGATTATTACAATTTTGGAATTGAAAATTAATTTTAACAAATTTTAATTATAGAGTTCCATATTTTAATTTTTAAAGCATAAATACTTCCATATTTTGCCATGCACGCAATGATAGTAGTGGAAACTTTTCATATACAATATAACAGTAATAACCGACATTATTCTATGACTCTTCTATTAACTCTTTCTACGCCAAACACCACATACTGTGCCTCAGCGTATTCAATTGAACGCCACTCTCAGTACACTGGGTCATTCATAGTATACTGTGCCATTTGAATTGTTTCCCTTATGCAAGTCTTTCTAGTTTTACTTCTACTATTTTAATTCTACTACTTTTTAAAACCTTGTTATTCTAATAGGTTGTCCAGTTTTCTTCAAATTAGTATATAATAAGATATCTATATATATATTTATATATATGTTTATTTGTTGACAAGCAGCTACGATTTTTTTTTTTTTTTAAATTTGTTTTTGAATTAACTGGGCACAGCTGAGGAAATAACTGTGTAGGGAAAGAGTTAAGCAACATTGACAGCTACTTCAAATTAAGTGTCACAGGTGATCACTGATTGCCAAAAAAATGTGAAATGTTATCAAATTATTAAGAAATGAAAACAATGAAAGTCAAACTAACAAACTTTGTCATTTCTATTTTACTTCAGATGATGTGGAGTGCGGTCAACAGCTTTAGTAACTTGTCTTACAAACCATAGTCAATCTCATTTGGGGGTTGCATGAAAGAACTTCACTGAGGGAAAAAAAGGTAACTGTTATTAGCTTAAATAAATATTCATTTATTGAGCTACTTCCCTTGAAACAAATTTATTCATGCACATTCACGATTTATATTGAAATGGATTTCCCTGTCAAATCCTTAAAGCGCAGTGGATGATATGATAAACGTTAGTAAACTAAAGTTTCCACTTCCAAGTGGTGGCCAATGTAACAGCCTACATCACTGCAGTCTTTCTAAGCGAATAGTTATATACAAAAGAGAACAAACCCGATCCAAAAATTCAGTGTTCAAAACAGATATGTTGGGTCAAAAGTTTGTCCTGTTTTTTTAGTTTGAAGTTCATGGCCATAATCATGTAGCGGTAATCACATGGCCTGCTTTTCCAGTGTTGTTCTCTGTTACTTTATCTTATATAATCAGGTTACTAGACTCTGAGCATAGCTTTCCTTTAGGTGACTAGATCATTACTCTGTCACAAGAGATTGTGCTCTATTGTCTGTACTTTCTATAAAGACAAAGAAATTTAGCATGTTTGTATCTCTTCTGAATACAAACGCTACTCTATAGAAGTGAGACTATACTTATAATGACATTCTTTCTGATCTATATCCTTTTCAATTGTTGACATAAAAGGCCTTTACTTGTGATTCCTATTGCTGCCGGTCTGCTACCTTTCTGCCTATGTTAGTATCACATGTCATGCCACACTCATTCATTTTCTTTTCCCCCATCTTTCTCCAAATTTCCGCCCATGTCCTCCTTCCGTCTGCTGTCCAATAGAGAGCTGCAGTACTTGCCAAAGTATACAATCTCCATCATTTTTCCTCCAATCATGGCTGTCAGTAATATGCAATTAGTTCTCTTTCAAAGCTCCTTATTTGTCATACTTTCTTAACAATATATTCTCACAATTATCTCAAAACATTTACTTTAGAAAGTCTCTAATTTAAGTGAAATTTCTGCAGTTATTTTCCAGAACTCTCTAATTGTAAAATATACCAAGAATTTTGCATCAGTATATTCTTAGTTTTTTTTTTTCAAAACCAAATCTGTTTGATCTCTGTCCGCTGTTAGGCATGTCAAAGGTTGGGTTTGCTTTGCTTATTCTTGCTGATACATCCTCTTCTGAATCTCACTGTTTAAATGTTACTTCAAAGGTAAATAAATTCATTAACTTCTTCTATTGCTTCATTGCTTAAATTAACTGTAGTTATTTTTAGACAAGTTAAAACAATCAGCAACTAAGCAAATGTGATACTCATCATCATCATCATTATGTGCCATCTACAGATCAACAGCTGACTGCAATGAATTTACAGCAAATTCTGTTCCTAACCCTTGTGGTACCCTCTTGATAGGCTTCTGCTTGTTCACCTCTTGATGTTTTCTTCCCAATTATATCTCTTGTCTTCCCCTTGCTCTCTTGTCCTTAACTAACCACTCTCTAATATTCACAAATGTGAAATTATAAATGTATAAAACACAACTCAAGTTTGGTTATGGATTACACTAGAATATTAGCTCAAACCATGTTTGCTGATGTCTGTGTTACACTTATCCTGACATCTTGTCTGGAACACAAGAGGGAACACTGAGGAAAACAATAAAGAGAAACAGAGTTACTTGTTTTCTTAAAAAATATTGGGTCCTTATCTGGTAGTGTCGCAGCGACTGGGCCCAGGTACTCAGTGTCATCATTCTTTCGAATGAGAGCTGCTCGACATTTGTTTAAATGTAATTAGTTGCATATTGGCTCTATGAAAGCTCCCACCCTTTGACCACGATCAAGTGGGCACTACACTTTGATCTTAGCCATAAGGCAGAGAAGTGATAGGCTAGTTAGTTGATCTCTGCCAACCCTACAGTGCCATTGTCTAGCTGTAAGTGTGTATACTTCTTTAGAAAGGATAGAAACTATTGAAGTTGGTCCGTTTAACCTACATCTACATTATAATCTCTCATTACTTAGTCTCACTGTGTTGTAATACTTTTTTTCATGTGATCACATTGTCAAGCATATACCTCCTAAAGTAACTTCACTTATTTATCAACTATATACACAATCTTACTTTTTTTGTCAGTCATACATAATCTCCCTTTTTGGTCAACCACGCATAATCTCCATTTTATTGTCAACCATGAACACAATTTTCCATATTGTCTTTATCAATACAGGCATAATCGCTCAATCTCTCTCTCTCTCTCTCTCTCTCTGAATTATTTAACAACTGAATGGTTGGTGTTATGTCACAGGGAGGGTGCTAACGTAAACTAAAATGCGTGAGGTGAACGATAGAGGGAGACAGATAGACAGATGTCATGTAATACTTGATCTAATGTTAAAAGACATTTCTCCCTCTTCATCGGTCACTTCCAAACTGTGTAACGTTAATTACTTTGACAAAAGTAGAAGCAAGTAGGCCTACTAGGGCATTACATGAACGAAGACCCGACCTGATCATCATGTACTTCTCCGTTTACAATCTAGGTTGGGCAGGTCTGCGATAGTTCTAAAGACTGCTGAGATGTACGCTCAAGAAAACATGACTACTGTATATAAGTGAGATGGAGTGAGAGAAAGGGGGAAAAACTTCCCCATGTATAATTCAGTTACGAAGAGACACTATAGTAGAATGGTGTTAATAAGTAAGAAAAGGGATAGAAAATGACTGTGCTAGAGACAGAAAGACACAGAGAGATAGAAAGTGAGAGAAAGAATGAGATTGGTCTATGGTCTAAAGAGCACAGCCGCCACAAATCAGATTATGACAATAGGACTACGGACGGTCGTGGCCCGATGAGACCAATATCTGGTGTCAACTAGGGAGGATAAGTCTGATTAAACAAACTAGCAAGGGGAGACGACTTTGCTAAAGTACTCCAGAAAACAAGTTCTTAGTTGCACAAGGAGAAACAGACTAGCTACTGCTAAACCGCACAGTAACTCCGGTAAGCGTGGACACCGCCAAGAAGTCACAAGACGTTATATTGTAACAGAGTGTGTGCCCTAGACTATTATATACTTGTTACAACAAATGTCCTAATGCATACACATGTCAATAGACAGCTAACTTTACTTTATTGAGAATGTATAATTTACAAATGATGAGGTTTTAAATCAGGCCTACACATAAAGAAACTGTATCAAAAGAATAAGAATCCGGCAATCAAGGTTCTTCGGGCATAAAATGCGAAAAGATGGTTTAGAACATTTGGTAACAACATGTAAAATTCAGGGAAGGAGAGACCGTGGAAGACAGAGGGAGAAGATGTTGGATTGTCACTTCATGGTTCGACACAAGATGGACGTCAGAACTGATTACATGCACCAAGAAGAGAGAGAGAGAGAGAGTTGTGGAGAGACATGATCGTCTACGCCGGTAGACATGGCACTTGATTGATTAATAATTTACATTGGCAGCGACTACAGACGACTATCGTGAAGTTGGTGTAAAAGTGGTGTCTCATTTTGTTGTAGTCTGTTCTGAGGTGAAGTACAACTACCTGGTCTTTTCTGGACAATTGGTAATATTCAGCCTCTGCTTTGTGTTTGGGCTAAGTATTGCCCCATTCCTTATTGTATTGTCCTTCGATGGTAGTCAGCTGTTTTGTTTTTCCTAATGTTGCAGCAAGATGGTATCCACCGAATCGCTACTCTATAGAAGTTTATGTAAGTCATCATCTAGCGCATGGGTTCCCAAAGTGGGCGGTACCGGACCCCAGGGGCTGGAACATTTCGGGAGGCGATAGTGGTTCAGATGCATTTGGGGAGGATTTTTCTCGTTATTTTGCGATTGAATAATCATTAAAAAATTGAATTCTGCATTTTAATTCATCGTATGCCCATCTTACACGATCCATTCTTCATCAATTTTCTATTTCATGTATATAATCATTTGAAAATTGACCATGTATGACAGAAATATATATCAATTTTCCATATCAAAGTGAAAACAGAGCATGCATTTATATATATATATCATCATCAAGGTGCGTATCTTTTATAGGACGTTGCTCTCTTTGCAGCACATCTGAAATTCACTCTGTCTCTAGCCAGTTCACCCACTTCGTCGATGGTCATGTTCATGGTTTCTTTAATATCTTGTAGCCATCTTTTTCTTGGTCTGCCTCTACGTCCTGGGACCCTGCCCTCTAGTATTGTTCTTTCCAGGCCATCGTGACGCTTGATGTGACCAAAGTATGTAATTTTCTGTATAGTATGTTGTTTATCAGGCAATTCTCTTTAACATTTAGTTCTTTCAGGACATGTGTGTTCTTTCTTTTTCTGTCCATGGTATTCGTAAGATCTTTCTGTAGCATTTAGTTTCGAAGGACTAGATTTTCGTTCTTAATTTTTGTGTAATAGTCCATGATTCGCAACCATAAGTAGCCACTTGGAAAATGCATATATATATATATATATATATATATATATATATATATATATATATATATATATATATATATATATATATAGGGGGCAAACTGTTATAATGGGGAGGGCGTTACAAAGTTTATGTCGTGCAAAGTGGGCGGTGAGTCGAAAAAGTTTGGGAATCTATGATCTAGCGTTTTACTCAGATCATTCAATATGGTGCTTGTCTGATATTTCAGTGCGGTTATAATCGACGACAGTCATCAGCACTAATTTCCCACACTTCTGGTTGTAATTCCATTTCTACCATCGTCGTAGAGCTTTCATTTCTGCACTGATATTGTTATCACACTTTTCTGTTGCTACCTTATTTTCAATTATTCTGAAGATGACTCTCCCTCCTCCATTACTAATGTAATTTGTATAAGAATCGTCTGTTGCTACCTTATTTTCAATTATTCTGAAGATGACTCTCCCTCCTCCATTACTAATGTAATTTGTATAAGAATCGTCTGTTGCTACCTTATTTTCAATTATTCTGAAGATTACTCTCCCTCCTCCATTACTAATGTAATTTGTATAAGAATCGTCTGTTGCTACCTTATTTTCAATTATTCTGAAGATGACTCTCCCTCCTCCATTACTAATGTAATTTGTATAAGAATCGTCTGTTGCTACCTTATTTTCAATTATTCTGAAGATGACTCTCCCTCCTCCATTACTAATGTAATTTGTATAAGAATCGTCTGTATAAGCATGAAGGTCCGCTGTGTAATTAAGGAGAGACCGTGGAAGACAGAGGGAGATATGTGCACCTTTCTGTAATACATCTTGTATGATAGTCGATCAGTTTATGAGTCAATAGATAATTCACACGAATAAGGTAAAGGTATACTAGAACAGTACCCCGACCACGACGGCTCTCAGGTCGACCCAGCCTCAACTGGGTACCAGACATGCTCTGGGAAAGTAAAGGCGGCCGGCGTGATGCTGATCACATCACCCATTGTGTGCCGACGGTCAATGAAAAATACAGGCCTAACATTGACCTATATACCACGAGGTATGAAAGGGTTCCTTTACCTTCACTTTATAATAGAACAGTACCAGATACGGTATGAACAAATCAAGAAATAACAAATGACTGACTAGATATAAATAAGATCAGATTCAATAGGAAATTTCTAGCTTGTTAAAGTAATCACTGTGTAGCAGTAATATGCTATAACCAACAAGTACAAAGACAAATCCTAAAGGGGCAACAAAAATCCCAGAATTCCGAGAAATTAGATCTCACGGAACAGTCTGCGACCTTCTGGTACTCTGGTATTAACGATCTGGTCAGGGCTATCTAGAACGTAGTAGTTTGGTCTCGTCAGTAGCGTCACCAGACATGACCAGGTGGTGGGTGATGTAATGAGTGTACCCATATTTCCCTAGTAGTCGATCTGTGACATAAAGACAAAATGCACATATTCCTGCTTGCATTGCCCTTGTTGCTTCTACTAAAAGCACTGACTGATTTGAACTCATCTCACATAGTAGTTGACAGTTTTGTTGGTTTGAACATTTCCCAGTAGAGTTCATTCTCTAGTAACCAAACTGAAAATGGGTTCACGGGGTTTCGAGTTGAAATACGAGGGGAGAGAGAAGAAAAAGGATAGAAAATTCGTGAATAATTACTTTGTAACTGACCAGCAACTTTCAGCTTTCTCAAATAGACTAAACACATATAGGGGATGTGTGCCATTAGAGCGAGTTCATTTAGTTTTCCATTGTCATATATAGAATGTTCAACTCCCTCAATTTTCCAGTATCAGTTAGAATGTTCAACTCCCTCAGTTTTCCAGTTTCATTTAGAATGTTCTACTCACTCAGTTTTCCAGTATCAGTTAGAATGTTCAACTCACTCAGTTTTCCAGTTTCATTTAGAATGTTCAACTCCCTCAGTTTTCCAGTTTCATTTAGAATGTTCTACTCACTCAGTTTTCCAGTATCAGTTAGAATGTTCAACTCACTCAGTTTTCCAGTTTCATTTAGAATATTTACTTACATTAACTAAAGTTACATTTTATTTGAATTCATTGATGGTTTCTTCGACTTCCATTTCTGCAACTTTTTTATTATTTTAACTGTGTCCAAGGACAAGAACTTTCACCTCAATTGTTATTTATTGCATGATCTATCACAATGTAGCTACTGTTCATGCTAGTGGTTATGGTATACTGACCTATGTTTATTATTTAATACATTTTATGGGACGTGTTTGTGCGGATGATGTCAAGCTGCCAAGAGACAATAGCCTACACTACAGACTGACTAACAACTCGATGGTTTACGTTAGAGACATAGATAGACTAATGGTTTACCTCGCTCAATAGCTCTGTACATCAGAGACAATAGCCTACACTACAGACTGACTAACAACTCGATGGTTTACGTTAGAGACATGGATAGACTAATGGTTTACCTCGCTCAATAGCTCTGTACATCAGAGACAATAGCCTACACTACAGACTGACTAACAACTCGATGGTTTACGTTAGAGACATGGATAGACTAGTGGTTTACCTCGCTCAATAGCTCTGTACATCAGAAACAATAGCCTACACTACAGACTGACTAACAACTCGATAGTTTATGTTAGAGACATGGATAGACTAGTGGTTTACCTCGCTCAATAGCTCTGTGCATCATGTACTACTGTTGAACATGATTGTAAATGATGCAGCTACTGCATGTAGCAGTGTCCGTCTGAGCGATGTAAGGTCAGTGTGACACTGCTTACTTTACAATATTTAAGACGGGTCGTCATTTGACCTATATTGACAGATACACAGAAATGTATGCACAAATGGATGGAAATAATGACATGATTAAACATCAAAAGAAGTATAAATAACAATATATATATATATGGCCCTTTTCATCTTTACAGACGGTCAATAGGCAAGTGTTTTACTGTGACAACTTCTGAGTTTTCGCTTTTCTCTCTTGTTGTTCAGCTCGTACATAAGTCTCTTCTCAAAGACTCTGCGCCCTTCCGTAATTTGGCTTTCCACACAACTCTGTCATCAGCTAGTCCCTCCCATGTGCTGGGATCTATAGAAAAGTTTTCATTGAAGTTTTGACAGACATCTTTATATCTGAGCAGTGGTCATACATATATATATATATTATATATATATATATATATATATATATATATATATGTATGTATATGTTATGCGATGGACGTCACGGCACATTGGGCATTCCCATGCATGCTCTGTCCTCCGCTGCAGCAGTCATCCTAAAGTCCATTTGCTCACCGTACCCATGAGAAGTTGATTACTATATCTTCTCTCTCTACCACGAAGACGACACTGTCTGGCATGTCCACACTTAACGCCTAATTCTCGAACGCGTTCCAGTGTCTGAGACGTGCCCATGTCACATAATTGAGAGCGTACCGCATTGATGATATCGGCTCTGGCCATACTTCTGCCCGTTTGAGTTGGGGCATTGTTTGCAAGAAAGTCTGCACGTTCATTACCCTGCACTCCACCATGTCCAGGTGTGTACAGCCAAGTCATTATCTTTTATATATATATATATATATATATATATATATATATATATATATATATATATATATATATATATATATATATATAAATAACTCTCAGATCAACACAGCCTCGAACGAGTACTAGAGAAACACTGGAAAGTAAAGTCGGTTGATATATAATGCTTACATCTGCCATGTTGTACCGTTGATCAAAGAAAAACGCCGAATTTATACCGTATTACATAATATACCTCATGGGAGTAAAACCATGACAAAAATTATTTTTTTTGAAGTACTAATAAAACAACAATATATTGTGTAAACAGTCAATATATCAAGAAGTGCAATAAATTAGAATCAGAGAAGTAAAAATATGACAATTAGCAAGACAATAGGAATGGATTGACGTACGTATGTCGATGGTCGCTGCATTATATCTGCAATATTTCATATCTCTTGCCATGACAGTGAATGTTGTTAACCGTTCTTTGTTCATCTGTTCTGTTTTTCTACCAACAATACCGATACGTGTAAATAATGAGCTTTAAGAAGCCTATTGGAAGCACCGAAGCCAATGAATATGGTAAATAAATAGACAATAAACGAGTATCAAGAGTCTCCGACAACAACAAAAAACAATTTACAAAACACAGGATTCCAACCACAAACTTTCATTTCTTAACGGCACACACTGTCTAGCTAAGCAGACCAGAGTTTTTCAAAATACAACCTGCTAGCTAACGAAGTATCTCGATAAATCTTTACCTGAAGCTGTCACACACCACCATTGTTCTAGCATTGTTAATCTCTGCCATGTTTAATATTACAACTTGCAACAAAGTGAGGACAACTACAGCTTCCCTGTCTCTTTAAGATCAAACTGTTTGACAGATCACTCCTTTCACTGCTAATACTTTCCGAAGACGGAACTAATAATAGCTACTCTTTGTTTCTAGGTAAAAAAACGTGAATGTACGCCTATAGCAGTGACAGTAGAGATGTATAACGTGTTAACACGTCTTTAGATACAGAGGAGAGATAATAACAAATGTGTTAATGCGTCTTTAGCAGTGAATGGGAAAACGTCTATACACATCCTTAGCAGCTAAGGGTTTTAAAAAAAATAAAACTACACTCACACTATCACATCATAATAACAGCAGAGACAAAAGAAGCAGCTCAGGTAATACGAAACGTTATACTATGTAAAGATAGATGATAGAAAACACAATTATTTTTGTTTAAAATACTGTACTGTACAAATAATAGTTATAGAAGACATGTGGCGATGTCACTAGGGAATGATTACTTACTTGATGACATTGGTGACCTCTTTTATAGTCGGAGAATTGGTTAAAGCATTCAAAGTACAATAATTGTACTCTATTAATCTATTTCTGACCGCACCAGACAGTATAAAATTAGATCGTATCATCCATAGTGCAACATCGTAGCAATCGGCTACTTAAAACAAATATTTAGAAAATAGTTTCACATTTCCAATGCATTGACATTTTCAGAAAGTGTTTTTCCTGAACTAGCTATTCAAACTTGGTAACTTGATGATAGTTGCCATCTCTAAGCCTAGTAACAGGGTTATAGATGTCATCTCTAAACCTCGTAACAGGGTTATAGATGACATCTCTAAACCTCGCTAACTTGATGATAGTTGCCATCTCTAAACCTCGTAACTTGATGATAGTTGCCATCTCTAAACCTCGTAACTTGATGATAGTTGCCATCTCTAAACCTCACTAACTTGATGATAGTTGCCATCTCTAAACCTAGTAACTTGATGATAGTTGCCATCTCTAAACCTCGTAACTTGATGATAGTTGCCATTTCTAAACCTCGTAACTTGATGATAGTTGCCATCTCTAAACCTCACTAACTTGATGATAGTTGCCATCTCTAAACCTCGTTAACTTGATAATAGTTGTCATATCTGAATTAGTTAGTTACTCAAACTTGATAACACGATGACAGTTACCACCTGTACACCTCGTAACTCGATGATAGTTGCCATCTCTGAACCAGTTACTAAAACCTGGTAACTTGATGACAGTTGCCATCTTTAAACTAGTTACTTAAATCGGGTAACTTGATGATTGTTTCCATCACTGAACTAGTTACCCAAAATTGGTAACCTGATGATAGTTGCCCTCTCTAAACTTAATTTATTAATCAGTCACAAACACGATAAATGAACTTAGCTAATGACGCATCATCATTATCTTATAATCCAGGAGTTCGCAATCTTGGGTCTACGCAAAGGATGTACGACTAACAAAGAAATGTACTAAAAATACGACGTGAGGCTAATAATCTCCTTGTAATATTGGATTGTGAACTATTTCCTAGAAGTGCGGGGCACAGAACAGTTTTAAAATCCCTTGAGGATGTAATCAGTAGTGGGGCTGGTGATAATTCCTTTCCACAAGCATATACACTTGTAGTTTTTTAGCTAGCTTTCATTTACTAGCAGATCATTTCAAGATTGTCCTCCTCTGAATGGTTTCTCTTTGATAGTTATTATTGTTATGTTTTCTAATACGAGATTAATAATATAACCTCGTAATTCCTTTCAATTTCATTGCGTACTAGATGTTGATATCTTCTTCTTGTTTGTTTAGCTACACATGTTGTACTAGACCTATTCCCAAATATTCGATTTATAACTTGAAGTGAAATTGTTCCTATCACAAACATCTCTCAGTTCGAGCCAGCATTATTTGGGTATAGAACAGCTCTGTGTAGTAGAGTGGGCCGACATGATGTTAACCACGGCACTGATCGTATGCTATTAATCAAATAAACCAAGAAAACAAAAGCCTAACACTGCATTCCCCAATAGTATTATCGACATAGCGTAAGACTGCGGTAAAACTATATAGCAATGGCGAAACACGTAATAACAAAATACTGTAGTTTTACCAAATACAAAAACAATACACAGCAACGTTTCAACCAAAAGGCCTTTATAAAGCAAATGATACAGGTATGACGAATTTCACAGCACACTACATATAGTCTACATAGGGCGACTCATCTGGCCCTAGAACGCAAATTAAAGCTCCCATTCTTACTCTTAACGGCAAGTAGACAGCCAACTACATCTTCCGCCTGGGAATAAACAATAGATAGACTACATATAGACTGCGACAGAAACATCCCAATGGTCCTAAAATGAAAATATGTGACTAAAAACGAATAACGAAATAAATGCAAGTGATCTGTGCTCTATGATTACTTAGGACTTCTCACTTGATGCACAATATAATCTACATGTCCTCTCTCAATAAACCTATCCAAACTATCGCAGAGTGGAGAAATAGCATGATGAAAATAAACACCAAATTTGCTGTGTGCTAAGCACCTAACTCTATGACAAGAATCGAGGACACAGCAAGCATAACATAATACACAAACACATGTGCTGTCAGAGACTTATTCTGTATCTCCTTCAGTGACAGAGTGGTGGCTAAACATGAGCTGTTGGAATGTTTCGGGCACATCTTTTGTTAGAAAAACATTCTGCAATCAAGACTTAGATTAGTGGCTCTGAACATTAAAATAAACTGAACTGGAGAGGGTTTGTCAGGGGTACAATCCTGTTGGATACAAGTTCTGACACATGGTGACACCAGACAGGCAAAGAGTCTAATACAATGCAAACGTATGTGAAGCATCAACTTATAATAAATCGACTATTTGAACGATATATGCTGTCTTGTCTGGAGACTTCTTCAATAAATCAGCAACGATTGGATCATCTTACCCTTTGGTTCAATGCCATACTGAATGGTATCTACATATCATATGTTTGCAAGTTGTTACTTTGTTCAGATTAATGTGTTTATCTGGAACTGGACACTCGGGAAGTATGTTGTCGTTGAATTATGTGTTTGGTCTAAAAATGGTTGTTGTTATCTCTCTCTCTCGTAAGATGGTCTCTGAATACTAACAAGATGTCATAATAGAGAGGAGGTGCAAGCGAGATAAAATAAAGTTGACACATCCACAAAGTTCAACAGATAATAGAGAAAAAGATACAATAACAGTAGGCTGAACACCACCTAAGTAGAAACTGAATTCAAGAGAAGTACAATGGCAGTTTTCTTATAGACCATAATACAATCGCCTGCAGTGTTGGACAATTGTCGATTTCTATTGATTTCATATAACACTTGTTTAAGATAATAATGTACTTTCCAAGTTGCAAATAATTGATCAGTGGGGGTTTACTGACAGCTATAATATTTGACTTCTGACACTGCTGGATATTGACTAATATGATTAGTCTATACTTGAAGACTTTTAGAGTTCAGATGCGACATAACAGTAGGTTCTTGTGAGTGACTGTGTGCATCAAACATATTATATATATAGACAGAGAGAGGAGTGTGTGTGCGACTGGATGAAAGAGCGTGCGTGATTGTGTTAGAGGGAAAAGTAGTGACAGAGAGAGAGAGAAAATGTGATAGCGAATAAGTTTGCAAGAGGGACTATGAGTGAAGTCTGATAGGGAAATACTGCGCGACTGTGAAAGACTTAGATAAAGGAATGCGAGTTAGATATAGTGCACACTATTACAGCTGCACTTGGCTGAGAGAGTAAAGAAAGCATTACAAATCGTGGTAAAATAAATTCTGGGAAGGCTTCATTGAGCCATAAGAGTGTCTGTCTGTCGTAATAGCACTGATATTATGTAATGCCTTATAATAATAATAATAATTCCTCTGGTAACGTTATACGTTACATAGGGCCTACAAGTAATTTCTCCATACCGCTCTATCCTGGGTAACTGGCCCAATCTCCTCCATGGAACTGAGACCGATATTTCCTGCCTCTCTCAGCAAAGTTCGTTTCAGTCTCCTTAGGTCGACCTCTCTTTCTTGAACCCTTTGCATCCCACTTCAATGCCTGCTTTGATATTCGTTGATCATTTCTCCTCAAGGTGTGTCAACATATCTCCATCTTCTCTTTCTTATAACAGTTGTCACTAGTGGTTGACCAGACATGTCTCTGATTTCATCACTTCTGAATTCATTCCATTTTATATTCATTATTTTATGCAGACATCTATTTTCAAATGCATTCAACTTGCTTTCTTTATCTTTAGTCATTTTCCAACTCTCGCTGGCATATGTTAGGATTGATACAACATTTGAATTGAAAATTCGTAATTTAGTTTTAATACTATATAACTTGCAGTTCCATATTTTATTTAGACTTTTAAAAGCTGATGTTGCTTTGCCAATTCGTATCATAATTTATTTTTAACATTTCCTGTGCAATCAAAATTGCTACCTAAATAGGTGAACTGCTCTGTTATTTTTATCATTTTAGATTCCAGTGTGATATCTGCATTACTTGCCATAGGTGTCTTCATTATATTTGTTTTTTCATAGCTTATCTGCAGTATAACTTTTGATGCTATAGATGACAAGTTGTCTGTTTTTCTTTGCATATCTTGGTTGTTTCTACTTAACAAGTCAATCATGTTATGCATTCCAACATTCCAACATTATGTAAACATTCCAACAGCTCATGTTTAGCCACCACTCTGTCACTGAAGGAGATGACATTTATCTCTCACTCACACACACACACATAGGTTGTTTAACTTATTCTCTCTCTCTCACACACACACACACACACATTGACTATCAGTTCAACTAAATATTCCCCCTCCTCCATCTCACTACGATGTTGTCTCTGCAACACTAAATCTGTCATACAGCACACTTTCCATCCCATCTTTCCGATGTAACATGTAACCGTAAGTGTTAAATGCATGTGTTTCTTCCATGTGGTATATTAAGGAATATACGGTTTAAGGTTCGCGTATTTTTCTATGACCAATGGTTGACGAATGGTGATGTGGTTAACATGAGGTTGGTCACCTTTATTCCCTAAACACTCAGTTAAGGCTGGGTCGAACTGAGAGCTGTTTGCAGTCATAAAAAACCCACGTTAACTGAGGATCGAACGGAGATCACCCGTCTAGGAATCCAGTGCACTAACCATTAACTGTAGACCTTTTCATAATAAGAGTCTTGACATCTCACGGCATTGTATATCCCATCGAGAGTAGTGAAGTATACTGGTTATGAAATAAACATTTTGAAAACCCACATGCCCCTAATAAATTATAAGAGACAAAAGTGCAAAAATCAATACTTCTTTGGGTTGGAACAGCAACCACTAACTGTATTGGGTGATGTTTCATTTGATTTTTGCTCTGCACGATCAACAGAAATATGTTTGTGACAATATGTATATCAAAAATATGATATAATGCTGCTACCTACTATGACTGCAGTAAAACTATTTGATTGGCGAAACACGTAATCACAAAGTACTGTAGTTTTACAAAAACAATGACAATATACAGTAACGTTTCGACCAACATTAGAAACGTTTGAATGTCTCCGTATCTAGTCGTCTATATGTAATTGGTTTTTAATTCGTCACTCCTGTTGTTCGTTTGCTTGATAAATGTCTTGTTGGTCGCAACGTTGCTGTATATTGTCATTGTTTTTGTAATTTATAAAACTATAGTACTTTGTGATTGCGTGTTTTGCCTACTATGTATCTCAGTTTTGAGTTAGAGAGTCAAACAATATCATACCACAACTGTAAATTACAAGATAATGGATATAGGTAGTACATGTGTCTATATGAGAATACCCTACTACAATAGCTCTGGCACGGTCTTCTCTACGATCAATCTAATCTAATACCATGTTATAGTATAACACAGTAGATGTGATACTATAAATGGTACTCTATGTCTTTAAAATCATAACGTAACAATTTATATGTACAAATATGTGTCATATAATGGACAATATTTCTCCATGTTATCAGATTCGGGCCTTACAGCTCCTCTCTGATCAAATGACTTTTCAAACACAAACAATCATTTTACACAATACAGACTGCGTACAGTAATGAACTACTGAAATAGTGTTAGGAACAATGTTATGTTATGTTATGTTATGTTATGTTATGCGATCGACGTCATGGCACATTGGGCATTCCCATTCGTGCTCTGTCCTCCGTTGCAGCAGCCATCCCAAAGTCCATTTGCTCACAGTACCCATGAGAAGTTGATTACTATATCTTCTCTCTCTACCACGAAGACGACACTGTCTGGCATGTCCAAACTTAACACCTAATTCTCGAACTCGTTCCAGTGTCTGAGACCCGCCCATGTCACACAATTGAGAACGTACCGCATTGATGATATCGGCTCTGTCCATGCTTCTGCCCACTTGAGTCGGGGCACTGTTTGCAAGAGAGTCAGCACGCTCGTTACCCGCACTCCAGCATGTCCAGGCGTGTACAGCCAAGTCATTTTCTTGAGATGTGATCTCCGAATGCTGTTCACCCATTCCACCCGCATACTTCCAGATGCAATCAGTTGAAGCATACTCATCGAGTCTGATATGATGATCGTATGGGTAACCTGTTGCTCAGCCACCCATGACAGAGCCCTGGAGCAGCGGTGATCTCCATAGTCATGCTCGATGTCGTTGTCTCGAAAGCCCCGCAGTCCTCATGAAGTGTGCGACCGTTTCGTTGTGCTGAGTAAGCCCACGATGATCTGGTGCCACGCTTGACAGAGCCATCGGTGTAGATAATGATATCACCTGGGTGGGAGTGCTGATCCACGAGTGCAAGAATTTCTGCATTGACGACGCCCGGGCCCATTCTCTACAGCGGCGTCCAAGTGTGCTGATAACCCTGGCGTAAGCAGTCATATCCTCTGATATAGGCATCCATTCGTCACCGTGCCTCAGCTCATCTAGAGTACAGACCTGTTTAATAATATCCTCTGCCTCGGCCATCCAGGATCGACCTCTCTTCAATCGCCTTCCCTTGTTCTTATTTATGGATTTGTGCAGAGGATGATTTGTGTTCGCAGAAACTCTCAGATACGCTTTTACCTGTGCGACTTTGTGTCTCGTGGCCATCGTTGGCAATCCCAGGACATAGCGCATTGCCTCACAAGAAGTGTCACGTGTGCAACCGAGTATAAGCCTCATCGCTGCATTTTGGATCCTTTCTAACTTATTCAGCGATGTTCTGCTTACTGTTAGAAGACCAAGGCCATAGTCCACCACGCTCAGCACTAGTCCTTGATAAAGAAAGAGTAGTAGGCGTTGCTCAATATCCGCCCCCGCCATAACTTTGCGTTGAACTGCATTACTAGTGATAAGCTTGGACCCTCTGCTCCATTGGGAACGAAACGGAATAAGAGAGAGCAACAGCCGAGTGTTATCCACGTAATGGAACCACACAAGAAAGGAAAAGAATGGACATACGGTAATAACGAAGCCGTGTGGTTGGAAATGAGGACAACAACTTGAATCAGTCAGTAATCAATGACCAACAACAAAGTAGCCCTATTGTCCAGGGGTAGCAAAGACGATACAGACACACACACTGACCTGATTAAAGTCAATCTTATATGCAGATTCAGACTTACGTACAATTTTCCCGGCAAACACAATCCTTGTTGTTGGTGTCGCTGCTGATACTGTCAACTCGACTGAATCTTCTGTCAATGTTGATGCTGTTTCTACTATTGCTACTACTTCTACTAGAGCTGATGTTCCTACTATTGCTACTACTAGTGTTGATGTTTCTACTATTGCTACTACTTCTACTAGAGCTGATGTTCCTACTATTGCTACTACTTCTACTAGAGCTGATGTTCCTACTATTGCTACTACTTCTACTAGTGCTGATGTTCCTGCTATTGCTGCTGTACCTATAAGTGTTGTTTCTTCTACTAATGTAAATATTCCAACCAATGCTGCAGTTTAAAGCAAAGCTGCTGCAGATTATACTGGCTTATCTGTTATAGAAACGCCAAACTTACCTAACGTTTCGAACGAAAGCTAAAATTTAAATGATGCATCAACAATAGCTAACGAAATGATAGAGACACCAGAACTTGTTTCAGCCCACTTCAGTTATGTTTGATCGTTGCGCGACCTAATTAACTCTTGTGTTACCAGTTCTAACTAGGGATTGCTTTTCAGTGTCCTATTTAGCCAGCTTTACCAGCAAGAAATGGTATGTTCACTACCAGACCCGGTTGGCGCAACTACATTTACTACTAGATCAGGGGTCCTCAAAGTTGACGAGTTGGTGGATACGAGAATTCAAGGGAATAATTTAACATGAATCACTTCAGTAGAGAAGTGGGATCGCCGATAGTGAAGTTGATAACACGATGCGTTATTGACCACGCACAGTGGAAATTCCGGGGTCGAGACCAGTTTAGCCAACAATTATCGGTGTGCTCACGGTACGCGACTGAACTACAGGAGACCCCGATCCTTTACTTGTGGATCTAAATTACAAGTACCTTTGACATCAGAGTAAGGCTTGCCTGAATTACCACTGAAACTGGTGATAATGAAAGCATACCAAAAAGCAAAGGTTCGCCAGTACTATGTCTCAATTCATATAAAGCTCAAGAAGAAAAAAAACACTAAGTAAACATATCGTTTTAATTTATTGTGAATCTATCTTTAGTAGATGTGTCCGATATCTTATAGTAGACACATGCATCAGACTACATGCAAAACTACACGCATCAGACGGCAATAATTTCCGTTTTGGTGTGTGTGCGTTTTTGTGTGGTTTTTTGTGGGGTTTTTTTTTTTTGTTTGGTAAACAACCAGAACGGGATACATAGACAATATTGCTATAGCTAGTGAAATTGTTTTGTGATGATTTAGAACGGCATCTACTACTACTACCACTACTACTATCACTACACATTCTTCTTTCCAATGAAATATATGCGCTGTACGTGGGCCGCGTGGTGCAAAACTTGGGCCCGAGATGAGTTGCATGTGGGCCCATATAGGACGAAACTCGGAGCCCTGAGGTGGGGACCCGAGTTGAGTCCCGGGTCCGGACAGCTTAGAGGCATGGAAAATGTGAGCACGATGAGAACTGATGGAAATGGTGGGGCAGGTACCAGTGCAGATCGAGCACGCATGCGGATGATACAGGGGTGGTCCCAACGGTGGGCCGATGGTGTAGCGAAGGAAGGACTTGGCAAGCATGGGGTGAGCGGACCACCCAAATGTGCAGAAAAACTGGAAAGCCCAGCAGAGTATTGATTCCAGTGCGCGTTTCCGCTCGCAGGGAACTACTACTGCCTTGTAGTTAGACTGGGGACAATCAAAGTCTAGCAGAGTAAACCATACACAAAACTGAACAGAAGGAAAACCCAAGTAGTCCACAAAAGAAAGGCAACCTGGGCAGATGACGTTAACAGCCCGGAGGGTAAGTCGTCTAAGGGTGGCTAACCCTTAACTGCTAAAAATATAGCTCATCACTGCTGCCTTACAGTTGTGAATAACGTTGACGGAGGCAAAGCGTAAACGCTTTAAATCGCACGTCCTGATAGGACAACGGGACCCAGAACAAAGGTTATATTGTGACTAAACAAAGTATTGCGCAAAGGGTTAAATATCACAATTAGAGTGATAAAAATGGCAGAAAAAGAACGATCGAGAGAGAGAGATATGCGCTGTAACTGTCGCTCTCTAACTAATTATGCTCTGTATCGTCTTTTCCAGCTGTGTCCACAAGGATTAGAACGCTCTGATTACCTTCCCTATTGTACGCAAGCATTTAATGATCTCCTCTCTTCCTATGTGGGTTCCAGTCAAGTGCATGTCTGGTTATATTATAAGGTTGTTTCCTGAGGGTGTATTAAATTTATTTCTACTTTCTTGAATCTCTAGTTGTATTGGTTTCTGCCGTGCTTTCTTCAACAGTTATGTATCTGTTATAACTTCTGTACATAAGAAATGAAGCATGCGGGTCGAGACATCTGTTGGTGAAAGTATGCAGTTTGCATTTGATATTCTTGGTCATAGACTTTGTCTTACAGTTGTAGAGGAGGTCAGATACTGCATTAGTGTTGCATATGCTAAGCTCATTTCCCAGAGAGAAGTAGAGATTACGCGATATAGTTTGTAACATAGTGTAATGGAGATGAGTCAGCAGGAAAACAGATACCCATCACTATGAAGAGGGAGTTTTAAATGACATGATAACATTTGATTATCATAAACATTGTGAATTTAGTGATCTTATGCTGCTTCAAAACATACACCCACAACCAACATTACAAGCACACAAAATAACATAAATGCAATAGTATGAACAACGTATCCACCATTCTTGGTGATACAGATAAACAATGGCAGTAAACTTCCAAAGTTGGAAATCTCTCAACAAAGTTGTGTAGTTTTGAATTCCACCTCTTCCAGCCACTACCACCACCTCCATTAAAAGCAAACAAAGGTTTCCTTTAATCTGCTACCAACGTTGATCAAAATTAACACTCTGTCTGTCCTCCATGAATTGGTGTTTCGTCACGTAGTTAACGCTTAATCTCGTTCTCACCTTGATGATTTTTCCCGTTGACTCCACTTAACCGGCACCAAATACTGGTTCCAAAACGGGGACAGTTACTTATACACGCCATATTACCAGCGTGTTGTTACAAACTACAATATAATGTTAATTAATAAGAATTCCTCTCGTACCGTTATATGTTACATACGGCCTGCAAGGAATTTCTCCATATCGCTCTATCCTGGGCAACTCGCTCAATCTCATCCATGGAACTGAGACCGATATTTCTTGCCTCTCTCAGCAAAGTTCGTTTCATGGTCTATTTAGGTGGTCCTCTATTTATTGAACCCTTTGTATCCCACTTCGATACCTGCTTTGATATTCTTTGATCGTTTCTTCTCAAATTGTGTCCAGCATGTCTCCATCTTCTCTTTCTTATAACAGTTGTTACTAGTGGTTGACCAGACATATCTCTGATTTCATCACTTCTCCTGAATTTGTTTCATTTTATGTTCATTATTTTTCGCAGACATCTATTTTCAAATGCATTCAACTTGCTTTCTATACCTTTACAATATAATGTTACCAGTGTCTTATTACAGACTACAAAATAATGTTACCAGTGTCTTATTAGAGACTACAATAACATGTTACTGGTCTCACAATACGCATAATGTACTTCTACAATACTACAATAAAGTTACTGTCTCACAATACTACATGTTACTTCTCACAATATGTTACATCATGTGTCTTCTCTACGCTACATACATGTACTGGTCTACAATACACTACAATAATATGTTACTGTCTCACAATACTGACTACAATAATATGTTACTGGTCTCACATTACTGACTACAATAACATGTTACTGTCTCACCACATACATGACTTCACAATAATATATTTACGGGTCTCACATTACTGACTACAAACATGTTACTGTCTCAATAACTAATAGTTACTGGTCTCACAATACTGACTACAATAATATGTTACTGTCTCACAATACTGACTACAATAACATGTTACTGTCTCACAATACTGCTACAATAAATGTTACTGTCTCACATTACTGACTACAATAACATGTTACTGTCTCACAATACTGACATAAATGTACGTCTCATATGTACAATAACGGGTTCTGCCACAATACTGTTACAATAACATGGTACTGGTCTCACAATACTGTCTACAATAACATGTTACTGGTCTTACATTACTCACGACAATAACGTGTTTCTGGTTACCAGTTACAAATTATACATTACTGACTATGACCAAACATTACCCATTTCCCCAATACTGATTAGACTAACATGTTACTATTTTTTATAGTTTCCCAATACCCACCGCAAATAAATGTTACATGTATCCATTACAGACTACGAACACATGCTATATTACCACATTACTAACTGTTACATTTCCCATTAGTAACTACTTCCCATTACTGACTATGCACAAATGTTATTAAATGTGAATGAAGACTTTCTGTTACTGACTCAAGGTGGATCAAATACACCAAGTAAAAAAACCATGTATAGCACTACCGATTTGTTGTATTGTTTGTGTGTTTGTTTTATATTGTATTACTGTGTCTCTAAGTCAACGTATGTCCTTTCAACAGAAGAATGGGTCTTGTTTTAGTTATATCAATACGTGTTGGTGAAAAATTATATATTTTTTTTTAAAATCAGAATTAGCTTCTAGTGGGAAAATCCAAAGTACGCTGTCAGATTAATGTCACCGACTAAATATTCGTACAAATAACAACATGCCTGCCTCCTAGGCAGGAATTTACGGAACGACACAAATAAGAGATTAACCCCTCACAAAAGGTTACCTTGTCAGATAATGCACACTTGTTGGATAGGGGTCGAGGGCAGGAGTAGCACAGAGTGTCGTTAAATTCAGTCAGCTTAGGTTAGTGGCACTGTGCTAGAGTTGCTTACCAGTAAGGGTTGCTTGAAATCTTTGCAAATTCGATTGCCGTTGGTCGCCGGAGCTATGACGTAAGTGCTCTGACGCTGACGCATTCAGATAACAATAAGTTAATAACTAAAAAGTACCAGCCTTACTAGTAGCGTCTACTTTGTTCCCCCTCCCCTTTCCCATTACATCCAAAGTTTTTATTTTTCTATGCTTTTTTTTGTGGTGTTTTTCCGTGCCCAGCGACATTCAAAAGTGACACATACTATCTAGAACGGGTTTTTCTCTCTCCCTCCTCACTTCACTTTTGAAGCATCAGATAAAATGTCGTCGTTGTATTGAAGGTTGATTGTCATTTATCTTCAACACTAAGTGTCTGCCATCCTGGTAGTACACTCTAAAAGACTACAGTTGTCCATCTCATAGTAGTGTCCTCCCACTTGTAGTCTTCATCTTGCCAGTCCGCATTTCCCTCCTCTTTCTAGCATGGTCTTCAGCACCTTCATGTCCTTTTTTTTTAAAGATATGTCTTAAGTTTAGATATATAACCGCGTCAGCCAACTTTTTACATTGTTGCTTGTGTGAACATTATGTGATGTTTATTCATTCAACGATAGAAGTAGACAGACACAAGTATGTATCAGTCTTACGTTGAAGAAAGCATGAACACCAGTGTGGTCAAATAACTAACAATTGTCTCTGCTATATACATAACTGTATTGGTAGTCATGATCGTAGTACTACTGCTCGCTGCCAATATCTCTAACCTTACTATAAAGAAGGTCAACTTCCACTTACATGTTCTGCGGTGTGTCGCCGCCTACTAAGTTTTTCTGTGACTCACCTTCTCTTTAAGATATGTAACTCATCAACTATTACAGAAGATCTACGTTTTGCCCCCAAATCATCAGCTTCTTCAGCTTAGCTCTAACATTCTTTCACTCTGATCTACTTGCTAAGACAATCTCTTTTTGTTTGAGTCTGCATATCAATGTATGCTTATTATATACTATGTGAGTGTGCATCTCAGAATCTGCCTATTATATACTATGTGAGTGTGCATCTCAGCGTCTGCCTATTATATACTATGTGAGTGTGCATCTCAGCGTCTGCTACATGATTAGCCCATATAATATGTGAGTCTGCATCTCAATGTCTGCCTATTATATACTATGTGAGTCTGCGTTTCAAAGTATGCCATTATATACTATGTGAGTCTGCGTCTCAAAGTATGCCTATTATATACTATGTGAGTCTGCGTTTCAAAGTATGCCCATTATATACTATGTGAGTCTGCATCTCAATGTCTGCCTATTACATACTATGTGAGTCTGCATCTCAATGTCTGCCTATTATATACTATGTGAGTCTGCGTCTCAAAGTATGCCTATTATATACTGTGTGAGTCTGCGTCTCAAAGTCTGCCTATTATATACTATGTGTCTATGAACCAATATAGCGTCAAAAACCGTCGTCAAGGTTCCTACATCAAGAATACGTAAATAACTAACCATGCCTAGAATAAGAAATGGTCGCAAACTACACTGTGTAAATCTTAATGGTGAACAGCACACACATCTCAACACAATAATGTTTAATTATAGCACAAGTCTCCACACAAGAATACGTTACTTGTAGGACACATAATAAGTACAAAACATTTATATTCGCAGAATTCGTTGTTAGTGATAGTAATGACGATGAGAGTAACATTTATCATCTAAATTTTCTTTTATCTCTAACTCTTGTCTTCTTTAATTAACCACCATTTCCCATAATCTACTTCTATTTAAACATAACGATGAACTAAGCGAAAGAGAAACAGAATGAACAAAATAAAGGACAATTTTCTTATCTTGACATTAGCAGAGGGGCTTACAAACAGACACGACAAAAATAAGTCTAGACGAGGTGTATCCCCTGGTGTAGAGTTACGTTCCTTGATTACATATAAACTTCCCATAATCAGCTTGTGAGACGTGGCTGCGGGTAAGGACTGGGAGTGTGGCCCTTGTCCGATGAGTATATATGTTCTCGGCTTTAGGAACTATGATGGTTCCTGGACTTTCGGGTTTAAATTACACAAGCAAATATGTATTTACATTCCTTCCCTACCACAACTTTTGTCTTCGTTTTATCAAATTCCTTCGTCTGCAGTGTGAATGACAAATAAATTAATATAAAAACAGTGACAGGAAAAGATGGCAAGTGAGAATTTATAGATGTCTCTCACTTATAGCCTGTATATATATATATATATATATATATATATATATATATATATATATATATATATATATATATATATATATATATATATATATACCCTCTTTGAATGTACTTATGCAGGTCTGCACACTTTGATATAACAAAAAAGGCTCGTCATTAGGTTAAAAAGAGCGATCCTCAACTTAAAGAAGCTTTAATCAGCTACGGAGAATAAAGTGCAATGACGGCCCAAGAATACTAAAATCTGAAGTTGTAAGAGCAATCGAAACAATGAAGCGAGGAAAGGCTGCAGGATTGGACAATATTACTGTGGAAATGTTAACTTCCAGGATTACTTAGAGGATTTTTGTATTTCAATCATTACAGATTTGTGCAATGATATATATAACACAGGATATATACCAAGAGACCTGAAGACATCAGTATTCATACCACTACCCAAAAGCCCAAAGCACAGGAGTGCACAGACTATAGGACAATTAGCCTGATGAGCCACATAACAAAAATACTACTCAAGATCATACATGAAAGAATTAAAAACAAGATAGACATAGAAGTAGGAGAAGAACAGTTTGGCTTTAGAAAGAACAGAGGAACAAGAGAGGTAATACTTTGTATAAGACTACACGCTGACAAGTATATAGAAGTGCAAAAAGTATCTACTTGTGTTTCATCGATTATAGCAAAGCTTTTGACAAAGTCCAACATGAAAAGCTAACCATATGTCTACAAGAAATAGACCTAGATGAGGATGATATCAGACTAATAAGTAACATATACTGGGAACAGACAGCAATAATAAAATATGAAAATAGCTACTCTCCATACATAGACATAAAGAGGAGAGTGAGACAAGGATGCATTCTGTCACCAAGCCTATTTAACATATACACAGAAAAAATCTTCAAACAACTAGAGGAATGCCAGGACTCAAGATCAATGGAAAAATAATAAACAACTTAAGATATGCAGATGACACAGTATTGGTAGCAGAAAATGAACAAGATCAACAAGAACTAGTGGACCAATTGGACAGAACTAGCAAGGAATATGGATTAGACATTAACATACAGAAAACAAAAACTATGGTAATAAAAAGGAATGGAAAAACCTAAAATGAATATAAAAATACATGGTGAATTACTACATCAAGTAAAAAGCTTCTTATATCTCGGTCAGATGATAACAGATGATGGCAGATGTATAACAGAAATTAAAAGAGAATAGGAATGGCCAAGGATAATTTCAATAGTATTAGAAAGTTACTGACATCCAAACAAATTACAAACAGGCTAAAAATGAGAATGATCAAATGCGATATATATCCTATATTAATGTATGGCTCGGAAACATGGACAATAAAAAGCAGTTAGAAGACAGAATTGATGCATTTGAGATGTGGATATATAGAAGAATAGGCAGAGTTTCATGGACAGAAAAACAGACAAATAAACAAGTTTTAGGAAAAATAGGCATGAAGAAACAATTATTAAGAGAAATAAAATTCAGACAAGTATTTTGGGCACATAAAAAGACATGACACCATGATAAAACATTTACTAGAGGGGAAAGTTGAGGGGAAGAGCAAGAGGAAGACCGAGAGATAAGTGGGAGGAAACTTTAAGAAATGGACAGGTTACGGTCTGGCAGTGTGCACCACCAAGGCGAAAGACAGAGGATGCTGGAGATTCATTGCAGCCAACCTTCGATGTGGAGACGGCACCTGATGATAATGATGAATCAGCTACACAACAAACAAAAATACTTATACTGCTTCATAACTACCATTGTCTCCGTAAATCATCTACTCGAACAACAATAACACACACGTTAGGTCTAGTGCAGACTCGGCAAACAGCGCCAAATCTTAACACAAAAAACATACAAGAAGCCACGATTTATACAGAAGCAATCATATAAAGACTGGAATAGACATGAGTTACATACCAAATAAATATTACAGGGCCCAATATATCGAAATATAAATGTTAACACAGTAGATACAGTCTGGACAAGTTAGCTGCCGTGTTCACCTTTTCTTTTCTGTCCGCTTGTGGATTCTCTGGAAGTACTTATCTACAAGGTTGGTACACGACAGACGTGTGTGTTGGAAGATGGTAGATTAGCTCTGCTGTACAGCTGGTCAGTGCATCCCAAACTGCTTCTCAAAAACGTAACTATGGGAAGACTGGATAGTCGGGAGGGAACAAGAAGTGAATACGACATTCACACATAGTCAACAGAAGTCGTGTGAGAATATTATAAAGGGAGGGATGTGTATAGCTTAACTCTATACATATGAGTGGGCTATTTGATGTTATTTGTGATTACTACAGTTAAACACATCCAATTTCTGCATGCGCGTTGTGTCGGTTCGCTTTCCCTATTCCGCAACAATCTCCACTCTGACTACAGGGACTTGTATATTTCTTCTGGATAGGAACATAGGTCGCTTGTCTCCACACTTGTAAATGATGTTTAAAAGGGTTTAAAAGCCGAAGGATTGACTTCATTGCACCGGGTTTTACCCCATTCGGCTCGGTCCCTCTCCGCAGAAATGGCACGCCACCTGCCGAGAGTATTACATAAAGCACGAACTCCGTAGCTCCAGCAACAATCCTAGGGGTCTCTGGAAAAAACTGCACTTGTGAACAGAATGGCGCGGTCCGGACTCGAACCCACGACCTTCGACTCACAAGGCAAAGGCGTAACCACTTAGCCACAGAGACCCCCAATGATGTAAATGATGTGATCATATAGTCATTGTAAGATCTCTTCTTTAACTTAGCAGCCAATACAGAGAAATACAGCCGAGTGGACTAGTTGTAACTAAACTGGAAAATGATCCCGGTAGAGTCGGACTATGAAGTCAGCGATTTAACTACCTGACTACAGTCCGTGAGTCCAAGCCCACAAATGTACCGGATGTCCGTCGTCTGGACACATAGACGATCGACCTTTCTTGAGATGAACTAAAATTTCATGACCTGATCAATGCGTTGAACCCTCTAAAGTAATTTCCTTTTCTTTAGGACAGCGAGTGCTTTCGGTCTCAACTTGAGACACGAGACATAAGCTGTGCGTCTGTGTCTGCCCTCGAAATTTCCATATCAATTGAGCCGTATTTGACACCAGATTAGTGATCTTTCTTCGTGTCTTCACATAATGTCTTTTTTATAAACTTCATCTGTCTATCTATGTCTTTCTTTGTCTATTATTGTCAATATGTCTCTCTTTCTCACTCTAACAATCTGTCGTGATATGCAACTAAACAATAATCAATCGAAGAGTTAATATCTGATATGCAGACAACATGGGTTGCCAGGTAGATCACGTGACTAGCACGCTAGAAAGGGGTTTGACGAGAATATTTATTTAGATCTATCATACAGTTTTCTTTTTAAACAAAACAATTTCAGAGGCTGACCATAAGCGCATAGGAACAAGTAGGGATCCGAGGTAGACACACTCGACAGCTACAATATTAAAGTACGGAGCACAGTCAGGTCAAACTTTTGATGACCGTTGTCTGATTGGAATATTTAACCTTCATATTTGCACGTACATTTGTTAGTCTTTTTGAACACAGCAAACACATAATAATCAATATATCATTATATTTATGAAGCACACACAGTTATCATCATTATGTGCTATGCCAGCTGGTGTAGGCAATTATGGATCTCTACAAACCTTTGTCTTTATTGTACTCACTATAAGTTCGAATGTGGACACTCGTCCGTATCATTAAGCCATCAGACCGTCCAGAATATATCTCTCTCGCTCTCTCTCTCTCTCTCTTTTGAAAACTATATTGCTTGCTACCTCAAAGACATCAAGAGCAGTTGAATGGGAAGATCACTGCACTATTAGCAATATGAGCCATATGACAACGCTACTGCTAAGAATAAAGAATAATGACATGCATGTGAAGCAGAATAAGACCAGAAATTGGTGAAGAGCAGTGCGGGTTTGCTGAAGGCATGATTATTTGAAATGCTATATATATATATATATATATATATATATATACACATATATCTCATAAGAACACATCATAAGAGATCTCATAAGATAAAGAGCACAAAGAGATATATACTGATGCTGTATAGACAACACCAAGGCTCTCGAGCTCTTTTCAAAATGATAGAAAACTTGAATATCGACAGCTTATATCTAAGAGTCATTCAAAATATATATTGGCAACAAACGGCAGTCATAAAAGTAGACAAACAGATGGGAACTTTCCATCAGCTCAAAAATGGGTTTAAACAATAACGTTTAATATCGCCTGATTTGTTCGCGAAAACATGTGGATATCAATAAATGAGATAACTGAAACTGCAGTTGGTGGACATAACATAAATAACTTTTGAAATGCTGATAACACTGTCTTGATAGTAAAAAAATGAAACAAATCTCCAAGAACAAGTTACTATGGTGGTGACCGAAAGTAACAACTACAGCCGAAGTATGAAAATAGAAAGATGGTAAGTTATGGTCATCTAAAAAAAAATGCAGATTCCACAAAAATCAATGATTTTCTTGAAATTATAAATGCAGACAACTATTTTGTTTAAGGGTAATAAAGCCTATTTAAGGCCAGCAACTTTCTTTCAACGAAAAAAACTAGTCTAATTTGTGTTGGCTATATCTAAGCGTGTAGGCCAACAAACATACTCAACTATTGATTAACTACTTGCAGACAATCCAGCATTATTGTTATTATGTAGACACACAAAAAGACTACAGCAATATGTCTTTATATATATATATATATATATATATTATGTAGGACAGGCGTATGTAAACACATAGGAAGATGTAATGCACGTTTTTACCACAAGGAGAAAGGACACAAGTCTGGACTGCTAATTTAATGGTCGACAAATTACTGTTGGTAGTAGTTAGAGGTGCTGAGGAGATAAATATGTCACATTTTCCACAATAAGGGGAGGTAATCTCATTAACAACACGAGAGAATTTGGAGAACAAGGTAAAGGTAACCCAAAAAAATGTATGACTTCTAACTTTCCCACGGCTCTAGAGTTACCTGTCAGTATGCACGTGCCATAAGAAACTAGGTCACTGGTGCCAGGACAGTTTATAAACAGGAGTGATTAGCCTATGCAGTATGCAGGGAAGACTCTGTGGATTTCTTGTTTTAACTTGCTCAATGATAGTGTCGAAACCTTGACCTTCGTAGATTCCTCCTCGTAATATCGGTGTGTTGCATGTGTTACCTTGAAAGTCGTCTTGGCAAGACACAGGCCACTTGCAACCAAAGGTCATAGTTATAATTGGGGATCGTATAGCACTGCTGCAGCGAGCTATGTACTTCTACTGCGATCAGTTTCTCCCGCTCAGAAGTACAAACAGAGATACAATTGCCTCCAAGAATTCAGCGTGATTAATAGAAATTAAGTGGCAGTCCCATTTAGTTCTAGATATATATGAACATAGTCAATGATGTCTAAATGCCCTATTTTCATTGTTTGGTATTCACACCTGTTAGGGTTGACACGATCGGTCTTCGGTGGCAGCTAGATTCAATATTATGTTCATTTCCGGGTACTATCGATTGCCTTGGCCAATATAGAAAAAAATGGACACCTAGGCTTTTGGAGCTAGAAAGACAACTCGGAATCGTTGCCGGAGCTACTAAATACTCTGTAGTTGACACTTTCAGCTAGATTAAAAAGAAAGAGCATCTCTTTGAGCGTTCTGATCGCTAAAACTCGATTGTAACAAAAGTTTTATACTTTTCTTTTGTTATGTATATTATATCGTATTGGACAAATAATTAATATAAAGGGTTTTACAACCGCATGTCCATGTTAGTGGCGTAAAACTGCTAACAATCGTTTCAAATTTGTTTTAGAGATATCAGAAAATGTATCTCCCCCAACCACCACCACCATCAAACACAAACAAGCTACGACATTTGGGGTATAGAAAACAGTTGATTCAGAAAACACAGATATACTCCTATATATGGCTGCGTGGATACTTTCTATTGGATAATGCAGAGGTGCTTGGGCTCTTGTACTTCAGTGCCATATACTGACGAATGTATGTCTTTGTAAGTCATGATTTTGCTTGACTTTTATCCTGTAGGAAGAAGAATCCTACTGACACATCATCCAACGTTTGGTACTCCAGGAGGTGGTTGTCAATTGTTCCATGTAAATGTGTGTGCATACAAATAATATATCAGTCAAGAATATCAACAGTTCCATGTAAATGTGTGTGCATACAAATAATATATCAGTCAATAATTTTTATTGCTGCAAAAGTTGTTTTAAATCTTAAAACTAGTTGACTGTTGTCAAAAAAAAACGTTAAAGTGGGAGGAGGGGTATCTATTATTAGGTGTCAGCGACAGTAAACTAGTTAGCTAATAAAAGGCAAACATTTCTTCTTATGTGTACGAACTAAAAGGGTGTTTTGTTGCGTTGCATTTTACAGCGAGACAACTGAGATTACGCATTTCGACAAACACACATTTGTTTTCAGAACTGAATTTTTGGGACCGAGCACGCCTTCCCTCTTCGATCTCAAGTCGCTTAGCCAGACTGCAGTGATGCATGCTGTTACTAAAACCACTACCAGAAAATGGAATGGAGTCTTTGTCAGCTCTGCTTCCTTGACGTATGTTTATCTCATTCACTGTTCCTTATGTCTGGCATAGATGTGAAACTGGAGATTCATTACATAAGCGTTTAGCAATGAGTGTGACTATCAACCTGAAAAGGTATGTCCAAATCGTAATCGGATGCACGTGTACGCTAGGGAATGCCAACCCGAAACAAATGCTTGCAGAAAATGAGATCCGTGGTTGGGTGCTAAAAGGTTACCCCAAGTGTCAGATCAGACGTCTCTTGACCACGCCTCTTAACTATTTGTGAAGTCATGAAAACACGCCCTGCCACTTCCACTCTGGTCACAAATTACTTCTTCACGATCAAAGACTGTCTTCTCAGATTCATATGACAAGTTTCATCATTTACATCGTTAATTTTCTCTCTTTGTTCCCTCTCTCGCTGATGTATGCGTGTCTCTTTCACCATCGTCCTCCACTGTTTACCAATATCTATCCCATTATAAGATAATCGTAAGCTAGTTTTAACAAACACGAGTATCGATGCGTAATGTTCGAATAAAGAGTATCAATAAGTAAAGAGTAAAATGTACTTGGTCAGCCCGTGCATCTCTATCACAATCAAATTGATCACTCTAAGAAATACATTTCTCCTGTATACTTATCTGTACAAATAGAGGACAGTGATGGTTATATGTAAGAAATATCAGCCTGAAGGTGGGCAATGGAATACTATTAAGTCAAATAAAAATTGATTTAAATATCTAGAGGTGGTGGTTTATTGGTAACATCAGATGTAGCGCACAGATATACAAAATAGAATACGGCAATATTTCATAAAATTAAGTGCATACTGCGCAATAAATGGGTTGTCTATTGAGAAGAATAAAATACTTCTTTGGTGTAACATATATCCAACACTGGCATATGGAAGTGAGTTTTTGGACAATAAACAACATGCAAGAAAATAATACGGAGCTCACGAATTGTGAAGATGGAATTTTACAGAAGAATATTATAAATCAAATGTATTGCTAAAAGGAACTAATGCAGAACTTCTGAGAGAGATCAATTTTTTTAAATATAAACATTTTGACAAACACATTGTCTTTTCTTTCTTTCTTTTCTCCAATCCTGTTAGCCTCACAGCGTCAGGATAAGAAGAGATTTCTAGAACGAGCCCTTGTGTGCGCTTCATAAATAGTATCTTTCTGTTAACTCTGAGGTCCATCTTTTACGCGGCCGGCCTTTTGCTTTGTATCCATTGTATAGCAGCAACATCTCTCTTTGAGGTGCACTATCTTTTGATAATCTGCGTATGTGGCCGAACCATTTAATTTGTTGTTTCTTGATGAAGTTTAGTACTGCTGTTGTACCCACTTTTTCCTGATGTCTTTATTTCTCAACCGGTCTCTTCTTGTTACCTCCAGCTTTCTGTGTAGACACTTCATCTCTGTTGAGACTATTTCGAAATCTCTTCATAATTCTACGAGCACAAATTAGATTATACCACTGTCGGCTTGCTAGGCCTGTCCCAGTGGTAACACGTTGTGGCAATGGGAAAACATTAAGGGAAGAGAGACGGAGAACAACACAGAGAAAGAATATACCAAGTAGCTTGAAAACATGGTATGAAAGTTCGTCACCAACCGAGTTAACGCCAACGATGGGGACTGATAGAGTACTGGAGATACATGATCGCCAATGCTAGCGGGCATTACCTGATGACTATGGTGATGATATCTAAGAAATATGTCACCATCACATATACTGATCTAGTTGTGCTGCGCAAAGAGAAACCAGGCTGAGATGGAGTGCCGCCATCGTACATATCGAAGTCTACAGCTGATAAGAATTAATATGAGAATGTAGTCCTGTGTAAAGACTTTCTGTTATCTCGTTAACTAGAATATTTAGTGTGTCATACAATCACAGAAAAAGTCCAAAAAAAAGAATATCCACGGATTGAGTGGATGTCATCTATGAGTGAATGAAAACAAACGGATTAAATATCTGCTAGGATAATAGTTCCATTCAATCACCCATGCTCCTGTGGGATCGAAATGAATTTAACGGAGAGCTGGCAAACTGCTATGTTCGGTTACTAGACGCCACCAGTCTTAATTAAATGTCTGTCGCAGATATATGTATGAAGCAAAACTCGCAAGAGACATACACATACACAAAACAGATTAAGAGAGACAACCAACGAAAATGTAAGACCACTCTTCCTATCTGTGAGGTTTTATTAAACACACCAAATAGATAGTTGATGAGGAAGGGAGAATTGGGGGCGGACTGGTAATTTTATGTAGTACATTGCCAGACGCCCGACCTTTAAGTCGGGTCCTCATCGGGGATCGCTTTCTTCCATCCATCACTCCTTCTTTCTGTCTAGCGGACTCTCTGGGGTGTTCTAGCCCTTACGACCACATATCCTACCCGTTGTACCAAAGTGGCAGTGTTTGAATAGGAATGGGATCTACACCAATTATACAACCTGACAATCTGGGAATCTAGACGAAGCTGGGAGAACAAATTGAAGCGGAGGGATTTATAGTACATACCACCCCACTCCCCACCCCTCAAATCCCATCATCATTGCCAACCACCCATAAGATCAGACTTACATCAGTAAATGAAATGCTCTTGGGATTTTGGGTCTGTTCATGCGACATATACAGAGAAATAATACATTTTGTCAATTTGCGTCCACAATAATAAATATATCTTTTGCTCACACATACGTGCATATACACAATCCACTAATGGTATCTAAACATTAAGGAAGTTACACGTTACGATTATTAGAAACGATGCAAAGACATTACTAGTATTATAAACGATGCGAAGACATTACTGGTATTTTTTTTTCCCGATCCAGAAGCACTTGAGCTTTTCAGCTCTCGGCTCGGTGCCATGGACATCGTAACCCTTCGGTTCGGTGCCACGAACACCGTAAATCTGGGAATCTGTGGCTTTTTCTGCCATCCCGCGGAATTGAACCCGCACACACAGAGGGATAGTCACCCGTAGTCCAACGAGCTACGAACACGCTGGGCAGACGGGCATACTGGTATTATAAACGATACGAAGATATTACTAGTATTAGTAACGATGCGAAGACATTAATAATAATAATTCCTCTCATACCGTTATACATTACATAGGGCCTGCAAGTAATTTCTCCATACCGCTCTATCCTGGGCAACTCGCTCAATCTCCTCCATGGAACTGAGACCGATATTTCCTGCCTCTCTCAGCAAAGTTCGTTTCAGAGTCTCTTTAGGTCGACCTCTCTTTCTTGAAATCTTTGCATCCCACTTCAATGCCTGCTTTGATATTCGTTGATCATTTCTCCTCAAGGTGTGCCCAACATATCTCCATCTTCTCTTTCTTATAACAGTTGTCACTACTGATTTCATCACTTCTGAATTCGTTCCATTTTATATTCATTATTTTTCGCAGACATCTATTTTCAAATGCACTCAACTTGCCCTCTATATCTCCAGTCATTTTCCAACTCTCGCTGGCATATGTTAGGACCGATACAACACCCGAATTGAAAATTCGTAATTTAGTTTAATACTATATAACTTGCAGTTCCATATTTTATTTAGACTTTTAAAAGCTGATGTTGCTTTGCCAATTCGTATCATAATTTTTTTGTAACATTTCCTGTGCAATCAAAATTGCTACCTAAATAGGTGAACTGCTCTGTTATTTTTATCATTTTAGATTCCAGTGTGATATCTGCATTACTTGCCATAGGTATAGATACGAAGACATTACTAGTATTAGAAATATGCGATGATATTACTAATATTATAAACTATGAGATGACATTACTAGTACTATAAACTATGCAATGACATTACTAGTACTAGAAACTATGCGATGACATTACTAGTATTATAAACGATGCGATGACATTACTAGTACTATAAACGATGCGATGACATTACTAGTACTAGAAACATGCAATGCATTACTAGTACTAGAAACTATGCAATGACTACATTACATAGATGACTATGAATGATGCGATGACATTACTAGTATATAAACGATGCAATGACATTACTAGTACTATAAACGATGCGATGACATTACTAGTATTATAAACGATGCGATGACATTACTAGTACTAGAAACTATGCGATGACATTACTAGTATTATAAACGATGCGATGACATTACTAGTATTATAAACGATGCGATGACATTACTAGTACTAGAAACGATGCGATGACATTACTAGTATTAGAAACTATGCAATGACATTACGAGTACTAGAAACTATGCGATGACATTACTAGTACTAGGAACTATACGATGACATTACTAGTACTAGAAACTATGCGATGACATTACTAGTACTAGAAACTATGAGCTGACTTTAGTATAGTCTGTTCAACAACTCATGCCCAGTCCAATGCGAACTGTAGCAAAACCATCAATTCTACAGCAGCGAAACTTTGCACCCAACCTTAGAATTATATCGACACAAATGTCTGATAGAAGAAATTGCTATAGTAAACCTGGATTTTGTAACATAACGGTTCCCTTTGATGTTGGCGGCAGATTTGGCGAGTCTGATACATAATTTTAGTTTTTACTGTAAACGCACCAATATGACATTTGATGACAAGTCTCATCTAAAGGCGTATCATCCCAGCTTATACATGGGGCCAATGTTGATATTTGCAATAGAGTCGTGAAATAAACAAGAAATGTAGAAATAGTTGTATTATTGTTTTCAAATAGCTTACATTACATTTAAAGTTAGCTTCCTAATGTTAGATGTCATAATATCATCCCCTTTCACGTCCAGGCTTGGGACTGGCAATGGCCGAGCTACTTTGAGACGTTCTTTTCAAATCGCTACTTCTTCGGTACAATGTGCGTGTGTTAACATATGTGGTAGGAGGTATCAATACAAATAGCTCTTTTCTCTGGTTCTTGTATGCTGTGGTACAGATGACCCATATGTGCCTCTTTGCAGAAATGCGCGTATAGTATTAATGACACTTTTTACATTGTAACTTCAAACTCATTAGAAATGGTATATCAGTGTCTGTTTTGAGAAGTCAACAATATGACCCAATAGCTTCACACTAATTTCGATATACGCCTTTAACTAAAGGTCTGTGTCGCAATTATGACTTCATTTGTTTACCACGGTCAACGGCATTTGGAATTGGTGAGCGGGAAATGCAAGAATCGTTCAAAAAACCACGGATTTCGTCCTGAATGTTGCTATTTTTATCATCAATGTATTAAATGGCTGTAAACATTAGTTTTCTTCAACTATGCCAATGGAGGCGTTAAATATATAAATATATAGCACAAAGAAGGCAACTTATAGATTGTATGATTGTTTGAATGGCAAAAAATATTTTGTAGCGTCGGGAACGTGTAGTTCACATGCAAATTTTCAAGGTATTTAATCAACTGGTTACACAGATACACATTTTTATCTGTGGGTATGACAAGTTGAACGGACTATAGTACTAGAAACTATGCGATGACATTACTAGTATTAGAAACGACAAACTACTATTATTCTAAACAAGGTATTACTAATATTAGAAATGCTCAAACGGATCTCTAATCCTTCGTTCAAAAAATTTTATTTAAATTTAAAAAGACAAAGTGAGTGACACAGCCTTATAATAAGGCTGTGTCACTAACTTTATCTTTCTTGGTTTTTTTATTTTTGTATGTAGCCTACCAAATGATACATATAGGGCTGCAATTATTTATAAATCGGGTGTCCATTTGTTAATATTGTAGTTTGTGAAACAAATTTAGGTTGTTAGCAATAATCCATGTGGGAAGCATTTGCGTAATGGATACAGCGTTCGCTTATCGAAACAGTTACAAGAGAAGCGTGGACTAAGTTTTACTATCGACGTTTCAAATTTGGAAAAAGGAATTGACCCTCCTAAATTCTGCACACTCGGCGGTAGAAATGTGAAGTGATAGGCCCTTCATACCCTAAGGTCTGGAAAGGCTACGAAACACTTTAAAGCCATAATCCAGACAGCTGAAAACTTGGTGAGATATTATTAAATACATGTGGGTTTACATTTTAGAAGCATAAAACTCTACTTTATAGTATCATATCTACTGAGTTACACGGTAGTGGAGTGTCAGATCTAACTAGTCATACGGGAGGACGTTCGAGCTGAATCATGCCCGTAAACTGGATAGTAACACCCCAAAAAAAACATGACTGTTATAAGAAGTACTGCCCGTCTGCCCAGCGTGTTCGTAGCGCGTTGAACTACGGCTGACTATCCCTCAGTGTGTGCGGGTTCAATTCCGCGGGATGGCAGAAAAAGCCACAGATTCCCCAGATTTACGGTGTTCGTGGCACCGAACCGAAGGGTTACGATGTCCATGGCACCGAGCCGAAGAGCTGAAAAGCTCAAGTGCTTCTGGATCGGGAAAAAAAATAAGAAGTACTGTGATTAAACATTCACATACACTTGGAAATGATAAGTCAAACAAACAAAGGGAAACACCCAAGAACAACTCTTCACATGGTAAAAACAATCATAAAAGCAGTAAATACAGAAAAGTTGCTGAACAAATAGACAATTTGTGAGAACTGTGAGAGAGTTATACAGACACATGACCAACACATATCCTAACGACAAAATCGAACATCATACAAGACAAGGCAACATTTTTCGGCTTCGAACAGAAAACACATACCACATAAAGAGAATCAAATGACGATAAACTCTATAGAGTGTCAGCTGTATACACAACCAGCGTTTTGAAACTGATCACCATATATTTGAATGTCAAGCGATGTTTGTTGTCAGGACGAACCTCGTAGATATGGGTAAATAAAATGCAGAAAAAAAAATGTATTACGAGTTGCAGATGTGGAGGATTTATTCAAATCAGTCGGTAACATACACAATTTTTATTTTAATCGTATTGTTTTCTTGTTTATTGACTTAATAACACATTACCATTAACATTTTCAATTGCATTCATTGTTTACTATTTCAAACACATTGATAGTTCATTGGTCAGCATTTTCACATATGAAATATTTTGAAGCTTAGCGACAACAACAGATATTTCATTTAAGGTGGTCCGTGGTATCGAAGAAATTAAGCACTGCTGGTTTAGATTATCGAATTACAGCAGTTAGTTAGCTGCATGTGTGTCCTGATCTGTTCGTGCATCGACGTCTGAGAAACCAGGTCTTTGACAGACCGGGTTTTGTTTTAAATCTGGTTTGACTAATAGTCTTTCAATATTTCAGAATTAGCTATATGCAGATGGTTTGTTTATTCCCCCAAGTTAGATATTATAGTCACTCTTGCCCGCTTCATGTTCTCGCTTTGCAGACTTGGGAGTAGTCCTTAATTGTTGCAAGTTTACTACATGCGTATTAAAAAATCTGTCCTGTTAGGAGAACCGCCGCTCTCACAAAGACTGATTATTCGTCCATTATTAAGCTGACTTAGCTGGCAGACGATACTACATTCGACTATCCGCCAAGCGTAGAAGCAAGCCTTGGTAGACTTTGGTCGTCTTTTCCTCCCTCCAGATTAATGGTCTAATTTCTGATAATCCCTCCCTAACCAAGCCCCTTTCCCTAAACAAACCTCATTCCCCTTCTGACTTTCGTTTCGTACTTTGATTTCTTTCATACTACGAGCATTCTTTAATTAGCTCATAATTTATTGTCAATAATTGTGAGTAGTGTATTTACTTGGGCTTCTATTGAAAAATAAAATGTGAGAACTACCGAATTCACGTATATAACCAAATTATACTTAGTAGAACTAGCTACCTCCGTATTTTTACTTTTCTCGTTTAGTAAATAGTATATGACTTCAGTCTATCATATTACTGGTAAAATAGAGTGATGCCCAAAAGTCGCAATATTCTGCTTCTCTGTTGTCAAAATTAAATCTGGGATGCCCCGTATCGTCGATAAAGGTGCTCGTCTTTCGCGTCAAAGGTACTCCCATGTAGAATGATCGGATATTTTCAAGTGATCCTGGTCTCACTGTAGGTGAGATCGAGTTCCTAATCATATCTGAGACGACCGATAAAATGCAGGTTCCGTGTTGAAGTTGAGCATGTAAAAGAACCATTGACAGTTGAATATCAAAAAGAGTAGACAGCAAATCTGCTGGCCAGGCAAAATTCATTAAAATATTAAAATTTAAAAATCATGCAAAATCGTTCACCTGTTTCATGTTTACACCAGAGACCTAACCGCGCTACGGAGTTCGTGCACTGTTGGTGAGATCTTCCTATGTAAGAAAGATATCAGAACACAAATAGTTATTCATCGAATTGCAATGACGATGGCTATATCAATCAATCAATCACATTTAAATCTTATTGTGGCAAATCTTCTACCATAGACCGGTTAGTTTTACTACATCCAGACACATAGATGATTATACTTGCACATTTCGTTATTGAACCGACAGAATAATTTTTGGAACATACTCAAAGACGCCCAGTCTCCCCCAGCAGATGTCAAGCGTATGTATGCTCATGGTTCTTGTAGCTCACTGATTAAAGACACTCCTCATTCTGCTGCTTAGTTGGCATTTCCTATACTCGTAAAAGGTCTGATCCTGATTTCCATCAAATACAAGTTTAGATGCGTCATTAATTTGCGAGTCTTCATCAACAAGTAGTCCGCTGTGCCATCGTCATAAAAATATAGAAATAATAGATGTATCAACTCTTGATGAGGATAGTAAAAAACAACAGAAGCGGATCATGTAAATCAAATGCGGCAAACAAAACAACATTTGCTACATGACAAAAAGACTGATTAAATAGCTATTCGATCGTGCCGAGCAAGAGCTCAGCAGGAGTACACCAGCATCTATCTTTACTTACTGCTGTGTAGTGTTATATCTTTCTCCAGACACAGTTATTATTATCAAGGAATCTCCCATTTTTATCTTCTATGTGTCTCTGTGGATTTGTGTCAGACATTTCCGTGAGAATATGTACTAATGAATAGTATGGGCAGCAATTTTTTTTCCGTCGTTTGGTTGTTCGTGATCCCAGAGGAGAAGTACCAGTTGGCACTTGTTTTTGTGGGTTTTTTAAACCTGTGCTAAACTTGTTGCAAATACTCTTCGCCATGAAAAATACGTTTCTTTCCTGGAAACACATTTGAACTGGGTGATGTTTTAGAGCTTTCTTCCAGATCCCAGAGTGTTGCTTGACTCGATGTGGCGAAGAGAACACAGCAAATAGTTGTGTAATCTACTCTAGAGGGAACACTGTCGCGACTCTCTTTAAACGTTAATTTCCTCCCAGCAGACAGGCACAAGTCTACTCTAACAGAACTTCATCACAGCAGAGAGATCACATCGATCTTTGCTTAGTTAGTCACGCGATCATTATTCGGGAATGACATGAGAAAAAGAGATTTAGATCACGTGATGGCAACTGGCTAAACCATTGGAAGAGACGACAGAGGACGACATAGACAAATTCTGAACATCCTAACTTCATGGCAAGGAAAACATGTCAACATACCAAGTTAAGGCAGCACTCAAAACAGAGGTTTGTTGAGATCCAATATCACATGCACCAGTCGGCATGGTACATGATGATGATGAATACATATCTGATGAAGAACGTTATTGCTGGAACGCACGGGTGTATGAGCTCAGCTAGTTATTAAATGTATACACAGCTAGGATGACTGCATCGTGTGTACATTAACGTGTATTTCGACACCTGCATATTGACAGTTGTACATTGCTCGGCGTGAGTTTGATTGACTGATTGATTGACAGTACTATCATTATTGCATTTCGGTAAATAACAACGTGGATCCCTGATGTAATTTTTGAAGATGATAAACATTTTTCTAGAAATTTTATTTTAATTTCTGGAATGAATTCTGCCCTAACAGCAGCTTTGCAGCTGTCTTTTATTGATTTTTTCAAATGCCAATCATTCTTTTACGTGCTCAACTTGAACGTGGGACCGACGTTTTATGGTAGTTTTCGATAGGACTAGGAACTTTATCTCAGCTACATTGATATCAGCGATCTCTGGAAAAAATATCCCGTTCGGCGTGTGCACAAAAAGAGAGCTGCTGGTACCATCAGCAAGTAGGCACACAATTTGCCACCTGCTGATATCGACTGGGCACCTATGAGTTAACCCGAATTATTGTTATGCCAACTTTGAAACACAGAGTTGGCGACAATAACTTTCACTGAATAATATTGACATCAAAGTGATATTATATATATATGTATAGATTCGTGTCAGCTCAATAGTTATGGAACACTCGTATAATTTGGTTTGTAGCATATTTGACTTGTAATTACAGCAGAAATGCAATCATTGTGTTAAGTTTCATATTTATTACTTAACCAGAAGAAGCTTGGAACAACTAAGGATAAACAGTCATAATATGAAACAGTATGGCAGATGGGAACTCTACTTACTAAATACACGACAGATTGAGTGAGTGGGAGAGAGCGATATATAAAGAGAGAGAGAATACGAATACGGTCATCTGTCTGAGAGTGTGAGTGGGCAGAACAAGAACTGACCACAAATACAGTACAAGACAGACAATATGATAGAGCTCCTGTCAGTCAAGTCCAGTACAACTATCTTGACCCAGTGGTTCTTTCTACCAACGGTTCTCATTCTTTTCCATAAAATGTAGAGAATAGTCAAATAGCTCGATAAACAAAACATAAAACGTTGAAAGTGTGGATATACAGAAGAGTAGGACGAATAACATGGAAGAAATGGAAAACCAATAAAGAAGTGCGGCAACAACTGGAAGTGAAGCGAGGACATTACAAGATATGAGACACATTGTTGGAAACGACATTATACGAGACGAATAAGGGCATGAAAGCAAGTAGAATTGTGAGGGGAAACAAGTTAGAGACTATCACAGTGTACTATCAGGGTATGGAACATGCTGCTGGTGAGTCATGAACCAAAATGTGTATAATATGGACTGTTTGAAAATGACAACAGTTATCGGTTCTAAAGAGTCTAACGACGAAGGACTGACTTCATTGGACCGGGTTTTACCCCATATCGCTCGGTCCCTTTCCGCAAAATTGAACGCCCCCTGTCGAGAGTATCGCGCAAAACAAGAACTCCATAGCTACAGCAACATTTCAAGGGATCTATGAAAAAAATGCACGCTTGAACAGAACGGCGCTGTCCCACGATTCGAACTCACGACCTTCCGAACGCAAGACAACGGTTTAACTACTAGTTACAGAGACACCCAAACTATCGGTTGTAGTCTAGTAGTTAACTAGCATTGCGTCAGGAGAATCAAGAAAATGTAATGTATCAACTAGCAGGGTACACCTAAAAGATCAGACAGACACTAAGTTTGCTATACATTGAAGGAATGTCGCAATTTCATAAACCCCAAGTAGTCATTGTCTTTCAAAGCATTTAATTAGCGAATTCCTTCAGCCCTCAGAACTAGATAGCGCGCTGTACAGCAGATGAATGTGTGACCCAAAAACAGATGAGCACACGATGGCAAAATGCTAGCAAATAGACACAACTTATCCGACGTCAATGTAAGTCTAGGAAGGGTTCTGTAGAGGAAGACCAGATTGAAACCGATAAAAACGCGTGCCATATCTGTCAGAGATCACATCTATTTATCCTTGCAATTATCTACAGGAACTACTAACTATATATGGCTATACTATACATATATATATATATATATATATATAGTGAAACACGTACAAACAAAGTATATATATATACTGCTTGCAGGGGCGTAATCATCAACGAGCCATATTAACATTTAATTGACAGTTTAGTGTCATTTGACAACTTGATGTGACAACATGTGTGACTTTTAAACCTGACGTGGCAACATAGTGTGACAGTACTCTTTCCGCGTCTGCTTTGTGTGGCATGTACACAAATACTAAAGATGCTAACTGTGACATGTAAACAGACATACGCAGTAACTTAAAAAATAGCTTGAACTTATCTAACCAGTGGTTAGAATTGATTGCACATCCGACTCATGAACAAATGACAACCAACGAATTTGATCCCAGTCTTGCTACACATTGACAACACTGCCTAGGTGTAGGGCATCTGTGTTAGTGACTGTAGATAGCTAGGGCTACTACATCTGATGAACGAAACACGAACACAGGTCGCTTCAAATATTGGAATTCTTTGGACTCTTTATCTACCTGTGCTCAGTTAATTGTATATTGCTTTCTAAAATGACCCAATCGATCTAATATAACCGATTGTCAAGCAGTGTCAATAAACATGAAAGAACACCTTTTACTTTTGCACTTCAGTAGGACAACGCCTCTGAAGAAAAAAAACGAATTACTCAACAACAATTTTCGTTGATTCCAAAGCCGTATCTCAAAGACCATAAAACAAACATTAAGGAACAATATAGAAGCTTTCGAAACATGGTGGTACACAAAAGTTCTTGGAAACACAAAAGTTCTTGGAAACACAAAAGTTCTTGGAAACACAAAAGTTCTTGGAAACACAAAAGTTCTTGGAACTTTTGTAGTTCTTGGAACTTTTGTACCATGTTCTTGTCATCCTGGACAGAGAAGAGAAAAAACAAAGACCTGCATATTGAAGAGCATTGGTTCATAAATAACAACATGTCCCGGAAGATGAAATATTTTGGCCACATTGAACGCCACAGTGGTTTGGAGAGAACGGTAATGGAGAACATGGTTCCTGGTGTACGACGCAGGGGACTAGCAAGACGAAGGTGGAAACAGGACATGAAAGACATTGGACATGATGCTGAAGGAGGCAAGAGAACTTGTTAGAGACACGAGTTTTTCAGGCGGGCTGTGATGAAAGCAATAATCCGCAAGAGACATGTTACTTAGTGATGATGATCTCTAAGTTTGAAACAATACTCTCGGCATCTGTCCTTCAGTAGGTTGTTAGATAACACAACTGAATGAAAAATAACTAACTGTTCATCAACTGTACTCGTTGATTGCCAAGCCATGTTCCTACGTCTGAATCAACACCCTCTGCTTCTGCCCTTCCTCAGGTTGCTAGTCAACGCCCTTGAATCTAGCCGGAGATGAATTAAGAGGTACGGTACAAGCTCAGAACTGTAATTTCACCGTCTGTCTACACGACTGCTTTCCTCTATTTCCCGGGCTTGTCAAAATATTGATGCTAGTGAGATAACAGAAAGATGAAATCCAACACACACACACACAATGTCTACTCTCTTTGATAGTGTGAATCTTTCTTTCTTTAGTTTTTCTATCCTTTCAACTTCTCTGTATTTCATCACGTTACTGTGGTCTTACTATATATAAGATTATCGAATATTTTGATATAGGTTTAGAGAATAAAAAAGTTGGACTATATATGGCAACTTTATGTGTTTATATTAATAAATAACACTCGGTAAGTCTTCGTGTTATTTATGCCAGTCAGAAACAGCCTAGGACAACTGTTGACAACAGAGCAGGAGCAGGATATGAGATGGACATCCCACTTTGAAGATGTGCTAAACAGACCTGATCCTGAACATCCACCGGATATCCCACCGGCCGCACAGGATATTGATATCAACCTCAAATTGCCAGAAAAGCAAGAAATAGTAAAAGCTATTGGATCCCTGAGAAACAACAAAGCACCGGGAAATGATGAAATGACAGCAGAGCTTTTCAAGATCGATCCCATCTTAGCTGCAAACATATTAGAGCCATTGTTTGCAGATATCTGGGAGAAAGAAGAATTGCCTAAGGATTGGACTAGGGGTACTGTGGTGAAAATCCCCAAGAAAGGAGACCTAACAGATTGCAATAACTGGAGAGGAATCACGTTGCTTTCAATCCCAAGTAAGATATTCTGCAAAATTGTCATAATGCGAATACAAGAAGCAGTAGACAAGTGTCTACGAATGGAGCAAGCAGGATTTAGGAAAGGAAGAGGAACAAATGAACATATATTTACCCTGCGTAACATTTTAGAACAATGTAGCGAGTGGCAAAGGACTATATATATCAACTTCATAGATTTTGAAAAGGCATTCGACAGCGTCCACAGAGACAGCCTATGGAAGATACTGAGACAATACGGCGTACCGCAGAAGCTTGTCAACATCATAGCCCTCTTCTATAAAGATTTCTCCTGCAATCTAAAGAATTCCAACAAAACATTCCCAGTAAAATCTGGTGTAAGACAGGGATGCGTAATGTCCTCTCTTTTGTTTAGTATTACAATTGACTGGGTGCTAAAAATGCCATAAAACAACAAGCACCAAGAGGAATAAGATGGACCCCTTTCGAGATGCTTGAGGACCTGGACTTTGCAGACGATATAGCCCTGGTGTCACACAAATATGAACATATACAAGAGAAAAGTACAATACTTCACAGCACAGCAAAGACAGTAGGCCTCAAAATAAACACAGGAAAAACAAAAATTATGACAAACAGTGAAATCCAACAACCAGTAATGTTAGAAGATGAAACACTGGAAAGGGTTGAGCTGTTTACATATCTTGGTAGCATACTGACACTAAATGGTGGCACAGAGGAAGATATAAAATCACGTCTGAGTAAGGCCAGAACCGCTTTTGCCAGAATGAAACCAGTATGGAAGTCCAAAATCTACAATAGGACCACAAAGCTTAAACTCTATAAAAGCATTGTTTTGCCAGTTTTGATCTACGGATCGGAGTGTTGGAGGATGACCAAAGGAGATACTAGTAGGCTGTCAGTTTTCCACCACTCTTGTCTTCGCAGAATCTTGGGAATCTTTTGGCCAGTAAAAATATCCAATAACCAACTACTCCAAGACACAAGACAAGAGCCAATGAATGACATACTCAAAAGAGAAGATGGAAATGGCTCGGACATGTTATGCGAATGAGACAAGAAATGCCTGCAAGGATAGCCCTCACTTGGACACCAGAGGGAAAGAGAAGAAAGGCAGACCACGGACAACATGGAGGCGCATGATGGAAGAGGAACTGGACACCGCATCTCTGACGTGGGGCTCTGCGCTGAAGGTTGCACAGGACAGGAGAGCATGGAAAGTCCTTTCTGAAGCCCCATGTGTCACTAGGCATGACAGGATTAAGTAAGTAAGTAAGTAATAGCTTTTGTTATGTTTAATGCTCCCTTGTGTTCCTTGGTTAGAATGAGACACATGTCCATACTGTCGCCACGCAGCGTATAAGCTGAACTGATATTTAAGTGAAAGAAACAAACAAACTGACATTTTTTACACCTGGCTTGAAATCTCTTGCCACCATTATTGAGAGAGAGACGCCCGTGTGTTGCCCGGGCTCGCAAGGGGAGCAAAGAATAGTAACACTGCGACCTAGAATGCATGTCATAAGAGGAGACTGAGGTAGGGGCCTAGGAAGCTAATCTAGTAAATAAAAGCGTCGCAGAAATCGGATGTGCTGGCCTACTTGTAGACGCATCATAACTGGCACAACGTACAGTCGTACTTAGTAAAAGTAAGTAAAGGAACCCTTTCATACCTCGTGGTATATGGGTCAATACAGTGTTAGGCCTGTATTTTTCATTGACCGTCGGCACATGATGGGTGATGTGGTCAGCATCACGCCGGCCGCCTTTACTTTCCCAAAGAATGTCTGGTACCCAGTTGAGGCTGGGTCGACCTGAAAGCCGTCGTGGTCGGGAAAAATTCCACGCGCATTGCGGGAGCTGAACCCAGACCACTTCACAGGCTATGTCTCGCTCTACATCTTATTTTTTTTATTACTTTTGCAAGTGTACTTCTTGTACACAATATAAAGTTCTTACCAGAGTCTTAGTTCGTAATTCTTAGTTCGTACCAGAAAAGGTCGATCTCTCTATATAGATATGTATCTCCAGTCATATCTAACACATACAAATAAATAAAGAAAAATGAGTGAATGAAGGAAATGAGAAAGTGCTTCCTAAGAGCAATTCCAAACCAAGAGAGGTTAGGATAAACACACACACACCTGCACACTCACACGCACGCACACCAGAAAGAATCGTAACGAGGACCAAGAAGTGACAATGATCTATGATCTATCAATTACTGTCGTTGCGTGTTAGTTCCGTCTCCATGCGAGACCCCCCGGTCGTGAGTTGGGTTTGTGATCGAGCTCACTACCGCTTGAGCTACAGACGCTCACAATAATACAAGAGTTTGATATTTCAATCACAAATAATACAATAGAGTTTGATATTTCAATCACAAATAATACAATAGAGTTTGATATTTCAATCACAAATAATACAATAGAGTTTGATATTTCAATCACAAATAATACAATAGAGTTTGATATTTCAATCACAAATAATACAATAGAGTTTGATATTTCAATCACAAATAATACAATAGAGTTTGATATTTCAATCACAAATAATACAATAGAGTTTGATATTTCAATCACAAATAATACAATAGAGTTTGATATTTCAATCACAAATAATACAATAGAGTTTGATATTTCAATCACAAATAATACAAGAGTTTGATATTTCAATCACAAATAATACAATAGAGTTTGATATTTCAATCACAAATAATATAATAGAGTTTGATATTTCAATCACAAATAATACAATAGAGTTTGATATTTCAATCACAAATAATACAATAGAGTTTGATATTTCAATCACAAATAATACATTTGAGTTTGATATTTCAATCACAAATAATACAATAGAGTTTGATATTTCAATCACAAATAATACAATAGAGTTTGATATTTTAATCACAAACAATACATTTGAGTTTGATATTTCAATCACAAATAATACAATAGAGTTTGATATTTCAATCACAAATAATACAATAGAGTTTGATATTTCAATCACAAATAATACAATAGAGTTTGATATTTTAATCGCAAATAATACAATAGAGTTTGATATTTCAATCACAAATAATACAATAGAGTTTGATATTTCAATCACAAATAATACAATAGAGTTTGATATTTCAATCACAAATAATACAATAGAGTTTGATATTTCAATCACAAATAATACAATAGAGTTTGATATTTTAATCGCAAATAATACAATAGAGTTTGATATTTCAATCACAAATAATACAATAGAGTTTGATATTTCAATCACAAATAATACAATAGAGTTTGATATTTCAATCACAAATAGTACAATAGAGTTTGATATTTCAATCACAAATAATACAATAGAGTTTGATATTTTAATCACAAACAATACAATTGAGTTGTATATTTCAAACGCAAACAGCGCGTTAGAGAATGGAATATGTCTTCTAAAATTACGTTCATGATGACTGAGAACAAATACGCTGACTGCAAAGAAGGAAACCACTATATCCTACCTAACATGTTCCAAAATGCAACTATAATAATATGATGATGTGAAATGTAGTAGTAGTAGTAGTAGTGAAACTATGGCTGAATGTGTAGGTAAAGTGCTTTCTCGTGCGGACTTATTGAAACACAAACATCTACTGCGGTAGCCTCATTGACTTCACTCATTCATTCATTTAGATTAGTTGTATGTCCGTCACTTACGGAAGTACACGCTCACATGAACATTTAGTATGATATGCAACAAGAAGCATGACAATGGAAGTACTGGCGGTGACTAAGGCACTACTCTGGCTAGTCACAAAACTACACTCATGCGTGCATTCTGAGCAATTCCGAAAGGTGAAAGCTGGTTCGGTGAGCAGACAATAACTGAATCGATTGATTGATTGATTGACTGACTACACGTGTGAACAATTCGCAGAATTAAATTCATCTTCGTTCGTTCCGGGACACATGGGTGTCTATGGCAATGAGACCAGAAGGGCTGGCTGGCTCTGCCATCATATCGGTGAGGGGTGAAGTGGGGAGGGGGTATGTCATCCAATAGATAGAGCTGCCATTCTGAACTTCCTCAGAGTGTGGCCGCAAAAAGGATTTTCATCTAAACCAATCTACGTCAACTGCTAGATTGCAAGTGCTTGGATTGAAGATTGGAGTGGCAAAACAAACAAAAATAACAACAGCACAACAGGAATACGAGTAGGCTCGTCAATCAGCATCAGAACTGGTACGGTTAGTCGCTGGATGATGTTGATATATTGCTAAGGAGATCGGAGCCACCTATAGATATGTTCGTAGTGCAATGAAAATAGTTCTGTTACGAACACACAATTTTGCAACTGTGACATCACTTCAATCTTCATCCTTAGTCAATATTATTCAACAACAAAAGTGATCCATACCGCCGGCCATACATCATCATCATCGCGTAAAATGCCGGCTGGCGTGGACGATCATGAATATCTACAAAAGTCTGTCTTGAGTACTAAATTCCTATACAATTTCACCACATTATTTCTTCGCCCGTCTGTGAATGACGATTCAGTTTCTCATAGAATACACATCTAGGGCTGTTTATGATAAGACTAGTAAAATAGACCGTCATTGGACATGTTTATTATATTCTTTTAGTACTTCCTTGTATACACCATGTTTGGTATACATTATTTTCGAATTTTGAACAAACTTTTATTGGTTTTTTTTCCTATTCAATAATGTTTAACTTAATGTCCTCAGGCAACCGAACTCTGGACATCGCCCCATACAGTTGAACATAATCTAAATACCAGTTTCATGTCTGTTCTTTGACCTTATTTATGGTCACTAAAAAGGTAAGTTTAATGGAGAATTGTTGACACTTAAGATGCTAATCCACGTTAAAGTTTCATCTACTCCACGTTAAAGTTTTATCTCCACGTTTAAGTTTCATCTATTCCACGTTAAAGTTTCATCTACTCCACGTTAAAGTTTCATCTAATCCACGTTAAAGTTTCATCTAATCCACGTTAAAGTTTCATCTACTCCATGTTAGAGTTTAACCTACTCCATGTTAAAGTTTCATCTAATCCACGTTAAAGTTTCATCTACTCCATGTTAGAGTTTAACCTACTCCATGGTAAAGCTTCATTACCTCTATGTTAAAGCTTTCTACAAATTATACTAAATTGCATCCCATAAAAGTAAAGCCCCTCGCACCATCTATCCCTTCCCCCCATATTAAGGTACAATTAGCTTTTCCTAAAAAAAAAAAAGTTCAGCTTATTCTTCCCTGAACACACACAAATAGTAACATGGTTTCTTTGTACTTTTTGTTAATCTCTCACGTTTATCTGTCTCATCTTTCTCTCGGTTTATATATACCTCATATACCACCGAGTCTCATCCCCCTCTATCCTATCTATCTCTATCACATCTATCACTCCTGCCTTATTAATGTCTCACCTTCCTCTGCCTTAACATTCTCTCTCTCTCTCTCTCCATCTGAATTGACTTAAAAACTCATCTCAAGTCTGCAGTACTTTTCTGTTATTGTCCAGAATGTGTTCCCCTCTGATGTTTCCCTAATACACTAATACATCATTGTAACCAATGTGTCCATATATGATTTGATGTTATCTGTAAATGTCCCTTCAGGGAATTTACATTCTTTCTTCAAATATAGAATACTAATGACACTCTTGATCTTCTCATATATATATATCTGCTTTAGCTAGTGATATATATATATATATCTGACTCACTCCAATCAAAACTGTTGTGAGGGTTTTTTTTCCGGCGGTCAAATTGCGCAGATATTTCGAAGATGGTCGGCTGAAAAGATCGCCTACGTATTCTGCTCTTATTCATCTTTTAACGCTTTTTTGAACTTTTCAATTTGTATCTTTGGCAGGCCCAGTCCCATGTTACCTCCTCACCAGCTTCTCTGCTACTTTATACAACACTTTTCATTTGTTTTCTTTTGGGTGATATCTCAGCGAGACTACTTGTGTATTTTTACTTGTCTCATTTCATGCCCTTTCTTATTTCGTGTTATTTCTTATTTCGTGTTCGTCTTCTGCGTTTCAAATGATTGTGTCTGTTTTTTTGCTATACTGCTGCTGTCTATATTAGTCCCCATTTCTCTCTGAATCTATACATCATCTTACTACGTGTCTTCATTCATTCAAATTATTTTCTCTCCTTAATTTTACTTCTCTCTGTCTCGTGAATTTTTCTTATCGCTGAATGTTTCTTTGTGAATTTTCCTACTGGTTTTTGTATCTTGAAACTTCACATGTTTCAGTAAAAGTAACAAATTCTTCTAGTTACAATTAGTCTTAAATAGATATAATATAACAAATTAAAGTTCTAACACACAAGTCCATTTCACATACAAAGAAACATCTCACATATTTGGTATTAAATGGTTGGAACTAATAATACAAGTACTGAGGACTAAGATACAGTAAATGATATTAAAGAAGACAGCATCAGTCAAGCATAGATTATCAAGATCCGGTTATTCCACCTCCACATAGTGATCCTGATAACATAAGAAGGAAGGCAAATTTGGTCCCAAAAATGAGGTATTGAAAACCAATGTGTCGGTATGAATGGCACATCGTATATTGTTGACTCGCTGTAAGCTATGATGTATTTAACAACCGGGAAAATATTCTGCAAAATACTTGAGAAAAGGCTCCGCCACATCATCGAGCCACAGCTTAATGACTCCCAAATGGGATTCAGGAAGAACAAAAGCTGTACAGACGCAATATTCGCCCTCAGGCAGTTAGTAGAAAGGACTGTCGAATCCGACAAACACCTACACGTTGCATTTGTAGATCAGGAAGAAGCGTTCGACCGCGTAGATAGGCACACGTTGTGGAAAATACTAACAACATATGGGGTTAATGACCACCTAAATCAACCTTTGCAAGAGCATTTATACTGACAGCCAATGTACGATTAGAACAAATACAGGATTATCAGAAAAGTTTCACGTAGGGTCAGGAGTAAGACAAGGTTGCGTACTATCCCGCTGCTATTCATCACGTATATTGACCACATCTGTAAAATAGCTAACACCAGCGAAGGAAACAACATCGGAGAGCTCTTAAATGAATTTCTTTTTTCAGACGATCAGGCAATCATATCAACAACAGAAGAACAGCTACAACAACACATCAACAGACTCCAGTTAGCATGTAACGAATACAACATGAGAATAAACATTGACAAAACAGAAGTAATGACATTCGCCAGAGAGGAAAGCACTACCAATATCTCCATCGACAATCGCCCACTAAATCAAGTAAAAGACTTCACATACCTGGGAGCATTTTTTCAGCAAACGGAAGAATAACTAATGAAATTCAACACAGATGCAACAAAGCAAATTAAATGATAGGGCAAATGGCGCCAATTTTAAGATGCAAACACGTCACCATGAACACAAAAAGAGCAATGTTCAACACAATCTTTCTCCCCACGTTATGTTACCAGTGCCAAACCTGGACGCTGACAACAAACGATAGAAGAAAACTAGTCACAACAGAGATGAAGTATTACGCAGAATGCTGGGTGTAACAAGAAGAGACCGGTTGAGAAATGAAGACATCAGGAAAAAGTGGGTACAACATCAGTACTAGACTTCATCAAGAAACAACAAATGCTGCTCCGATACAATGGGTACAAAGCAAAAGGCCGACCACGCAAAAGATGGGACCTCAGAGATAACAAAGGCGACGAAAGAGACTATCTACGAAGCGCATACTAGGGCCCGTTTTAGAAATCTCTTCCTGACCTGACGCTGTGATGCAAACAGGATTCGAGAAAGAAAAAAATAAATTTCAAGTTAAATGAAGAAGATAACAAACACAGACTTTGAGAATAGAAAACGGTAACAACCACTACAGTTAATAATTAGACATAGCAGGGATAGGTCCTTCAAGGAACAGTATTATACAAAACAAAAATAGACAAGACTGGAATTAAAATGAACAAACTACATAAAAGGGTGGACAGGTCTCACTGTAGAGGAAATTCAGAAGAAATTACACAGGATACAGAACATAATCTAAAGCAACCGATGTCCTATCTATTGTGGTGGATATCCACATATCCGAAACACTCTGCTAGTGAACACTGACCCGTGCTCGGGTGCCGCATCGGTAATCTTAATAAGAAAGTAGATACTGGCAAAAAGTAAGCCTGTATGTTGATGCAAACGCTGCATGTCCAAAAAAAACTGTCGTGACGGCTTCTCAACCGGAACGCTTCCCCAGAGATAAGGGTTCAATGTCTGAGATGTTGCCGTAACCAACCAAGGACCACCGTTTTAGTAATAGTTTTGACACCTCACGACACTGCACACTCCGCCAAGACAAGTGGGGTCTCCTGTGTATGAATACAAATCTCTGTAAAACTTTAAACACCACATAGGAGGAGGACTGCAAACTCGAAATTACTTGGGGTGGAAACACCAATAATAACAACATTGGAGGAGTTATAAAAGGCAAATAAAAAATAAGGAAGGAATAAATAGTGCAACAATATAACAAGTGTACGGCACTAGTTAAATGTTCGAGTGAGATCACCGATTGCGAAGTTCATAGCACTCTGCGCTAGTGACAACGTGCCGTGAAAATTTCAGGGCTCTAGGTCAGTTTGGTCAAAAATTATCCGTGTGCACATGGTACACTATTGGAATACATGAGACTGATCCTTTACTTGGAGACCTACATTACAAGTACATCTGAAGTGGGAGTAAATCTCGCCTGAATAGCGAGGGACATTGGTGATAAGAAAAGCAAGTCTTCACACAAAAATCAGTTAGAGACGCCATATTAAGCGTCATGAATATGACTAAATTCATAGCAAGCGAACGAAGAAAAATAGATGAGTTTTGAAACCAAATAATTCTTATCAAAAGCAAAGAACCGTTTTCAGACCATGTAATATACTGGAGAATGCGGTGTTTGGCCCGTAATTTTCGTTGACAAACGGCACAGAATATGTGATATGATCAGCATCAGACCGAACGCCTTTACTTCCCATTGTTTCTCTGGACTAAATCAAAATGAAACCTAGCCCTGGTCGATCAAAAATTGTTCAACTGAGGATGGAACCGAGACTACCCGTCTATGAGCTATATATCAAGCATGCAGTTAAAAGTAATTATTTCAAACAAACTGATGCGCAAACTATCACCATGACAGCACATGTACTCAAAACATAATTCAGTAGAGAGCAACAGTTTTAGATCTATGTTCAACTGTAAACATGAAGGTTTAGCAATAGCAAGAGCACACATGTAGTTATATATATGACAACTAACAATTGCTCTTTTTAGCACCCGTATCTTCATTTTACCACCTAGATCATATGTCGAAGATCCTTTTGTCAAACTTCTATTTCGAGATGACATTTGATCTACTGAAGACAATAGACATTTGATCTACTGAAGACAATAGACATTTGACGCACGCCTCATATAACCATCCAAGTATCTTTTCTAAATGTGACTAGTTTCTGGTATTTCGCTATGAATACCTATATGGGTTATTCCAACATGTCTGTGATCAGATAATGCAGCATCTCCGCATCCAAGATTGATTGTAATAGTTTTTAAAATAGTTTGTGCCTCTAGTAATGGAGTCTTTTTCCTATGAACTGGTTGGTATCTTCTACATATATATCGTGTGTTGGTCTCATATTGCCCACTTGATCAACTGTTCTTTTGTTTGTTTACCTACCTCAGATGTTTCCACTTAATTTATACCATCATAGTTCCCAATTGCATCAACATTTCCCTCTTGCCTGTATCTTAATAACGTCATAACAGGCTATGTCAAAAACAAAACTATTTATTGTGCATTTTTAATTATTTTAATTTTCGATTTTCATGGGCCCCCTCCCTCCTCTCTCTCTCTCTCTCTCTCTCTGTAGATCAATGTCTTCATGACTTCAATCGGACCTTGTACGTGCTTGTTTATTGTCCATGTCTAGGTAGCATGTTTACTACATTACAAAGAAAGTGTCAATTCAATAACTACATTTTTGTTGGGGGTGGTGTCATAATATAAGTACGCTATCTGGTGTTAAAGGACGCACAGTTCAGCAGTACATTGAAGTCCTTCGGTTACATTATGTCGTATTGTCCATTAAAAAAATAAACGATAATTTTGTTTTAGTTGTAATCAACCCAAGTGATTGAACAGTTCTATTGGTGATACGATTCCTAAGGTGGTCGATATTGTGAACTTTGTTCTATCAAACAGACCCAGCAACGTTGAGAATCGCTGGTTCTTCTTAGTTAGCTGCCCATGTAAGTGGAAGCGGTTGCCAATAACTAGTCCAGTGACCTTACCAATGTTAGTCATAATTTGAGTGACTCGAGCTGACATTTCTAACTCGCCATCCTCAAGAGGGCTGCCTACTCTAACATTTATATTTCCCTTCCCAGCCGCCACGAATTCTTTCTCTTCTTGAGTATTTTTTATAGGCGTTTTCTTTTTGAGAAATATGCCCTTACTAGCGTACTTTACAGTAGTAATCTCTTTGCTGTCTAGTCTGGTTGGGAATAATATATCTCTTACATAGATTTGTCTTATCTTAAAACTAGTTACACTTACTTGTATTACTCTCTCTTCAATGCTATTTTCTTCCTCGTTGATATTCTCTAGATGCTACTTTAAACAGTTTCTTCCAAATCTCATCTCGTCTCATTACCCCGAGATCTAGATTTTAGATCATTGGTGAGTAACTGATTTTGGGGGGTCTATGAGGACCGGATGCAGTAGCATGCAGCTAGCTGATCACGCAGGTCAGACTGAAAAACAAATCCCCGATAAATATAACACTCACATTTCGTTATAACTTTTCATGATTATCTATCCATGTAAAAGTCTAAGTAGACATATTATTAACACATTCTGATTTCTAAGAAATGGTGCGTAATCTGTTGTGAAAGTATTTTAACTAAACAGCAACTGAAGTCATGCCCTTCCCGGCCCGCGCCCTAAGTTACCCTAGTAAATAAAAAGCATTGCAGAAATCGGATGTGCTGGCCTATATGTAGGCGCATAACTGGCTTAACGTACAATCGCCCCTAGGCTCAGATCACATACAGATCACACAGAGAGGTTAACAAGTGGTCGAAATGGAGCGTTCGAAGAAGAAGAAAAGCTACCACTGGCTAACATCTATCATAAATCTAAATACGTATCCCAACACTCTACATCTTCCATTTATACAGACCAATTTTCTCCAGAAAAACGTATTCTCATTTTTCCTCTCTAAATTCTACTGTAATGGTAATGTTATATAGTCCTTAACAATAGTTAGTTTGTTTGTTTGTTCCTTTCGTGCCAAATGCGGTACATAGGGCAGAGGTTTTAGATCTCCATGTGATGCGATTCTTTGCTAGCAGTTGGAGATCTTGTATGGTTTTACATCCCAATAGTTTACTTTCTTGTACTCATTTATTTATATATTACTGATTCGTCACATTTAGCAGAACATTGTGACTTGATTTAATCGAATCTGATTATATGTGCCTGTCAAACATGGCGACATCAGAGTTTAAAGTCAACTGGAAAACTGAATAGAATCCATGTATATACGTTTGACACGGAGAATTCGCCCACGGTCCCTAATTTTCTCCATACGCAGACAGTTCAGGTACCGATTTTCAGCTGGATTTACTTGAAAATCGACAGTGCTAAGATTTAAATACTGTTGACTAGTTCGCAATTTCAACTATCTGTCACTGTCAACTTCTAAGTATCATATAATCTATAGGAAAGCATGCACAAACTATATTTGTGTTAGTTATCATGTACTATCTAGCAGAATTAGCTATATATGTGTTTGTTATCATGTACATGGGAGTATACAGACAATTTGACCGACAGGGAGGAGTGGGGCGCAAAATGAGTTTTAAAATGTGTTAGTAGTTTGCTACACGGACATGTGACCTCGCATTCCAGTATTGTTGTATATAAATGAATTCATTTTAAAATCAACACAAAATGCTAAATCGATGTTATATTATCCAACAAGTTAAGTTTAACAATAAGGAATATCAATATTGTGAATATTTTTCATCAATAAATAACCATAGACTCACAGTATTGAGTAAAATATGCAAAAAAAAACTTGCAGTGTTCTATCAAACATATTTATATTCCAGCCACCCACTCTGATCTAGGTCAGGGATTCCCGGTCAGTTGTCTGGCCTAGTTATCTAGAGTTGACTGTGGTTATATAGTAGAATTGCGTTAGATCACGTTAGTCATAGGGTAGAGAGTCGGAGCGAACTCATCAGACACAAACATTAGACATGACAGACTTAAATTTAAGTATAGGTCAATAACAAGTTTTTCTAATATGATTTTCATGTCATTTGGAGTGTCTTTCTTGTCCAGTACAAGAGATGTGCTCATTTTCTGTCTCACAATCAGTCATATCTGCACAGTTTAATTTTGTCTCAGTTGTGTTCAGTCCACAAACCTCAGCATTGCAAACAATTTACTGAAAACAAAAAAACTCAGCAACCAGAAACTGCCAAACTGTCATAGTCCCTAACCCAGGTGGCAGCAGGAGAGCCCAACTACAAAACAAACTCAGGAACTGCCAAACAAACTCAGCAACCAGGAACTGCCAAACAAACTCAGCAACCAGAAACTGCCAAACAAACTCAACAACCAGGAACTGCCAAACAAACTCAGCAACCAGGAACTGCCAAACAAACTCAGCAACCAGGAACTGTCAAACAAACTCAGCAACCAAGAACTGCCAAACAAGCTCAGCAACCAGGAACTGCCAAACAAGCTTAGCAACCAGGAACTGCCAAACAAACTCAGCAACTGTAAAACAAACTCAGTAACCAGGAACTGCCAAACAAACTCAACAACCAGGAACTGCCAAACAAACTCAGCAACCAGGAACTGCCAAACAAACTCAGCAACCAGGAACTGTCAAACAAACTCAGCAACCAGGAACTGTCAAACAAGCTCAGCAACCAGGAACTGCCAAACAAGCTCAGCAACCAGGAACTGCCAAACAAGATCAGCAACCAGGAACTGCCAAACAAACTCAGCAACTGTCAAACAAACTCAGCAACCAGGAACTGCCAAACAAACTCAGCAACCAGGAACTGCCAATCTCAGGGAACTGTCAAACAAACTCAGCAACCAGGAACTGCCAAACAAACTCAGCAACCAGGAACTGCCAAACAAACTCAGCCACCAGGAACTGTCAAACAAACTCAGCAACTAGGAACTGTCAAACAAACTCAGCAACTAGGAACTGTCAAACAAACTCAACCAGGAACTGCCAAACAAATTCAGCAACCAGGAACTGCCAAACAAACTCAGCAAACCAGGAACTGTCAAACAAACTCAGCAACTAGGAACTGCCAAACAAACTCAGCAACCAGGAACTGCCAAACAAACTCAGCAGCCACCAACTGTCAAACAAGCTCAGCAGCCAGGAACTGCCAAGCAAACTCAGCAGCCAGGAACTGCCAAACAAACTCAGCAGCCAGGAACTGCCAAACAAACTCAGCAGCCAGGAACTGCTCTAAACGTGCGACCAAGAGAAAATCTGTAATGTAATAACATGCATACAGCGGAGCTTGGTAGGACATGTACGCAGAAGCGATTCAGAAATCATCACAAGAACTGCCATGGAGTCAAAGAGAAAACCATTATAATCTTCACGCGTAAAAAAAAAAAGAGATCGGAGCACACATGGCTACTCATCGAAATGCAGCGATGATGGTCCTATCAAATCAATCAATCAAAGAAAAAACGAAAGAAGGGCAGACCAGACAACTTGACGAAGATAATTTGGTGGGGGTTGCACAATCTGCGTCATTATTGCTACTCTAAACGACGCCCCATTACTGTCGGCCAATACTTTCTTTGTCGGTCTGTACACAAGAAATATAAGAGGAATAGTGCAACATATACACGTTCTTGGATCAAACATATCACAAATAGTGATTAAAATTGGTCGCAAAGAACGAGCGCAAAGAAGAAGAAGAGAAATAAATGTAGTAAATTGTGTAGTTTGTTCATACATCCCTTTAAGTAATTCAGTGTTATTATTTAATTCTCTCTAGTAAATTGTGTAGTTTGTTCATACATCCCTTTAAGTAATTCAGTGTTATTATTTAATTCTCTCTAGTAAATTGTGTAGTTTGTTCATACATCCCTTTAAGTAATTCAGTGTTATTATTTAATTCTCTCTAGTAAATTGTGTAGTTTGTTCATACATCCCTTTAAGTAATTCAGTGTTATTATTTAATTCTCTCTAGTAAATTGTGTAGTTTGTTCATACATCCCTTTAAGTAATTCAGTGTTATTATTTAATTCTCTCTAGTAAATTGTGTAGTTTGTTCATACATCCCTTTAAGTAATTCAGTGTTATTATTTAATTCTCTCTAGTAAATTGTGTAGTTTGTTCATACATCCCTTTAAGTAATTCAGTGTTATTATTTAATTCTCTCTAGTAAATTGTGTAGTTTGTTCATACATCCCTTTAAGTAATTCAGTGTTATTATTTAATTCTCTCTAGTAAATTGTGTAGTTTGTTCATACATCCCTTTAAGTAATTCAGTGTTATTATTTAATTCTCTCTAGTAAATTGTGTAGTTTGTTCATACATCCCTTTAAGTAATTCAGTGTTATTGTTTAATTCTCTCTACACAGAGTACACAACATGGATGGACATTGCAGACATACCTAATTAGGTAAGGTGATTACAAATATAACCTCTACCCAATACTTTAACCTTCACTATCTGTACACTCCACCCCTCTCTGTATCTCATTCGTTCTGACAACTCGTTAAACTACTTTCAAACTATTATCCACTTTCTACTCATCCGTTAATTTCTCTTTCTTTGATTCACTGTATTCTTTCTATATCTTTATTGATCTATTGCAGTACAATATTAGCACAACACTAAGTATAATCAATGGTGACAGAGAGAAAGAGAGAACAGGGTGGACAATATAACTTCATTGCAGGGAGATATGTCAACATCAAAACTGATAGTCAGTACTCATGACTTAAGTTTGTGGAGATATATGATCGCCTATGCCAGAGGGTATGAAACATAATAATAATGATGATGATGATGATGATATATAACTAAGTAACTGAAAGTGTTGCTCAATTCCAATCTTGTAACATGTAATACCAAAGTATATGTAGGTATGCGGGTGTTAAAAGTGTCGCAGATCTCATAATAACAATCCATAATATTGTTAAGTATTCAGCGGTCAGCTTCCATCTAGTTAAATTCCCATTCATAATTTGTTAACCAGGCACCTATCTACAGGTTGGTTGAGTTAAAGCATATGTGGATAGAACATGTACGAAGAAACAACATACACACCACCAGAGAACTGCCTTGCAGATAATTCCAGAGGCTACGCAAAAGAAATGTAGAGTCAAGATATCGTGGATGAGAATAGAGGAAGATAAATGCGGGTCAGACTTGGTGCACCCTGCGAAGGATGACTATATGCCATGTATTGTAAAGGCATTTAGATCATACAGACACAAGGTACAGCAGTATCAGGATATTGTGTCCTGGTTGCAGTTTTCATTTGGCGGTCCTCCCCATTAGCCTACCTTATCGTGGTTGGAACCACCTCAAATTGCCAGAAAAGCAAGAAATAGTAAAAGCTATTGGATCCCTGAGAAACAACAAAGCACCGGGAAATGATGAAATGACAGCAGAGCTTTTCAAGATCGATCCCATCTTAGCTGCAAACATATTAGAGCCATTGTTTGCAGATATCTGGGAGAAAGAAGAATTGCCTAAGGATTGGACTAGGGGTACTGTGGTGAAAATCCCCAAGAAAGGAGACCTAACAGATTGCAATAACTGGAGAGGAATCACGTTGCTTTCAATCCCAAGTAAGGTATTCTGCAAAATTGTCATAATGCGAATACAAGAAGCAGTAGACAAGTGTCTACGAATGGAGCAAGCAGGATTTAGGAAAGGAAGAGGAACAAATGAACACATATTTACCCTGCGTAACATTTTAGAACAATGTAGCGAGTGGCAAAGGACTATATATATCAACTCATAGATTTTGAAAAGGCATTCGACAGCGTCCACAGAGACAGCCTATGGAAGATACTGAGACAATACGGCGTACCGCAGAAGCTTGTCAACATCATAGCCCTCTTCTATAAAGATTTCTCCTGCAACCTAAAGAATTCCAACAAAACATTCCCAGTAAAATCTGGTGTAAGACAGGGATGCGTAATGTCCTCTCTTTGTTTAGTATTACAATTGACTGGGTGCTAAAAATGCCATAAAACAACAAGCACCAAGAGGAATAAGATGGACCCCTTTCAAGATGCTTGAGGACCTGGACTTTGCAGATGATATAGCCCTGGTGTCACACAAATATGAACATATACAAGAGAAAAGTACAATACTTCACAGCACGGCAAAGACAGTAGGCCTCAAAACAAACACAGGAAAAACAAAAATTATGACAAACAGTGAAATCCAACAACCAGTAATGTTAGAAGATGAAACACTGGAAAGGGTTGAGCAGTTTACATATCTTGGTAGCGTACTGACACTAAATGGTGGCACAGAGGAAGATATAAAATCACGTCTGAGTAAGGCCAGAACCGCTTTTGCCAGAATGAAACCAGTATGGAAGTCCAAAATCTACAATAGGACCACAAAGCTTAAACTCTATAAAAGCATTGTTTTGCCAGTTTTGCTCTACGGATCGGAGTGTTGGAGGATGACCAAAGGAGATACTAGCAGGCTGTCAGTTTTCCACCACTCTTGTCTTCGCAGAATCTTGGGAATCTTTTGGCCAGTTAAAATATCCAAACCAACTACTCCAAGACACAAGACAAGAGGCAATGAATGACATACTCAAAAAGAGAAGATGGAAATGGCTCGGACATGTTATGAGAATGAGACAAGAAATGCCTGCAAGGATAGCCCTCACTTGGACACCAGAGGGAAAGAGAAAGAAAGGCAGACCACGGACAACATGGAGGCGCATGATGGAAGAGGAACTGGACACCGCATCTCTGACGTGGGGCTCTGCGCTGAAGGTTGCACGGGACAGGAGAGCATGGAAAGTCCTTTCTGAAGCCCCATGTGTCACTAGGCATGACGGGATTAAGTAAGTAAGTAATCGTGGTTGGAAGGTTTGTGTCTTGATGATCCTTCAGGCTATGTCCGCGGGAGTCTAACTCCAGGCAAGTCTAACCAAGCCGAATAAACAAGGTGAAAGGCAAGACTAATAGGCATGGAGCACGATAGGGCCTTTTTAATGTGACGGTGCACAACCCACCGGCGAGTGGGAAATGCTCTGTCTGCAATCAACCCATCTTCCAGCTATGGGCATAATGGCAGTCGTCCTCTTTCTTCCGTGGGGAGGACATTATTTTTCTTTTCTACTTCTGTAACACTTTCCCCAAATATATGGGGATTGAACTATAGTGTTCAGGGAGCACATCCTGCACAAAAGCCTGGATTGGTGAGGCCGGCGACAGAAGGTTGAAGTCACCTAGAGTAGGACGACCCCAGACAAACCCGGGAAGACAGATCTCGTTAGTAGAGAACTGAAACTGTCTAGATGGCAAACAGAAAAAAACGTCACTAGAAACGGAATGTCTCGATCATTATTGGCGGGAAGGAATCGACACATACGGATGACCCAATACCCGAAAATAAACATTGATGGAAGCCTGACAGAATTGAAGCTGACTGCATAGTTTGCGGTCCACGGTGACTATAGCGCATGACCAGAGATCGCCGAAGAAGAATTTGACCAATTACTGATTTTTTTTGGGTAGGTGTCATCGAAAAGGAAGTAGTGTCTATACGCAACATAAATGATCTAACCACTTTATGCTAGCATAACATGTCTTTTCAAATGAACGGAAACGTGTGTGAGGGTGTATACATTTAATCCAGGCGTGCTTATTCCAACTACCCTGACCTTCCATAACCGATTCAACTTACAATAGACTGACCTAACATACAACAGAATGTAAATCTCATACAGCCCACACATTGGCTCCGTTGCATAGGATCCGTGATAGATAGTCACGTGACTCTCAGAGGCAGGGTGTGTAGTGGGTGGTAATGTATCGAGTTACCCTACTGTGTATGACACTGCCATCATGTAAATTGTCAGTATCAACAGTAATTTAACAATGACGAGTCAGGTGTTATATCATTTTCATATCTTTATCCGATATAAAGAAGGGGTGATCGAATGGTTAAAACGCGGTGGTGTTCCTGACGTAAATGCCCCGTGTTGGACTCGTCGGTAAAGTCAAAAAGGTTGGTTTTTTGGTTGAAAAGAAAGCAAAACAAATGACCTGCACACGAGTGGTGACAGCTTTGTACAAATGGCCTTAATTGCTCTGCCCTAAATAATCCTCCCGTGTACTTTCAGAAATGGGAACAACGCGCCGCAATGAGTTGTTTTTTTTTTAACCAGGTAGATGTGTTCTTTAAACTACATTCTCCACTGTGTGTGTGCGTGTGCGGGCGGGCGGGCGTGTGTATTAATTTGTATGAATTGTACCCGGGCAGTGGCTTTGCAACCTACTCTTATCAATTTGCAACGGTCAAGTGTTACTTGACTAGCTCAACTTAAACATGGGACTTCAGTTTTATCGTCCGTCTCTGATAGTACTTAAGAACTCGATCTCCCCTCAATTTTGATGAGGGATATATATGTGAAAATATCCTAACCCCAATCGCTGCACGCAGGAAACGAACCGAGTACCTTTGGAACGAGAGACACATGCAAGGCAAATCCCTACGTCACAGAAACCACCAAACAACACATTGATTCCAAGAAATACATTCCTAGCACACTTCTGTAGAACTTTTGTACAAAAGACTAACTCCTTTTGGTGTCTGCAGTAAGTGTACAGCTCTCATATCTGTACAAAAGAGGAGATAATACCAAGAATATGTATATCGTAATTTAAATTTGTTCAACTGATTTTGCTCCTTCGAATTACATTCAACCGAGACTAACAATATGTAGTATTATCATGGCCTCTTTACTAGAATTGTCATAGCCACATATATGGAACCCGAGATATTTAAAGGTTTGAACTCCTAGTTTTTGACCAATTAACCGTATGTCGAGGCGCCGATAGCGAAGTCGATAAGAATAATAACCACGTGACGTGCACATTTCGGGGTTCAACGCCAACTTGGGCCCCAAAATAATTTCGGTGTGCACATGGTAAGCGGTTGGATTGCAGGTTTCCTGATCCTTTACTTGGGGATCTAAATTACAAGTACCTCGGAAGTTGGAGCAATGCTCGGCTGAATGGCGAGGGACACTGATAAGGAAAGCAAACGTTCAAGCAAATATCAGTCAGATGTGTCATATTATGCGCTCTGACTACGCCTAAATTCACAGCGGGCTAACGAACAAAAATAATTGTATATCAATGTGAATCAGATTGTTGTGTCTATTCACTAGGATCTTATTTATGTCAGTATTCATTTCCATGCCATATCTTCTGTTCATTGTTTATAGTTTGAAGCTAAGTTTCTGAAGTTCTATTTCGGAACCACCCATGAGATCCATCTCGTCACCAAAAAAGTAGATTGCCTAGTGGTCAACCACTAATAAATATGATGATGACACAAACTATGCAAAGAAGCCAACAATACACAAAATAAATATGGCACTATAACTACAATAGTCTATAGAAGCATTATTACACAACATGAAGTTATCACTATAGAGCTACCTACCAGGAAGTATGTGCGCCAAGGTACTACACACACAGTTTAGGTTGATATATATCCTGCATTCGAGATTTCAAGTAAAACCCTCTCGTGTCACTTGTTATGACATTCTACACTGTTTGTTAGGTTAACTAGTTATATTCTTTGCTCCCGGATTCCCACTATATAGCATCAGGAGGTAAGAGATGGCGTCGGTGCATCTCTCTTGTCTAGTTATATGTTCTAGGGACTCGTGGGATGTTTTATTTCTAGCTGTTGGATGAAGTGTCTTGTGGGGTGTTGTTGTGAGTCCATGTTGTTGCAGTATTTCTGGAATGTTCTCTTTTCATCTGTCTTTTGATCTTCCTCGTGCTCTCAACCCAGATCTTAATCTTATATTGTTGTAGACGCAAGGGTAGTTGAGTTGGCTTTATTCATAGTTAGTTCATAAGTACGGTTCCAACTTCACTGCAACGGGTCACCCCATAATTGCTCCGTTCCTGTGCCAATGAAAATCACACGAAATGCTAACAACTGCAATGAAAATCACACGAAATGCTAACAACTGTGAAATGTTTCCTGTGTGAACTAATTCCAGAATTAAGCAGCCGCGTACCGCCACAAAAATCAACCTGCACCGCATAAAATGCATATGGCCGTCGCTAATGTAGCAACACAAAACTGTTCATCACTTGAATTGCAATTCTTGTCAAGGGAACATCAATCATAACAAAATCCAGCTTTCTGTACTCGCAATATAACTGCATACGGCATATTGAGCTTGTTCGTCATAACCGCTGTCCGTTATTTACTGAATACACACAACAAACGCATGGTTGACACAGCAAAAAAGCATTCCATGTAACAGTCATAGCTCACAGTGTTGCTCAAGCACTAACTCAGTAGCTCGGCAAACGAAACCGGAAAATACCCGACCAAACATTGCGAAAATACGCTAGCAAAGTCGTGTTCAGAATCAAACAGTTCTGACTCTGAATGGCCCTCCCGCATTACGCCATTGCTGGCCAGATTTTTCATTCTTACAAGATGGCTTTATTCTTACAAGACGACCGAATAATATATTATTGTCGATGTGATTTCTAAAATTATTACTATCTCTGTGCTTCCCATTCTGTTTTTTTAATAAAGTTGATAGTTTTTCCCTCTATAATATTATCTCCCCACTGTGATCTTTCTGTCTTGCACTTTAGATTAGATCTTTTCTTCTCATTCTTTCTCTTGTGGTAACATTAATAGATTTTCTCAACCACCGTATCTTACATACTGTCATCTTCTTCTCTTGCGTCTACAAATTAGAGTCAATGTTCAACGTTGTAAGCAGCGTGTTTACTGCTCTCCGCTTCTCGTGGAGCAGTGCCTCAGCAGTTGTTCGCAACTTTACCCAGTCTCTGTTTCCTTCCCTGGATAGTCCAACATTTTTCAGTTTCTCAAGAAAACTCCGCCTCCAGGTCTGTTTCCCTAATTCGTTTTCCTTGCGGATTCCCCTATTCCGTTTTCCTTGCGGGTTCCACTCAAGTGCTTGTTTAGTGACACTCGACTGTGTCTTCCGCAGGGTATGCCCGACACATCTCCATTCTCCTCTTAACCTGGGTCATCATGAGTTTATGTCATGTTATTATCAACAGGTCTGTGTTTGCAACTCTGTCTTACCATTTAAGTATAAGAATATATTGTACGCAGAGGGTTGGTATAAGTATGCAAATCATAATCTGCCTTTTTAACTTGCAAGCCGATATTTTTGTGATATGAATAGAGATGTCAGCTGTATGTTTTTGCATTTGCCTTCTGTCATCTTGTTTCGATTGCATTGTTAAATCTAACATGTTATGTAAGACGAAATATTCAAATAAGAAATAAATTAGTACAACGTCCAGCTTGAATATTTCGCCATCGGCGTATAGTTTCTCTAGTCTTCTATGCTGTGGATATCTTGTAAACAAATCTTTCACAGCTGTGACCAGTTTAATTTGAAAACCATTAATAGATATGCTAAGCGAGCTAGGTGTTCTGTTGATCTTCATATATTCCGTCTTTGAATACAGATATAAAATTTGAAGCAGTCTATCAGAACAAACCATTAATAGACTACTATGGGAAATTTGTGACAACATTGGTAAGGAACATTTCAGAAAGAATCCAAAGCATACAACCCACCAGACGATTGTGACAACCTGGTATGAAATGTATCAGAAAAAACCGACGTGGTATTATCAACAGAAGGTTGTGACTTTATCGTAAGCCACATAATAATGAAACAGTTAAAAGAACAAAGAGGTCGACAAAAAATATTAGGACATCATAATCAGTATAGTGTCTTATGGCAGACTGTTAAGATACCGTGACCTCGTCTGAGGTCAGAGTGAATTGGAATGTCCAACTTTAGAATACCTTAAAAGACTCCTTCGTCAGTTAGGGACTGTAGTAACTGGTCGCACTTGCGCACATCTTGGTCGCGGTTGAGTCCAAGCCTCTATGTTTTAGTTAAAAGTGCGGTGATCCCACCGTCTGCTCTCCCCTCGCTCGTCGATTAGGCAAGAACACGGGTAATAATATAACCGGTTAGTCGAGGAGTGAGCGAGGAAACAGAATATGTGTGAATGCACGTGTGTTATGGTTAGTAATGTTCGTTACACCATCAATATTTATTCTTTTACTAGTTAGCATTTGCACACATTTATGCAGGTTCTTGAATCCTGACTATTCCAAAACACGCAAAGAAACACGAACGATTTGAGAAGGGAAGAAATCGAGGACAAAAGATCTCAAGATTGTAGACACAGGGAGGAAGCGAAGAAAGGATATTTTATAAAAACCGGGTTAGGTCAGGTCAAAGTGCGTCAGACGCAGGAGTTTTGTTAGGTCACCAATTATTTCACCACAACGCAAGCACGCCATTCTCCGGTTACTGGTTTTTTTATTTTTTTATTTTGGTTGAAACTATTCAAACTGTGTTCCCGCACTGCTAGGATGTCCTCATACAAACCGCAGACGCAATCTTGGCACGACTACACGTGAGGTGGATAAGCGGGAGAAGCACATGAAAACAGAGTGACTTGTGCCTATTACTGACTTGCTTGTACTATATAATATCCTGTTTTCTACTGTTACACAAATATTGTGAATGGTGTTCTATGTGAAAACAAGGATATAGTATGTGTAGCTAAAACTTGTTTCATAAAACTGTAGTGAAGGTTTGTATTCAGTTGATAATAACTTGAATGTTAAGCTATTCTTGGTTGTAACATGATGCACATCGACTGATTGCCTATTTTAGTTTATGAATTCGCGTACTTATGTTTGATTAATCAATCAGATCGTATATAAACTCTAGCTCCTTTAATAACAACTCAGGACTTATAGCTATTCCGATCGCTCGAGCCTCGTTTAGTTTAAGTGAAATCACCAAGCTTACCAACCCGGCACACGAGAGAAGTAGGAAGATTGTGTTCCTGCTTCACCTTCACTTACGTAATGGCGTGTGCCGGTTGTAGTGTCTATGGCCGCGCTGCAGCATCAGTTGTAATTACGTTGTCCCAAATGTCAAATATGTATCCATGGAACCGAGATGTCTTTATATAATGTGATTATAATACTACATATAGATTGTGTGAGTATATATATACTACATATAGAGTGTGTGATTATTTATATTACATATAGATTGTGTGATTATATATATTACATATAGATTGTGTATTATATATATATATATATATATATATATATATATATTTTATATATATATATATATATATATATATAAATATAGATTGTGTGATTATATATATATATATATATATATATATATATATACTATATAGATTGTGTGATATATATTTTAATATATATATATATATTACATATAGATTGTGTGATTATATATAATACTACATATAGATTGTGTGATTATATATATATTACATATAGATTGTGTGATTATATATATTACATATAGATTGTGTGATTATATATATATTACATATAGATTGTGTGATTATATATAATACTACATATAGATTGTGTGATTATATATATTACATATAGATTGTGTGATTATATATAATACTACATATAGATTGTGTGATTATATATATATTACATATAGATTGTGTGATTATATATATTACATATAGATTGTGTGATTATATATAATACTACATATAGATTGTGTGAATATATATATATTACATATAGATTGTGTGATTATATATATATTACATATAGATTGTGTTATTATATATATATTACATATAGATTGTGTGAACTACATACTACCAGAAGAACATTATTCGCTACTGAATGTATATGTATAATACTCAAACCCACACTAACATAGTTAAGTGGTCAACTCTAGGTTCTCAACACTGTCATAGGTTCTTTGCTCCTGTTCAGACCTCCGTGATAATAACTTCAGAAAATGAAACATAGCCAGTTATAAGCGCCACTCGATATTATTATGATACAGTTTTTTTCGTGAATATAATAGCAAATATAGTGAATATAAAAGTAAATGGAAGGTAATATGTCCTACAGTCATAACAGCAAAGTGCAGAAAGGCAAAGAACAAATCGGCACTATGTAGATACATCAAAACAACAAAATTAAGATACTAATATTGTTTATTAGAGTTCAGGCCCCACTACCCACAGATATTGAGATTGTTCATAAAATCCTGGCGAAAAATTCCCCCTTTCCTAGATTTTGAACAATGAGTGAGAGAGACCCTGCGTGTATAAAAAAAAAAATATATATGAATGGCGGAGCTGCATGATTTGTCAAGCTTTTCAAATTCAAATGTGGGTGCATTGCACTGAGTCATACTTTCGGAAAGGAGAACGCATAGATAACCACTACTTCAATGAGGGATATACTCAGACACTTCCAAGATATGCTATGCTATTATACTGGACTGTACGTACCGGCACAACACATACCATAAGGTGGGTGTATTAATCCTTTATCAATTGTAATGTTGTTTCCTTTAGTTGCTCTAATTATATTTTTTATTTGATATATCATCATTTCACCCTGAACAAAGGCAGGGCTTCTGTTGCAATGTGTCACATTTTACAACAAGGATGTGATATGTGCACCGTTCGGTTCAATATATCCGTTTTCAACACATTTTTAGACTGGGTTTACCATCCATTTTCGATTCATACTCCCCTTAGTAAAACTATAGTGATGCAGCCTGTTACGCGATATCGCTTTCATGTGAAATAAAGTTCTGGTCAGCTCTAGTTCGTCATCTCGTTCACTGAATCTTAGCAGCCATCCCCCCTTCCAACGCTGGATTCAACAATTATATTGTCTATTTATGACTTGACGTACAATTCCTTCAATTAAGACATCTCACAAGTGTGTGTACAAACATTTTATAACGGCCAGAAAGTCGCGATAGAACCAAAGGAAAGACTCCAAGCTAAGAATGGATGACAATGTTTCGCAAAAAAATAATTTAACATTGTGTATTTGACCTGCGAGCCCCAGGAACAATAAGTATGCACGCCCTTTGACATCTAATGAAAACGACTGAGCACTTATATATTATGGGTCTGTCCTAAGTGCTATGATGTTGGTTCATTAACTAAGAACTAATGAAATAATTATCATTTTTTTTATTTCTTTACTTATATCAAACTGACTCCTCAAAATGGGTTTATGTTGGCTAAGCCATAAGTATATGTAGTGGGACCGAGGAGACATGTATATGACCCCTCAAAATGGGTTTATGTTGGCTAAACCATAAGTATATGTAGTGGGACCGAAGAGACATGTATATGACCCCTCAAAATGGGTTTATGTTGGCTAAACCATAAGTATATGTAGTGGGACCGAAGAGACATGTATATGACCCCTCAAAATGGGTTTATGTTGGCTAAACCATAAGTTATGTGTGGCCATAGACATGATATGACCTCAAAGGGTTTATGTTGGCTAAATATAGTTATGTGGGACCGAAGAGACGTGTATATGACCCCTCGAAATGGGTGTTTGTTGGCTAAAATATATAGAAAGGGACAGAATAGTATACATATTTATCTAGTTATATTTCTATTTTCATTATTTCAACCAGAGAGAGAGAGAGAGAAGTACACATAAATGCCTAGTTGTATATATCTTCATACTTTAAATACAGGTACTGTATTATGTGTGATCGATTAGAAACAGTCAATTTAAAAATAGTAGTGAAAACATATAGATGCACACGCACAAACAAGCTACATACATAAGACACAAGTTGGGATTTTCAAAATAATAATGAACATTTAAAATATGATACAATGTAGAGTCAGATTGTAGGTAACATAAATATGGTTATAGAATGATTCACAACTTCCAGCATAATGTTATGCGATTTTTTAAAATAATTATTGACTGACAAATGTTACAACACAAGAAGACATCACAATTTCAATAATCAAGTAGACATTAAGATTACAATAAGACATCAATATTACAATAATCAAGACAGGTTTGAGCCCACATATACAAGAAATGTGGACTTTCTAGTTCGTGTCTGCTCATGTCGGTGTTTCTTTATACAAGATAAAACGGACATCACAATGTTGTTAAAACATATTTCAGTCTAGTGAATAGATAAGAAAAACAAGAACGAAAATCCAGTCCTTCGAAACTAAATGCTACAGAAAGATTCTACAAATACCATAGACAGAAAAAGAAAGAACACTGATGTCCTGAAAGAACTGAATGTTAAAGGCAATTGGCTGATAAACAACATGCTATACAGAAAAATTATATACTTTGGTCACATCAAGCGTCATTATGGCCTGGAGAGAACAACATTAGAAGGCAGGGTCCCAGGACGCAGAGGCAGACCAAGAAGAAGATGGCTACAAGATATCAAAGAAACCATGAACATGACATGACCATCGACGAAGTGGGTGAACTGGCTAGAGACAGAGTGAATTTCAGATGCGCTGTAAAGATAGCAACGTCCTATACGCACCTTGATGATGAATAGATAAGGCGATCGTAAGGCTGGAGAAATATGTCCTATTACAACGGTTACTGCTGCTACCAAACCTTCCACGTTCTCAGTGGAACATAAAGTTGCACCTGACGATCTCCTTGAGCTCTTGTTTTGGGACGCCGTCTTCAGTTCTGCTCTTAAGACACCAAATGCTTGAACTACTTCTTCCACAGTTCTTCATCGTGTATTTTTGGCTTCCTATCACCTCTCCTTTACTGTGGGTTCCAGCCAAGTGTATATCTGGTTATGTTGAATTGCTGTTTCCTAAGAATGTGTTCAATCCATCGCTATTTTCTCACCTTAAACTAAAGTTATATTTTGATTTTTATCCCTTTCTTTTCCATAATTCTGCATGTGCTATCACTTCTTTCCATCTGATACAGAATATGCGATGGGAGACATATGTTACTGAATGTCTCCGGCTTGAATGTAATATTCCTGGTCACATGACATGTCTCAGCTGTCTAGCTCGGGTTTATTAATTTACCCGCAACAAGAAATAAAACCCTCCTGGCATTACTTGGGTTTGAACCTAAATACTCAAGGTTGATGTATCGACCACCTGTTCCTCACTTAGAACCATCCTCTCTCCGACACTAGCAATCTTAGGTCAGCTGTTTCCATTTCCTTTATCAGTTAGAGTATATGGATGAAATTATTACTCCCCCAATCAATATAAAGTAAAAAAAAAATAGTATTTTTATAAATCTGCTTTCCTCAGTGTACATATATAAGTAACTCATAGTTTTTATTTTCTAAATGCAAATATAAACAATTAATATCTCTGTTATTAAGCAACTTATAATCATGTTTTTCTCAGTATCAAAAAGCAATGTAGAATTCCTGTTTATCTAAGTCTCACACTAAATAGATTACCTTCCAACTCTGTTTATCTAAGTCTCACACTAAATAGCTTACAATTCTGTTTATCTAAGTCTCACACTAAATAGCTTGCAACTCTGTTTATCTAAGTCTCACACTAAATAACTTACCATTCTGTTTATCTACGTCTCACACTAAATAACTTACCATTCTGTTTATCTAAGTCCCACACTAAATAGCTTACCATTCTGTTTATCTAAGTCTCACACTAAATAACTTACCATTCTGTTTATCTAAGTCTCACACTAAATAGCTTGCAACTCTGTTTATCTAAGTCCACACTAAATAAACTTACCATTCTGTTTATCTAAGTCTCACACTAAATAACTTACCATTCTGTTTATCTAAGTCTCACACTAAATAACTTACCATTCTGTTTATCTAAGTCTCACACTAAATAACTTACCATTCTGTTTATCTAAGTCTCACACTAAATAGCTTGCAACTGTTTATCTAAGCCTCACACTAAATAGCTTACAATTCTGTTTATCTAAGTCTCGCACTACATAGCTTACAATTATGTTTATCTAAGTCTCATACTAAATAGCTTACAATTTCGTATATCTCTCACACTAAATAGCTTGCAACTCTGTTTATCTAAGTCTCATACTAAATAGATTACCTTCCAACTCTGTTTATCTAAGTCTCACACTAAATAACTTACCATTCTGTTTATCTAAGTCTCACACTAAATAGATTACCTTCCAACTCTGTTTATCTAAGTCTCACACTAAATAACTTATAATTATGTTTATCTAAGTCTCACACCAAATAGATTACAACTCTGTTTATCTAAGTCTCATACTAAATAACTTATAATTATGTTTATCTAAGTCTCACACCAAATAGATTACAACTCTGTTTATCTAAGTCTCATACTAAATAACTTATAATTATGTTTATCTAAGTCTCACACCAAATAGATTACAACTCTGTTTATCTAAGTCTCATACTAAATAACTTATAATTATGTTTATCTAAGTCTCACACCAAATAGATTACAATTATGTTAATGTTGTATTATGTTTACAATTCTGCATTGTTTCAAATTTCGTATAAATATTAACTTACAACATTTCGATTGATATTTCAATCTCAATATTCATTAACAATTATATTTCAAGTTCTCACACAGTTTCACAATGCTCATCAATATCCAACTTAACTTCCAATCAAGGCACAATTTTTCCTTTTTCTGAAATAGTACTGCTTCTAGTATCTAGTTCTAACCATGTACATTCCTTTCACTCCGTAGTTTTTGTTTGTTACCCACAGACGTATTTATTTGACAATGTTTGCTAAATTAGCCAGTATACGACTTGGCATCATCTTAACAAATCTGCCACTAGCCGATATCTCAACTCAGAAGAGCGAAGGAGCTAGCTCTGAAATTTAACTTAAATTAATTTCCAACTGTTTCTTAACTCTAGAATTTAACTTAGAATCAATATCTAACTATCTTAACTCCAAAGTTTAACTTAACTACAATTTTATGTTCCCTAATTCTGGAATAACTATTAAATCAAGTTCTAACGTGTTTTTTTTTTTAAATACTCTTCAAATCAGGCTCAAACGCTGTTTCTTAAACTCTGATATTTAACTTAATACTCAATATCTAACTGTCTTAACTCCAGAGTTTAACTTCAAATCAAACTGGTAGCTATGTCTGAACTCGCTGGGATTTAACTTTCCATTACGTAAGCAACAAGTCTGGTTTGAGTGTCCGTGTTACAGTGTCTATGTGCTTACTCAGATGTACGTTATAACGTGTACCAGCTTTATATCTATGTAGGTCAGCGACTAATGTCTTGAGATTGCTTGTGGCATTAGAAGCCCCCGGCACTAGGGCGGGCACAGAGGCTAGCACGCCAGACGCAACAATTACGTTGAATGCGGTGATTATTTATGGTTTGTGTGTGCGCATATATATATATATATATATATATTATACGTATATAAACACAGATATGATATAGAAACGCCCTGTCAGTTCTAGTCAAATGAAGTGTTTTAATGCGTTTCTGTGGATAAGGACTGATACGCTTGCGTGTCGCAAATAGAAATATTAAACATACATCTAAAGGTTTTACACCGAATAGTGAAGTTTGATGGGGGAAATATTTTTACAAAACATCGGAAACCAGTTGTTAAATTAGAGGATATTGGAGACCAGCTGTTAAGTCAGAAGATATATGAATGAATCAGATGTTAATTCAGAAGATATATGAGTGAATCAGATGTTAAGTTAGACGATATGAATGAATCAGATGTTAAGTTAGAAGATATATGAATAAATCAGATGTTAAGTTAGAAGATATATGAGTGAATCAGATGTTTATTCAGAAGATATATGAGTGAATCAGATGTTAATTCAGAAGATATATGAGTGAATCAGATGTTAAGTTAGACGATATGAATGAATCAGATGTTAATTCAGAAGATATATGAGTGAATCAGATGTTAAGTTAGACGATATGAGTGAATCAGATGTTAAGTTAGACGATATGAATGAATCAGATGTTAAGTTAGAAGATATATGAGTAAATCAGATGTTAAGTTAGAAGATATATGAGTAAATCAGATGTTAAGTTAGAAGATATATGAGTGAATCAGGTGTTAATTCAGAAGATGTATGAGTAAATCAGATGTTAAGTTAGAAGATATATGAGTGAATCAGATGTTCATTCAAAAGATATATGGGTGAATCAGATGTTAATTTAGAAGATATATGGGTGAATCAGATGTTAATTCAGAAGATGTATGAGTGAATCAGATGTTAAGTTAGAAGATATATGAGTAAATCAGATGTTAAGTTAGAAAATATATGAGTGAATCAGATGTTAATTCAGAAGATGTACGAGTAAATCAGATGTTAAGTTAGAAGATATATGAGTGAATCAGGTGTTAATTCAGAAGATGTATGAGTAAATCAGATGTTAAGTTAGAAGATATATGAGTGAATCAGATGTTAATTCAGAAGATATATGAGTAAATCAGATGTTAAGTTAGAAGATATATGAGTGAATCAGATGTTAAGTTAGAAGATATATGAGTGAATCAGATGTTAAGTTAGAAGATATATGATGAATCAGATGTTCATTCAAAGATATATGGTGAATCAGATGTTAATTTAGAAGATATATGGGTGAATCAGATGTTAATTCAGAAGATGTATAAGTGAATCAGATGTTAAGTTAGAAGATATATGAGTAAATCAGATGTTAAGTTAGAAGATATATGAGTAAATCAGATGTTAAGTTAGAAGATATATGGGTGAATCAGATGTTAATTCAGAAGATATATGAGTAAATCAGATGTTAAGTTAGAAGATATATGAGTGAATCAGATGTTAATTCAGAAGATGTATGAGTAAATCAGATGTTAAGTTAGAAGATATATGGGTGAATCAGATGTTAATTTAGAAGATATATGGGTGAATCAGATGTTAATTCAGAAGATGTATGAGTGAATCAGATGTTAAGTTAGAAGATATATGAGTAAATCAGATGTTAAGTTAGAAAATATATGAGTGAATCAGATGTTAATTCAGAAGATGTACGAGTAAATCAGATGTTAAGTTAGAAGATATATGAGTGAATCAGGTGTTAATTCAGAAGATGTATGAGTAAATCAGATGTTAAGTTAGAAGATATATGAGTGAATCAGATGTTAATTCAGAAGATATATGAGTAAATCAGATGTTAAGTTAGAAGATATATGAGTGAATCAGATGTTAAGTTAGAAGATATATGAGTGAATCAGATGTTAAGTTAGAAGATATATGAGTGAATCAGATGTTCATTCAAAAGATATATGGGTGAATCAGATGTTAATTTAGAAGATATATGGGTGAATCAGATGTTAATTCAGAAGATGTATAAGTGAATCAGATGTTAAGTTAGAAGATATATGAGTAAATCAGATGTTAAGTTAGAAGATATATGAGTAAATCAGATGTTAAGTTAGAAGATATATGGGTGAATCAGATGTTAATTCAGAAGATATATGAGTAAATCAGATGTTAAGTTAGAAGATATATGAGTGAATCAGATGTTAATTCAGAAGATGTATGAGTAAATCAGATGTTAAGTTAGAAGATATATGGGTGAATCAGATGTTAATTCAGAAGATATATGAGTAAATCAGATGTTAAGTAGAAGATATATGAGTGAATCAGGTGTTAATTCAGAAGATGTATGAGTAAATCAGATGTTAAGTTAGAAGATGTATGAGTGAATCAGATGTTAAGTTAGAAGATATGAATGAAACAGCTTTTAATTCAGAAGATATGGGTGAACCAGGCGTTAAATAGTTGAGGATATATTTATCACTCTGTCTTGTCTTGTTACTGTCGTCATACCAGTTAAATGCACATATATCAATCGAGAGAGATGATTGTGACAAAGTATTTCGAGATAAATGATTTTGGTTTTGTCATCATAGTAAAAGTTTGTCACAAATAAGATAAGGCAAGCAGACATATATGCTACTTAACGTGCCTGAAACTGGACGAATCAGAGAGACTCGGGATTGGATAAAGTATGTTGGTCAGTATATGAATTTCATTGACCAGGTATGATATGTGATGAAGGGAGGGTGGGGGCGACGAGTAAGAGATATCGGTATTCATCCAGCACACTGTATTCAGTCGTTATCTTCACATTTGAATAGTATATTGTACGTTCATGTAAAACTTACAAAAGTTCGCTTCTGTTCATCCTCTCATCTGGCTTTCGAAGTGCTTGCTCATTTTCTTCAATGGTTTCAGTTTGTTTATCATCAAAGATGATATTAAATTGTCAATTTGTTTGCTAAACAGTTGACTTTAATCGTGAATTTCTGTGAAAATTATAGCTTATGGGCTTCTAACTTCTTGAATATTAGTGAAAATTTGAAAGTGATAACATGTGAAATAAGTCAACAATATAGGAGATAAAGCAGGTAGCGTGGGATGTGAAGCAGAAAGCGTGGGAGATGAAGCAGGTAACATGGGAGGTGAAGCTGATAATATGGGAGGTGAAGCTGATAATATGGGAGATGAAGCTGATAATATGGGAGATGAAGCTGATAACATGGGAGATGAAGCTGATAACATGGGAGATGAAGCTGATAACATGGGAGATGAAGCTGATAACATGGGAGATGAAGCTGATAACATGGGAGTGAAGCTGATAACATGGGATGAAGCGATAACATGGAAGCTGATAACATGGATGTGAAGCTGATAAATGGGATGAAGCTGATAATATGGGAGATGAAGCTGATAACATGGGTGAAGAAGATGATAGCATGGGTGAAGAAGATGGTAGCATGGGTGAGGCAGATGATAACATGGGGAAGGAAGATGATAACATGGGGGAGAAAGTTAGGACAGAAAATAAATACCAGAATAGGTCAGATAAAAATAGCATTCCAAAGAATGAAATACATTATATGGAAAAAATTGTCTGTAGAAGTCAGAAACAAAAGAGTTCTTCAGTGCTAATTCAGTTCTGAAATATGGAAGCATGTCTTTAACGGTAAATAAACAATAGGATGGCAATATATCATATAAATGTGGTTTTATAGAACAATGTTAAGAAAACTAATACTGTTAATGTGTTTTAAAAAAAAGAAAAGGCAACGCATGAAGAAATCTAAATTATCAAAAAACAATGAAAACAGACACAATCGATGCGAGGTAATATAGGGAATGACATATACAGAATATAGTAGACATTCTGACTAAACGCCACTGAAAAATGTTGAGACTGTTGCTGGTAGTTATTACTTGTTCTTCTTCTTGTGATGACTTAAAATGTATACAAAGTTAGAAGAGTGCTGATGATGAAATCTAATTGGTGTTTGGCGTTGTGTATATGATGTTGACACATGTTCCCTGTCCCCTCCTACTTCTTCTTCTTCTTTCTTTTGTCGTCACACTGCTACCGGGTTGTTGCCCAGTGTCGTGGTTTTCTGTTTTTGTCTTGCGCTGTTCTGGTGGCTTGTGTGATTGTTATCTTTGCTCTTTCACATGATTCTGCTACGCCATCTAACCATCTTTTCCGTGGTCTTCCTCTTGCCTTCTTTCCCGATGTTCTGTTGTAGAAGACTCTGTATACTGTGGAGTTTGGATGCATTCTTATTAAGTGACCAAGCCACTTCATTCTTTGTTTATCTATGTAATTCAAGCACGGTTTTGTGCCAACTTTCTTTCTTATGCTGATGTTGGTGATTCTGTCTTTTCTTGTGTTATTGGTAACTTTTCGCATGTAGTTATTTGTTGTGACTGCGCTTTGCCCCCTCCTACACCACCCTAAAAAGCGATATTACAGGCAGTAACGACGACCTATATGATATGTCGCAGTGTCGCTATGTATGTAATGTATAAGCTGTTTCCATCTCCCTCTCACACCTTTCCTATTTGTGTAACGGTGAGGGGGCACCAACAGATACACTAGAAAACGTGCTACAACTGATTAACTCACACCGCCAATATTATCCAAGTGTGAGCAACAAACTTGTTCCTACCTGTACGTTTTCGTCTTCCTCTGTAATCATCAGGAGAACAGGACTACGATTGTGTTTGTCTATTTTTGCGACACAACACTTCATCTACTCTTATAGTACTCTTCTTCTTCTTTGCGTTCGTTCTTTACAATCAATTTTAATCACTCTTTGTGATATGTTTGATCTTTGACAAGAACGTGTATACGTTACACATTGGTTTGGTAGGCCCCTAAACACATAGACTTCTACATGTTTAGGACACGTGCATCCGATTTCAGCCAATCTTATAGTACTGACTTGCTGGTGTGACAAGATGAGGTTACTAGACAAGAAAACAATCAAAATAAACTACAGTACATTTTTTAAACAACAGTGTATTTGCTTCCAACAACAGTATTTAACCGGGTATTTGTGAAGAGAGACCAGACAGCTATCTTTACACTTCAGAAATATAAGCAACAGTGATGGAATCATTTTCTTCTCTCTCTCTTTCTGTGTGTTAGTGTGGGAAGGTGGTTTACTATACAAGAACATTACTTGTGAGTGATCGCTACCAGGATAGTAATTATTGTCCCTTGCTCCCCGCGTGTAGGTTAGATGTTGTCCTTGCGCACACAAGTTTTGGAGTTGGTTTCCTCTTCTCACCATCATCAGGTGCCGTCTCCACATCGAAGGTTGGCTGCAATGAATCTACAGCATCCTCTGTCTTTCGCCTTGGTGTTGCACACTGCCAGACTGTAACCTGTCCATTTCTTAAAGTTTCCCTCTCACTTATCTCTCGGTCTTCCTCTTGCTCTTCCCCTCAACTTTCCCCTCTAGTAAATGTTTTATCATGGTGTCACGTCTTTTTATATGCCCAAAATACTTTACTTGTCTGAATTTTATTTCTCTTAATAATTGTTTCTTCATGCCTAGCTTTCCTAATACTTGTTTATTTGTCTGTTTTTCTGTCCATGAAACTCTGCCTATTCTTCTATATATCCACATCTCAAATGCATCAATTCTGTCTTCTAACTGCTTGTTCATTGTCCATGTTTCCGAGCCATACATTAATATAGGATATATATAGCATTTGATCATTCTCATTTTTAGCCTGTTTGTAATTTGTTTGGATGTCAGTAACTTTCTCATACTATTGAAATTATCCTTGGCCATTCCTATTCTCTTTTAATTTCTGTTATACATCTGCCATCATCTGTTATCATCTGACCGAGATATAAGAAGCTTTTTACTTGATGTAGTAATTCTCCATATATTTTTATATTCATTTTAGGTGTATCCATTTCCTTGTTGATTACCATAGTATTTGTTTTCTGTATGTTAATGTCTAATCCACATTCCTTGTGAGTTCTGTCCAATTGGTCCACTAGTTCTTGTAATTCTTGTTCACTTTCTGCTACCAATACTGTGTCATCTGCATATCTTAAGTTGTTTATTATTTTCCCATTGATCTTGAGTCCTGGCATTCCCACTAGTTGTTTGAAGATTTTCTCTGTGAAGATGTTAAATAGGCTTGGTGACAGAATGCATCCTTGTATCACTCCTCTCTTTATATTCCTCTTCTAAACACATAAAAATGTAGTCAAATTCGCAGCGACCAATCACCTCAGTGTAGATGAGATCAAGCATTTAGTCTTGCCGGAGATAGACAACAACAAAAAACACGAAGCTCCCATGTGCAAATGGAATTTAACTTCAAATGTATTTCCAACTCTTTTTTTTTTAAACTCTGGAATTTAACGTAACCAGATAGATACTCAATCACTTAAATCCAGAGTTTAACTTTAAATCAAACTTTTAACTATGCTAACGTTGTTTCTTAACTCTGATATTCTACTAAATTCAATTCTTAACTCTCTCAACTCCAGAGTTTATCTACATTAGGATATTAGGACATGTATGTTGGTATGATTGTGTATATATATGTGTTCTATATTAGAATAGTCTGCATGGTAGTGGTATATGTTAGGACAGTATATATATATATATATTCTATGTTAGAATAATCTGCATGATAGTGGTATATGTTAGGACAGTATATATATATATATATATATATATATGTGTGTGTTCTATATGAATGCTAATATTCTTGTGTGTGTTCTATTCCATTCTATCATTCGTGTGTGCCTTTACCCATGTGTGTGTGTGTGTTTGAAATAACAGTATTAACGAAACGATTACTAGGCTACTATTATCACGTGAACAAACCATCTACAGGTTGACAAGTTATTATTTACTTATCAACTCACCTAGCGACGACCGTCAGGAGACCAGGTCGCCTACTGCACCACAAACTCTAAATTGCAGGACTGATTTTGCAGCATTGCAGGAAAATTGTCACGTACATCTCTGGAAACTTTAACTGTACTACTGGATTACAGGGGGCACGTGAGATCGGGCTCAATATTGGGTACCTGTTCACTGTCACTTGCCTGCACGTTGTCGTAATATATAGGTCACGTCAGATCAACACTGCACGGGTGCAGAAACAGTCAGCAAATACGTGTATGTATTCGCGACACGCGAGTACTACACATCAACAGCTGTTAATAAACAGCACTGTATGAGGAGTACATCTTAAAGATGATTAACGGCATCAGGTTGACTACAGTTAAGACAAGCTTAGCATTTCACACGACAAAAGTCAACCATGAACAAGTATGTGGTCGAGTGGTTAGGTCATCAGTCTATCGATGATGACAACGTGGACTTAATCGAAGATAAAAGTTCGGCTTGCTTAATATATATATTATTCCTTTCGGATTTAAAATAGATTCTCTCTTTTTAAGCTTGTGTACTGCACAACAACAACTTTGACCGTTATCCCCACAACTAAAATATGTCCTTAGTGATCCCTAACCGGGAAGGAACTAGCTATAAGGGAAGTGATTTATGTTGAACAACGCTGAGTAGCTAGCAAACAAGAAATAAGAATTGATACATGTAAAGTATTATATAGTCGCAGTAGAACAGTGATTAGTACAGTTGCTACACAGACAACGGGATATTCTCGGTTAGTTGGGGGTGCATTTTTCCGATCTCAAAAAATATAGGTCGAAGTATGAAAAATGTAGGATACAATATGAGAAATTAAGGTTACACATAGCAAAAGAAATGAAAGTAATGGTATAAGAAATTAATATAACACTAAGAGAAAAGTCCTTATGTGGTCACCAGTTGGGAAAAGAAAACGTGGAAGACCAAAGACCACTCTTCGAAGAACCATCCAACAAGAAAGTAAACTATTGGGATGTAAAACCATACAAGATCTCCAACTGCTAGCAAAGAACCGTATCACATGAAGATCTAAAACATCTGCCCTATGTGCCGCCTTTGGCACGAAAGGACAAACTAACTAACTAACTAACTAACTAAGAGAAATGTTGACACTAAGAGAAATGTTGACACTAAGAGAAATGTTGACACTAAGAGAAATGTTCACACTAAGAGAAATGTTGACACTAAGAGAAATGTTGACACTAAGAGAAATGTTGACACTAAGAGAAATGTTCACACCAAGAGAAATGTTCACACTAAGAGAAATGTTGACACTAAGAGAAATGTTCACACTAAGAGAAATGTTCACACTAACAGAAATTGTCAGTGAGTGAAAAAACTAATAATACAGTAATAAAAAATTAAGGTCAAATTGAGGGGAAATTAAGGTCACAGTGGGGAAAATGAATACAGTGAGAAAAATGAAGGTCACAGTGAGATAAATGAAGGTCACAGTGAGAAATGAAGGTCAGTGATAAAAAAAGGTCATAGTGAGAAAGTAAATCACAGTAAATGTTATTAGGTGACCAGACACAAGCACCACTCACCAATTTTTTTTTTATTCCATTGCCTTATCGGCTTCCAATCTCATCTCCAATAGTAAGTAGTCTACAGGAGAGTTTGTGTCAGCTTTTGAACAATAGAGCTGGACATACTAGAGCTAGATTCCTTCATCTGAGCCTCTCTCTCTCTCATATATATATATATATATATATATATATGTCTTATTTTAAGTCAGATCTGATACCGCCTCCACATATACATGCACACTAGTAAAGGATATCATACATTATTTGTTCTGTCAAGATACTGTTATACGTGCTAGTCCACATTTTAATACGTCCTTCTCATTTACAGATAATTCTTCATATTTCTTTCTACTGTGGGTTTAAGAAGTGTCATATCGCTTTATATGACAACAGTATTTCATATGTACACTTCGTGTATCTGTTATTAACTTTTTTTTAATAACAATATTTAGAATCCTATGACCTATTAAAATGTCTAAAGTAGATGTATTAAATGGACTCATATGGAACAGGATACAAGCAACATAGAAACTAGGTATTTAAACAAGACACACAAATGAAAGACATGTCAACCAGGTATATTCAAATAAAATAAAGAGCAACAAACATGAACTACAGTATATCAATTTATATATATATATATATATATAACAAGACCTAGAAACACAGATATAGCAACTAGATATATTGATTAAACGATAAGTAGAAAAGAAAGACATACACACAATGGATACAGAAACTAGATAATGTAGATGAATGATATTTGTTGGGTTTAAACAAGAGAAACACACCTACAGATTGAATGGATGGAAGAAAAAAAACATTAATGACGGCATTGGTTGAGAGAACTGATGGAAGCAAGCAAGGAAACAAGTTAGTGGTTGCTGATGGCGCCAGCATCAAACTGCACGCACCAGATTGTCCTGATGAGGTCATTTGGGGAGACTGCTTCATGCACTGACAATATTGTTACGGCGTCTGTCATCACCGCGTGTCGGGTGGATCAATACGAGAGAGTGAGGGACAAGATGTTGAGGGCGAGGGGAAATAAGGAGGGAGTATGAAATTGTTGCAGGAGACGGATAATCATCTGGGAGAATAGAAAGAAAAGTACAATTTGAAAAAAAGTAAGAGACAAAGAGAAAAGGAGAGATAGACAAAAAATACAAAGATGGATAGAAAGGTTTGAAAATACCACTGGAGTCTCCGCAATGAGTTACTTTTTATTGGTTGTATGACCAACATGCCCCGTCGTGAAATATCCGAAACATGACTTGTCCTTAGGAAGAAAGAGGCAGGATTTGCTTAAAGAGGCTCCAGTACCGAATAAAACATGTAAACAAAACTGTGAGAGAAAAGAAATGGTGAGAAAAAGAGTGAGAGAGATGGTTTATTGCCAGAATACAGTGTATTCTGAAAAAGAGAGAGAATGAGAGGGCGTATCTCTCTTTCTCAAAGTAAGTTGTACTACGAAAGATGTACAACACGCAGACAATAATGTATGATATAATGCCGTATGACAATATATCATACGTTAACAAAAGTAACATTTCGGAGGACGTACAATTTGCCTGTTGTCAAATATGGATGTGAATCGTGGACCATTACATAAGCACTAAAGTAGAAAATGGAATCTTTGGAAACACAGTGTTAAAGAAACAGTCTTAGAACAATCTGTTCAAAGAAGAGGAAAATATAGACATCTCACAAGTCCTGAACATCGAGAAACATGAAGTAATTAACAATATTATGTCAAACTGAAGTATATTGGTCAAATTCAACGTCACAGTGGTTTAGAGAGAGCAATATTGGAGGACAGGGTTTCTGGAAGTCGAGGCAGGGGATGTTAAAACGGCAGTAGTCTTCTTCTCTTCCACCATTTACTTGTTATAGAAGTGTTGGAAAGGGTGGGGAGTGATCTTGTGTGTGTTTGTTTTAGTGCACTTTGTAAGCTGATTTTAATTTTTGTAAGTCTGCTCTTGATGGCGTCGCTCCATCTTTGCGTGGTCTTCCTCTTGCTTTGTACTCATTATACTTTTTCTGTTTGGCTTTCTGTGGTAGGTGATACCAGGACATTCTTGTCAGGCGTCCAAACTATTTAATCTGTTGTTCTTTTATGAATTGCATAGCTGGTTTCACATCCAGTCCTCTTCTAATTTCTTCATTTCTTATTTTGTCTCTTATTGTCACACCTGCAGCTCTTCTAAGACACCTCATCTCTGTCGTTAAGATTTTCCGCTCATTAGCTGTTGTTATTGGCCATGTTTGACTCTGGTAACATAGTGTTGGCCAGAAAATCGTTCTGAGATTAAGGAAACACTGAATATGTTGGTGGGGCACTATAGAGATCCTAGTCTATTTTAGACGATCTTTAATGAAAGCAAAGTTCTGCAAAAAACATGCTACATGAATACAGTGTCGCAGATGTGTGAAGAAGTAGAATCCTTACAGTACGGATTCTTATTCAGCATTCTAAAGTGAAGTGACGAGTTTCCTACTGATCTAACCTTGATGTCCCCAACTCAGTGAGCGAGGGTGTACTTGTTTTTTGTCTATAAGGAGATAGGCGTGGTTGGTATTAAAATTTTTTTTAAAGACTATACTACAATAGCTTGATATTAAAGAGAGTTGACTATTACAAAGCATAAAAACAAGGAAAATTAAATATGTCGGACACATCAAACGACATGAGTGCCTGGATAAATTAATTTTGGAAGGAATGGTGCCTGGAAGAAGAACGAGAGTAAGACATAGAAGACGATGGTGCAGGATGTCAATGACGATCTGAGAATGACTGCTGCTGACACCGGCCTACTTGCACAGAATAGAGGGTTTTTCAAGAATGCTGTCATGGGAGCCAAGTTCTGGAAGGGACAAGCTACTTGATGATGATGTGTTTACAAAGTGTTTACATTTACCAAGTATTCCATTTCGACATATTTTGTTCATTTTCACTGATGTAGCAAATGTTTGTGTTATTTCTGTATTTCTACAAACTATTGACTGTATTTATTAGTCTCTTGTGTGGTGTGTTTCTTTGTCATAAGATTCGACAGCGAGGGTCTATATGGCGTAGAGGTTAGGTGCTTGTTTCTCGTTCCAAAGGTACTCGGTTCGCTCCCTCGTGGAGCCATCGGAATATTTTTTCAAGAGATTCCTGGTCTCAGTGTAGGTGAGATTGAGTACATAGTCCTATCGGAGACGGACGATAAAACGTCGGCTGGGAAGCCGTTGGTCGGACAGCATTCATTAGAAAAGTTTTAAAATGAAATCTCTACAAAATATCTTCGCCATCTTCTAAATTACATTGGGACCCTCGCCAGTGCTACAGAGTTCATGCACTGCCGTTGAGATCGTCCTGTATAAGAAAGAGATTGGGGCACACATGGTTACTCACCGAAGTGCAATGACGATGATCCAATCAATCAGTCAATATTGGATATATATGTAGCACTGAAGAATACCTTCAGCCAGACTAGAACCTTCAACTACAGCGCATACATTCAACTCGTGAGCCTGTGTTTTGCAATAGCAGCGCTTCTTTGCTTGAAAGCGAGACGGCGAAATGCCCACATCTGATAGAAGAATGTGTCGTGAAGAAACGACAGACAAGAAGTAAAAGTAATACACAACTGAGACGATGAAAGGGTGAAATTAAAAGGAATGGAATTCAGGAGACGAAACAAAAGTGGCTTTAAAATGGAATTGTATAGTGTTGGTTAGGTTACTTCATCCGGTGCTGGTTTTGTTGTGTCTGGTCGTCATGGAAACCAATGTCACAACGCTGGTGGCCCATTGATGTTATGTTGTCGTTACTCCCTGTTTCCTGTAAACGTCATTGTCCTTCTCATCTTACATTGACCATTATTTCCACTTTGGATTCAACACACCGTGTCCCACATTTTATCATTCCCAGAACTAACTTATATTTATATACACACATGTTTTCCTCGTCCTTCATTTCCGTTCACTAACCCAACAAAATAGTTCAAATTACCACAGTCCAGAAATAAACTCATTTGATGACCAAGATAACAATTTTAACGTCAATCAGCATATAATCTGAAAGCAGTTATATTAGTCTATCAAAGTACAGAATAATTCCACGCTTTCACATACTGGATATGATCGGAGCAGTGTTTCTAAAACGGATATCATCCCTCTTCGTTTTCCATTCGATGTGTGAGACTGCATGTGTTTATGATCATTAGTAGGTTTCGTTTCCGCATCGAAGGCTAACTCCAATGGAACTACAAATCGCCTGTCTCGTGCCTTTATGTTGCACTCTACCAAGCTATAACTTGTCCATTTCTTGGAGTTTCCCTCCTCAGTTGTGTCTCGGTGTTCCTCTTGTTCGCAGTTCTTCAACCTTCTCATTCAAAAGTGTTTTGATCAATTCGTCATGTCTTTATGTGGCCGAAATATATGATTTGTGTGATGTCTATTTTCTGTAGTAATTCTTTCCTCATGATTAGTTTTACTAGAAATTATGTAAACTACATGTGTTACCATTACAACATTTGTAGTGTTACTACTACCACTGCAGGTACTACTGTTAGCATTTATGCTACTACTGTCACCGCCGCTACTAATACTTTAACAGCTTCAAAACGGTGTTGTGTTGTCACTGTTGTGTGTACGCGGATATAAGAAATGTTGACAAAGAATTCCTACCGCAGGTAGAACATATGTGGTCATGATTATAAATGTTTCTCTTTTTCTAGCGATCACCGAACAGACCGATGTACCAGAACCTACCCATAAATTTTATTCACGTACGGAAATCTGATTCATGCAACCAATCATTGGTGTGTTTTACATCACATCTTCAGCACCATTTGGAACTCTGGTGCTTATCCTTTGGCGATGTGTCTGGTTTCAGCCAGCGTTTACTCGGTTCGCTCTCTGTTCTGTAGCCATCTAGTGTTTTTATAGTGTGGGGTAGCTAGTCCCACACCCAACCTCCTTAGTCGCCTCTTACGTACGACATGCGTGGCTGGTAACAGTTATTCTATTCGTTACACCCCAATTTTTGTCGATAACCACTCGGGTATTATAAATGTTTGATAGATTTATTGATTGATTGTACCATCATCATTGCACTTGGTGAATAACCATGTGTGATTCGATCTCTTCCTTACACAAACGATCCCAGTGGCAGTGCACGAACTCGTGTAGCTACTTCTACTTCTGCTACTAATTATATTGTTCTCCCACCTTTTATCCACGATAAAATATAAAGCTGAACTCTTGAATCAACTGTTACCAACTAGACTGTCTAGTAATATACTATATATAGTTTAATGTGCTTGCACAAAGTGTGTGCAATTTGTTTTGTTCGCCTCGCTGAATCTTTCATGATAAGTGCTTTGTGTTATAATCTTCTTACATGATTTAGATAAGTGTTTATCACTGTGTATGGTGTTTAACGCTGACGACAGTAGGTTTGTCGAGACTATGGTTCCTTTCATTGTTAACTATCTCTGCTTTAGAAGAACTATATTTCATCAACATAAAAAGCACCAACACATATTATCACTTCATGTTCGAACATATTGTGTTACTACACATAATCTGTGATGCATACATACCGCATTAGTTGCATGAGACTGCAGCAATTACTTTAGTATGGGAAAGAATGTAGTAAATTGTGATACCATGGAAAAGTGGTATGTGCATAGATAGTTAAGGACGGTTATATACTGAACACAACAAATAAAGAAAACGCGCTACGTGGCGATCATAACGATAAAACATCTTTACAAATAATGACAGAGGATGTATATGATTAGGGCGGAGCAAAGATATTTTTGGGGGAGATACTAATATTCATAGCTTGCCAGATCGGAGCTGACAAGAGGACGAGGTTAATGTAATGGGAGAGGGATGATGAACAGAGTAGTTAAAACCGAAGCAGGAGCAGACAGACTAGAAAAGAAAGTAGGAAATAAGAAAAAAATTAGAGATGTCTTCGCCGCATATTTAGAAAAAGATGGCTTGAAATAATAACAAACATGAGCCTTTTAAGAGCAAGATAACTCATACATCTGTAGTTTAAAGAGAAAACCTGGTCATGAAATGGACATACCCTCAGGAAATGATTCAACACTATAACTGAAAGTCACATACGTGTCTGGGGACAAAAAAAACCTGTAGAAGTTGATCTTAGAGAAGTTGAAATTACATGTGTGCATTCAGAAGATGGCCGAGAATAGAAAAGGGTGTTGTTAACTGATGACTGTAACTATTTCAATAGGAACATATCGAGACACTATAGAAAGCAGCTGAAATAGATTGTGTTCTCATCGTATTATCGTATGTGTCTATTGTGAAGGATCCTTGAACAACAATTTGTCAACATCGGCAAATATTAGAAACAGTTTTAATGTATGGTTTACTGGCAGTGCTGCCAACAAAATAACAATACTAATAAAGTGTACTTTGATTTTGATTAAGATTTCTAAAATGTCGACAGTGACTGATACTTGTTATTGAACGATGTATTGAGGACGGAGGGGTGGGGCGCAGACAATTCTCCAGAAAGGTAAACAGAGAACTCATATGAGTTCTGTTATGTGTGATGGACAATACCGGAATATCTTACACCTATATTTCTTAGTTAAAACCGTGACTCCCGTACATACGGACGTTCAGGTACATATAGAAATAGGGAACTCCGGGCGATGTGGGCTGACTTGTTTGAGATAACATTGTAAGCTTTATTTCAAGATACACAATTCTATGAGTCTATGGTAATGTATTGATGAAATGTTTTAATAATACTGATATTCTTCGGTGTTAAATTTGATTTGTGACAGAATATAACCTTGTTAACGCATGGTGTGATGACGTCAACTAGAGCGCAACTAAACCTCAAATCGATCATTTTGAATTAGAAGTCAATGCTCTAATCACTAAACTATGCAGCAATCAAGAGCTATTGTAAAGTATTTAATTTTGACAAACGTACTTGAATTCTCTAGCTCTCAATCCTTGGATGTCTCTATGCGGGCACTATGTTAGTGATGTTACCTCCGGTATAATTTTCTTTCTTTCTCGAATCCTGTATGCCTCACAGCGTCAGGTCAGGAAGAGATTTCTAAAACGGGCCTAGTATGCGCTTCGTAGATAGTCTCTTTCGTCGCCTCTGTTATCTCTGAGGTCCATCTTTTGCGTGGCCGGCC